>CM031237.1:794605175-795035175 GCA_018340775.1 Taxus wallichiana var. yunnanensis | reverse complement strand
AAGGCCGGATAGAAGTCCATACCCACTTTCATTTCTTCTCTCGAAATGAAACATTTCGTGCTGAATCACTTGGAAAGAAAGTGACTAATACCATATACCTTTCTATACACCTCGGGCAATTTGACAAGTGGCCTTTTTGGCGAGGCTAATTTCAATCCTAACAAAACAATTTCTAATAAACTTAATTTCTCAATTAATTCTCTAACATGTAGTCATTAATAATCGTCATTCACTAATATATTTCCTAACTATTTTTTTTTCTCAAATTTGGTACATATTTTTCGTTATTGATTTATCCTTTGAAACAAACGTGCAAGACTTCAAAACAATATAAAATATTAAAATACGAAATATGAAATAAATTTAACAAAGAAAATTGCCTAGGATTCAATAATAGATAAATATCATAATCTATTATGATTATTTTGAATTATTTTTATTTTTAAAGAAGAGGATTAAATTGGATGATCATTAACTACTACTAGCATATAGGGTTGATAAATTGATCTACTCTTCCTACCAATTATGATGAAATAGAAGAAATTAGCGTCCCCTAAATGTTGGAGCCTTAGGCAGTTGCCTACTCTGCATAAACCTTAATCCCCCTTTGGCAATTATGAGTAAGTGAACAACTAAACTAATGACCACCTTCACTTAAGCACCTACGAGTAAGGGGCATCCATGCCATCAAAGTCACCCAAGGCACGGTCCTAGCCTCAATAGTTTCTACTCTTGTTGGGTATCTCTCGAGCCTTGCACTCAAAGAAGGCTTGATCCTGGTGGGCTTATTAAAAACCAATCAACTCCACCAACGAACCAAGGGACCCTCTATATCTATATTAACTTTTTATTTGTTTCTTGTCATTTTTTTAGCAAACTATGCGTTGAAGGATCAATGTATGCTCTTTCATATGTGTTTGATTGGTGAAGCTTATCTTATGTTGGATTTCAACTCCGTGATACTTTAAGTTATTGGATAATCAATCCCTCTAAATTACCAAAAAGATGTTTTTTACAAAATACTTATATAAAAATTAGTGTACATATAAATTTCCATCACTAACCGCTTTACACTATCGGTTGGTATTGCTTGATTATAATGGAATCAATTTTGTTCTTTATTTATTTTTATGTGGAAATAGATTTTATACTTAATTTTTAGTGGATTGTAATGTAATTAGAAGTTGGTAATTATTTTAGATATTAAATTTGATATTAATTTGGCTATTATCTATTTGATTTTAATTTAAGTTTTTAATTGTCTTCTAATATATTAGAATGTCTTTTTGTAGAAGTAATTTGAGTAATACTCAACAATAATGAAAAATTAATATTTTAAATATAACATGAAGTTTGAAGCTCATTTATTCAGAATTGCTTTTGTAATCCTTACATAATGATCAAAACAAAATTCAAAATAGAAACTAAACAATTTTTCCAAATAAATATATATTACATTTTCATACTATTTTGTTAATTTTTTAAACTAGTTTTTGAAATACTTATTTATATTAAAGATTTTAGACAATCCCACAATTTATAATATAAAAATTGAATATATATATATAGCCTAATTTAAATATTTTTATCACACAACCAATTAGTTAGTGTGTTCGTGACACTTCGCCCCTTTTGTTTCTTGCATAATTTACTTCCTATAAATATTTATTGCTTCTTGCACTAATTATTCATAAATTAAGAATTAAAAAATATTTGTACAATCTATGGTGATATAAATCTAAAATTAGTATTGTCAAAACATCTCTATTAAAAAGTGTCACGTAGTGGCAAGTCGTACCTTTTATATTTTAATTTTTTTAGATTGGGTAAATCTCGGTTTTAAGGGGATCCAACAACCCACGGTACAAAGGACAAAAAGAAATAGCAAAGATGTACAAAGGATCATCATTTGTGCCCAGGTAACAATAAGAAAAACCACAACTCAAGTAGTACAAAAGTGAGCAAGAAACACTTATGGGAGAGGAGCCAATAGTGGAGCATGGACCAATAATGGTGAGGGTATTTGTGAAGTGAGTGACTAGTACATGTACATTTGTCATTCAACATTTGAAAAAAAAGTAGCTAATAAAATGTGTCACATCAAATCACATCAAAAAATCACCCAATCACATGATGCCACATAAGTGAAAAAAAATGCATGGCATAATGCCCTACTAATGGTCCACCTTTTTTTCCTTTGTATGAAAAACTACTTGATTTAAATCCGTTTAAAAACCACTTTCCATAAAATAAAAATGTTCAAAAAAAAATTTAGATTAAGAAAAAAAAAATCTTTTAAAGGGTATTTTTTTTTCAAAATTTGATGTAGTTAAATGTGTGTTGTACACCCCTAAAGTTGGGTGCACAACTAATGGCTCCTCTCCCTTACAACGGAGGAAACACTTGAAGAAAGGCCACCGACATGGCGACTCCGATGCACTCGCTCCAAACGTGCAGCTTCAAGTTTTTTCGGGTAAGACCATAATCCACCAATCACTATGGGTTGAAACTGAACCGAGATCCACCCTCAGTTTCCCCGCAATGTCCTATACTGTCTCCACACCGCCATCAATTGCCCACGCATCAACAGGCTCGTAGCCCATACTCGCATCACCAACCACATTCCTCCCAAGCAACAACCGTCTCACAACCCTCAATCCCACCTTGGAATCGTGCATCCCCTGTAGCTCTCATTTCAAAATTTGAATCTCCCTCTCCCGTCGGGCAGGCTGTTGACCGTTCAGCCACGCTAACGTCCTGCATTCCTCACTCCATTTCGTGACACCCTCACTGGCACGGACGCATCCCCAGAAGCACTAAATGAGGAATTTGAATTTGAATTCGTAGACTGTTCCCCGTGTCCACTGCGACCTGCTTTCTTTCCACGTTGGATCTCTGTAGCCCCACCGCCACGTCATCACCGGCCCCTCTCCTTTCCTGCACGGACACCGTGCGACTCAGGGCTCGTTTTTGGTGCGTTCTGCGTTTCCAACAGCACACTACAAACTCGCCATCATCCACATCATCACCTTCACCCTCGCTGGACTCCTCTTCAGACGATACATCGTCAATCTGAGCAATAAGTTTGAGGTAGTTTTCACAAATATCATGCTCTGGAGTCTGTCTGAGAATCAGGCGATACACGGTAGCACTTAGTGGCATCATATCTGACCCTCGTACATGTTTCACAAATAATCTATGATATTTCCAAAGCAATTTCCTGAACACATAAATGATTCGGGGTATTCAGGGAGATTCTATTTGGTACCTTCGGCCCCAGAGGTACATTGAAGCACATGCTGACAAACACTAATCTTGATCTTGCCTTCGTAGCTGGATCTACAGTGATGAGAACTCCCATGGATCTAGCTATGCCAAAGAAAACTTCTGGTTCCCAGAATTCCAAGGGGAGATCCAACAATCTGATCCACACCGGTAGCTCTGGGACCTTAAAGTCGGGTTACATCCTAGGAATCCATCGACAAATGGTGAAGGTTGATTTCCCATAAAACCATGGTCCACCAAGAAACACCCTTTGTAGATCTAAATCTTCCTGGAAGCAAAAAAGAAAACACGCACTCCCCAAGTGCCCTCACTTCCAGCTTACAAGCCCATTTTCTCTTGCACCATTCTCTAACATAGTCGATATTTGGTCTTAGCCCTCTAAATCTCCAACAGGTGCACATTTGAACATGTTTTTGCTCAATTTAGCACCTCCTTTGGCACTTCCAGTTGCGGCATATCTTCATCCGACGATGGAATTAGTTTATTGGGTTAACTAGCCTCCCACCAAACAAACGGGTCACCCATGTTTTGCACCCAGTCGGTGAAACCGTAGACTCAGCAGGGGGTTCTTTGGCGCAATCGCAGTTCCGTCCTGAGACGAAGTCGCAGTGCCCATTCCCATCTAAATCTTTTCTTTTCTATTCGCTATACATGCAAAGGTAGATGTCAATCGAACCCTTTTATTTTAAATTATGTTAACGATTGAATTGTAAATAATTGTAGTAATAAGGTATGTCCATAATAGTTCATAGAGTTCAGTTTTATATTAAACACCTCTTTATATGTATCTAACACTGATAATTTGTAAATATTTGAAATTAAAGTTTCATTTCTTTTGCACCTATTAAATATGACAATTTTTAATATTAATTTATTTATATATTATATTGGTATGCATAAATATATATTAATTTTTTTAAATAAATAGATTTATTTTAATTATATTTTGAAAGTTTTTTTAGTTATATATTGTTTTATTCAATGTGAAAGAAATACAAAAAATTAGATAGTAAAAAGTTGTTTAATAATTATGTGGAAACATTCAAATATATACATTATACATCATGAAATGAGGATAAATTGTGCTAATATACTATGAGTTTTCCTCAAATATACCTATATCTATTTGATCACACAATAATGTTTTGATTTGGTCAATTATTTCTCAATTACCATCATTTGATCATAAATTGTACAAAAACATGCCTTTCTCTTCGAAATATGTGTTTATGTTCTCGAAATGACGTAATTAAGTCATTTTTCTCACATAAAAACATTTTTCATGAAATGATGACAAATATTGCTTATATTTTTCAAACAAGTCTAGGTGCTTAATAGTTAAAATATTCATACATTTACTTGTTTCTAGTTTTCTATGACTTAGTTATGATAATCCCTAGATTTGTGGATAGTTGTCCTATTGTTGGAATGTCGTTTCTTGGATGCATTTCTATAGGGTAAATTATGGTGATATGGTATTTATGTGTAGCTTGGTCACTATCTCTGGGAGATATCTCATCCACGTTAGGTGGATTTGATAAGGAAATACATTACATATAAGAATTGTTTCCATCTCCTGTGTTTGTAATCATTTTCTTATGATCAATAAAATTGTCATGTTTATGTGTTAGGATTTGGTATCAAAGTAGTGAGGGACTCGAACTTGTTAGGAGTGTAGAATTTGTTCATGATAGCTTGAGATGTTCTTGTCAATTTTGATAAAAAGAGATCCAAAGCTGCCTCTACATCTAAACATGTCCATCCCATATCTTCCACAAAACATGTTATTCTTGCGCAAATTTGGTAGTATCGCACAACCCGCTTGTAGGCTTTAGTTTACTATTTGAAGAGGTTTTAGAAGTTTAGCAAAAGAAAAAACTTTCGATTGGCTAAGGAGGGGTCACCAAGGCATTTCTTCCTTTATCATCTCTCTTGAACTAGTGCTAAATTGTTGTGTAAAAAATCAATTTCCTAGTCAATTACAAGTTTTAGCTCAAATAAAAAATAAAATAAATTGTAGGATTTGCTTCTAGAAAAAGAGACCCCTTTAGTTGTGTCTACATTGTGGAGACGTCTAATCTTGAGGAATTTACTTTTAAGGATCAAGATCACCGCTCATTTACAAACATTTTTCTCCTTTCAATTGACTTACAATACTATATTGGCGTGTTTGAAGCACATTTCGTCAAGAAACTTTATTTACAAAGTGGGTTTCGAGTGACATATGGTGCTTTATATTTGTAATTTGCATTGACCTACCTTCATCTAACTCCTTGCATTGATGCTTAACTAACCAACTCGTGTAATATATTTTAATAGATCTAAGCTAAAAGAGTTGGCAAACTACATGTTTCGACTTTTTTATGAAGAAGAAAATAATGGTGACATCGTAAACAATTGTTTTTCAAGGGAGGTGGAAACAAGGAGTCTTTCAAACCCTAAAGGTGAGTTTGATGTTTGTTTGAAAATCAAATAAACAGACTCATTTAGTCGATCCACTATTTTTTATGCTTTAAAAATGATCTCAAAATTTCCATAAAATGATTAAAATTCGATTTAAATTTTTAAAAAAATTAAATTGATAAAACAATGAGAAAAATGAAGGAAAATATATAATACGAAGAAAAAGACAGAAAAAGGAAAGATGAAAAAATGCTGGAATATATTATACAATGAGGGGGAGGAGAATTTATGGAAACGAATCAAGGTTACAACCAAGTCATGTTGCATATGGTTCAAAGAGGTCGGTGATTATAAAACATATTAATAACACAATGCATTAATGTTATGGTAACATTCCCCCCTTATAACATTTTTTTAAATGTACACATGACACATCATCACCATCTTGTTGAGTCATGACGTGTCCTTTCAAGATCTTGTGGCAAGAAAGACATCTGGATTTTTGAGAATCACTGCGACCAGATGTGCTCTCATTTGTAAATATTGTGGATGAAGAGATGAGCTTGGTATACTGGTATAGTGAGACGCGGATGCTCCTAAGACCATCCGATCTTGCCTTTGTCACCTGTATCATAGCCTCCTACAAGATTCACATGAATCTTCCGTCTGCATTTGTACATCAAAAATAGTCACCACCTAGTTCATGACACACTATGTCCTCTAATTGCAAGTTTTGGAGACTTTTAAGCAGAATACAAAAGAAACCAACTCTCTTTTGGGCTCGACTTCTGTCTCTCAAAAGCGGCACATCTCTATGGTTACTTACAATATTGCTATCATCTCCTGACATGATTGTCATGCACTTAGATTTTTGCACGGGATAATAGGCTTTATTGACTGGTTGTCTATGTTCTTCTCTTAGAGATTTATAACGGAATTGATGAAAAAATGATGTTGGGGTTTGATCTTGTGTTGTTCTAATTGATTCGAAATAATTCCACACGTATCCTCATCTCCTACATAAAAGATGAGGGTGAATTTCCTTCCACTGCAGGTTGCTAAACAATAACATTTGTTTGGAATAGGTCTGTAACAAATTGTTCCACGACGACAAATAGTTGATGGATGTGCTGCTTGGAAAGACTTATGGTGCGGTTTTGGATCCAGATTTTGAGCCTCTGCTTGATGCACCAGGTGAACTAGAAGAGGATTTTTGAGAGAGTCTTTCTATTGCACTCTTTGTTTCCAGCCAACTGTCTCCTACAACTTATTTTCGCTTCATGAAATTCTTCTACGACATGAAATATGCTACATTGCTGACAGAAGCGTTGGTCATAACCCAGTACAAGTACCTTTCTTGCTTTAGAATGAAACTCACATACGCTGTGCCTTTGATAGTAATCCTTGGAACTCCCGCTGGTCAGATCTGTTGTGCATTTCTCCACTTCTGAGAGGTCGTTATCTGCTTCCTTGGGACAGCTGGTTATTTTCTTTGAGTCTAGATCGATGCATGAAGGGTCAAATACATTTATTTCATTCAAGATTTCATTATGAGTTTCTTTCCTTGTCCACCATGCTCCTCCTCCAGATCGTCACGGTTGTGTTGGTTGTAAGCGCAACATGTGTATAAATGTTGATGCACACAGAAATAAGTTTCAAATCCAACCACATCCTCCTATATTATCTAGCGCCAAGAAAAACATTTTCGTACGTGCAGTCAAAGTCCGCTGTCTATTGTGAATAGGTCTGCAAGCTTTCCACCATGTAGTTGTTGACGCCAAGATAAAACAGGTCAATAAATTGACAATCTCATACCAATGAAGGCAGATGAATTCAATGATATTATTCAATGAAATGAAGGCAAATACATACATCTAAAAGTCGATTCCAAAACCGCTATACCACTGAAAGAAAAGGAAAGATGGAGAAATGTTTGAATATATTATATAATGTTGGGGAGGATAATTTATACAAATGAACCGATGGCTACATCCAAGAAGTTGCATACATCTCAGCAGGTAGGTGGTTATAAACTGACGGTAACAAAACAATGTATTAATACTAGTCTAACAGAAAACAATGTGGTAATCGAGTTAACCTGATATGGGCTACGTCACTGAGTCTGTAAAAGCTCTTGAACTGATTGATTTATGATGCAAAATAACTTTTAAAACAATAATTACATCAAAAACTCCGCAATTTCCTCCTAAACATCTCTGCACATTTTCTATTAAGATCTTCATTCAGTCTCCAAGACGTATCCTGAATAAAAATCCTCCAAACCTGGTTAATCTCTTCCTATTACGGGCTAGACATTAAAATTTACCATTTTAAATATATATTATCACATTTTATGATGTTTAACAACCTGTGGCAGGATTGTTGGGTTCTGATCTATTGGGCACAATGTTAGGGGTCGAATCCTCCATGCGCCAACCCTTTTTCTTTTCTTGTGATGTAAGGCCCGCATTAACGGAATTCCAAACAAACATAGTAATTTTTTAAGACTCGGGCGGTGAAGGTAATTTGTCGTTGCGACCACATCATGCATTCTTTTTTAAGAATACACTAAACTGAGCACTGGATCGCCCGTCTTCTCGCCACATGTAATGTAACTCAATATAGATGTGGTATTGGTATGTCAAGATTTTCGATGAGTTAGCATAGAACACAACGGTTGGTTAGTTGATCGGTTTCGATGAATTGTTATGGCTTGTTGGTGAGTTGATTTGGCTCGACTGATGCCTCAATTGTATTGTTATGAGGTGGCTTTTCCACTATGTGCATTGTCGAGATGACTGCGGACTCACTAAGTTATGTGATAATGTACCTCAACCTCATGCATGGTAATCAGACTTCCTTGTGGTTTATAAGGAAAAAAATCCGATAATACAACGTGGAGAATAGGTAGCTGGCTCCCATGCCTAATAAAGAGTGGAGCTCAGTGGCCATTGGGTTCTAACGTGGGCCTCACATAAAGTTTCAAAGACTATTGGCTAAAACTATAACCATATTTTCACATGAACGTACGCTACCATGAAAAATTATATGGAACCCTCTAGAATAAAATTTATAGAAATCGTGATGAACACATTCTACAAGGAAAAATTATAAAGAACCCTCTAGAATAAAATTTATAGAAATTGTGGTGAATATGTCTAGTGGCTAGAACTAGAATTATAAGGTTGGCGAATTATCTAAATTTAGCGGTTGTGACATTAGCCAAAACAATATTGGTTTTGAAGCAATTTTTGAATGGAATGGCAAATCTAGGATAATTTTTAAGAAATGTCGATTTTTTGTCAAATAGAAAATATTATGCGAATTTCAAAAATACACAATGGAGGAATTTAATTTTTCCGTTATATTTGTATGTTAATTTGTTGACTATAGGCTAAAACCAAAACCATATTTTCATATGAACACACTTTACAAGGAACCCTCTAGAATAAAACTTATAGAAATCGTGGTGAATATGGCCAGAACTTAATCATAGGGTTCATGAATTATATAAATTTAGCGGTCGTGACATTAGCCAAAAACAATATTGGTATTGAAGCAATTTATGGATGGAATGGCAAATGTAGGATAATTTTTAAGAAATGTAAATTTTTTGTCAAATAGAAAATATTATGCGAATTTCGAATGACACTATGGAGGAATTAAAATTTTCCATTATCTTTTTATGTTAATTCATTGATCACACACGTGGCACAATCATGTTCGTCTACATCCCCGTGTTATGTACCTTTTGAAAATGGTGATGTGTTGTAAGCTTAGTGATCAAGATGCTTCCACATGTTTAATTCAAGTTTCCCCATACTACACAACTTTATGCATTAAGCGTCAATTGTGAGGTGGAAGTTTTAGTAATGAGATCCCACCAAAAATCCTCATCTTACATGATCATGTATCCCGGTCTATACATTGGTGTACATCGATGCACTAGTATTAAGGAAAACATGATGAAGCCATGTAAGCTATGTGTCTTAATATTGCATAACCATGCTTCGTATAATCAAATATTTGATTAAAGTTTAACATTTTGAGGTGTCATTTTAAACATCGGGATGCTTCCACGTATAGATACATATGGATTCATGATGTAAAGTATGTTTTATTAAATTATTTGTAAATATTATGCATCGTTCGATATATAAGGATCAACAACGTAGGCCTTATTCCGGGATGAAGATACCACACACCCATATTTTGAATAGATTTCAACGGAATAGGATAAGCAAAGTGACAATTTTCATCCACTAAATGGTCATTGGTATTTATAAATTTTAACAGACACATAATTTAAAAAAAATAATTGCGGGCTCTAAATTGCTGCCCACAAGCATATATTTCTTTTTAATACATCATAATGTATTAAATATGGTATATGATTTAATAGGTTCCTTGTTCCAAATGGCATGTTTCTAGGTACCTTTGAAAGAAATGGATTTGAGGCATGAAATTGAAAGGTTTCACTATCTGGTAATCTAAAAGAGGTAAAAGAAAATGTAGACCAATCTAATTCACCTCCACAATGGGTCTCGTACTATATAGAGATAAGCCTCATTTGCAATGTAGGAAAATGTTTATAATTATGTGTCCAAAACCCCACCCAAAAATAAGGCTCTAGCCTCTAAAGGTTAAATTTGAGATTTCAATTGTATGAAAAGTTTAAAACAATATAAAAGAAACCACTTGTAGGATAATATAATATTTAAATAAAGTAGGTTAAGAAATTCAAAATAAAATTACTAAAAGTAATTTAATCACAATATAAAACAATGTAATAAAAATAGCTCAAGGGTCAAAAGAAAGGGTTGGCTCATAATGTTATTAAAATTGAAAAAAAAAATACTTATAATCAATTTTAAATTGAGTTGGAACAATAAAACTTCACATATAATTGACATCATTCAAAATCAAAAGAGAATATAACCATGCTTTGCTATGTAACTAACCAATAACATGATAATTGCAAATGATATTATAATTAGTCATAAGAAACTATACTTATAAAAATGTTGTAATATATTAGGAATAACTAGGTCTAATATTATTGTTATAGAAAATTAGAAACAATCATATACTATAAGTGTGTTAATAAGTATAGCATTTTTCTCCTCTCGAATCGACCTCGCCATGGCTAGACTTTTTACACAAAAACTTGCATATTTTATGATTCCACTAGTGAAAAATATTGAAATTTGTCATGTAGGTGTGTTTTTATGTACTATAACTAATTTTTGAGGTTTTTGGGAATTTTAGTATCCACACAAGTACTTTTTATACTAAATGTGTATGCCAAGGCAAGAAAGGGGCCTAATTAAGACTTGATTTTGAGAAATTTTTGTGTTTTTTTGATCTTGCAAGGAAATTTGAATTATGAAATTGTTGGAATAGTATGGGAAGGTGGATTTGAACCTCTATAAACCATTGGGAAGGTTCCTAAAAGCTTGATCTAGTCTAAGTCCTCTAAGATACCATTTAGGCCTAATAGCCCTATTACTATTTTGATGCCCATTTAGTCTTGATAAAGTGGTGGATCTATAAAAGTTGTATTTATTTGTGATTATGAGGTCAGGTGATAATCATTAAAGCATTGAGAGAAAGTGATTTGATATCAATCCCTTGAAAAACTAATAAAGTGGCTTGTAGCCTAATAGGCCTAGTTAGTGTAAAACTCAAGTTTGGCATACAAATGGTTCTAAATCCTTGAGTATAAGACTATTTTACATTGAGTATGACATGAATAAGCTTAAGAATCCTTGAGAAAGTTCATTTTCATCCTAAGCCCCAAAAGATCATGTTAAACCAAAGAAGATTCTAACTTGTGATGTATTGTCTTGTGGTATAAAAAGAAATTAGTCAAAATAGAGTTGCATTGTTTTGTCAAGTGAGTTTTCATGATATTGAACAAGGATATGAGATTGGTTGAACGAGAATAGGGAACAAGGTGTTATATTAGTCCACATCTATTAATACAAACAAGTTTTCTTTTCTAAGAAGAGATCTAGTTGTGGGAATTGTCAAAGACCCCTAATCAAGTTTTGTGTCACATAACATTGAGAGTTACACCATTTTGGTATCAAAACATTTCCTAACTACATCTAAAAATAAGAACCACTTCATACACCCTTGACTTGACAATAAGAACCACTTCATAATATTTTCTCAAATAAAATTAAATAGTTATATTACACAAATGCAATTATGCGTGAACTCTTTACATACTTTTATAGAAGAATCCTTCTTAAACGATAATAAGTTATGGATTTAAATAATGCAAACTATTTTGAATCAAAAATAATAATGCAAAGTTGCAAACTTTCCAAATTTATTATCTTGAGAAAGTTTACATTACAAAGGACCAAAATATTGATAGTGTTTTTCCTTTTTATTCCCCAAAAGGAAAAAATCAAATTTTCTTGTCGACATTTAAGACTTAAAACTTAAGTTGTGACTTTTCTTGTGCAATAAATGGAAAATCTTTTAATCACATGTAAAAACCTAAAAAATGCTTTTAAATTTTAAAAATTGACTTGATCGATTGTTATTCAAGAATTGTACATGGAAACACCATTAATTTATGTTATTAGCATTTACCTTGCATGCGCCAATTCTATATTCTAGTTTTCCACCAACAATTCTATTTAAAAGATGTTAGTCCAATGACCACTATCATTGTTACGCTTGTCAATTCAAATTATTTCTTCCAATGTTTTTTTATCATGGGTAAATAGTTTTGAAGGGACTATATCCTCTGTACAAAAAGGCTCAAAAGCCGGATATCAAAAGTAGAGAAAGCAAACCTAGATAGGCCAAACACCATAAACTAGGAGGCTCAACAGCCAGATAATATAATAAAGGTAACAAAACAGGATCAAGACAGACAGTGATCCGAATAAGAGAAAAAGAGACAAAAAATGAACAAGAGGGAACCACCACTGGTCATCCCAGTTAAAAAACCGCATCAAAATCACAAACAACAACAACTTCACCGCTAGTAAATAGCAACAGGGCACTGCATCACTTGACAGCTCGGTCAACCTTGGCCTTAATCGTTTGGAGTGAGATGAAGAACACAATTTCCGTGGCCTGCGATGGATCTTTCAAATCTGCCTGGGCAATTGCAAGATCTCTGTTCTCCTTTGAACCCCAAATATCCTCGGTAATGCCATTGAGACTGCAAATACTTCATACATGTTGCTCTATAAAATTATAGATACTTTTAAGAGCTGAGAGGATACAATCATTACATCCTTTTGCATTGCCAAGCCTAGCATCCAGAGAGAGAAGCTTCTTGAATATTTCAGCAGTGGTATCATCTTCTTCAGAGTTTAGCAGCTTCCGTTTGCCCTTTGTTTTATCCATATCCCTAATAGCACTCTTTAGGTCATGAATCTCCTTTTCCATCTTTTCAACCCTGACCAACAGGTCCATTTCTTTAGGTTCCTTCATCGGTTTACTTATGTGAAGTAAATTATATGTAAATTCCAGATGTTTATGGCTTCTTAAAACCCTCGATGAAGAAGGCAGAGGGACCTTAGCTTTCATTTCTTTCCTTTTCCTGCTGGTGGAAGCAATGTTGAGTTTACTATCGGCAAGGGGAGGAATGGAGGTAGGGGGTAGGTTGTGGGTAGGAGCAAGCTGAGAAATGGCGGTGAATGAGAAGGATTAACCCATGGTGAAGGGGAACAACCCTTGTGTGATTTTACACCTCTACAATAGATTTCTCCAATGAATTCAACAAGTAATGAGGAAAATTTATGGTAAGGTTCTGTGAAAGTGATTAAGGAAAATTAAGTGCTTCTGGGGGATAGTGACAAATCTCCCCTCCAGAGTAACGTACCTTACCACCATCCTTGCAATCTTAGTGAAGGGCTCTAGAACAGATGTAATTTTGATGCTAACCATCACAAAATCTAGATTCTCCCCCTCATCGAGAAACTTCTTAGCCTCCACCTCTCTATCCACGCGCTTGTTGAAGAATTTGGTTCCATCTAGATTGAGCCTAGTGACCTGGGCAATTAGCTCCTCGGAAATCTCAACCTTGATATTACTTGTACTCAACAATGTGATTCCTCCATCCATTCATGAATTTTATTGAAATATCCTGATCAAAACCTTGAATTTTTCAATAAAATTTATAAGACCCCCTTTTTGCAAATAGTTCCAGAGAACTGTATCATTTTTCCATGCTGGATTATGGGTGGGCTCAGTCTTGCAAGGTGGTCCCCCCATTTTTCTGTGATGCTTCTACTTCTCACAACGGTAAAAATTTGAAATCTATATGATTCATCCTCTTCTCTGCTTTTGAAGACCTCCCAAATGTGTGGAAAATTGTAATCATTAATCCTCACTTTGCATTTAATAAACCGCTCCTTAGCATCTGCCCTATATCTATGAATGATTACGCTCCAAGTCATGCAAATCTTTGATGATGTCATCACTAACTTTAGTGGGAAGAGTGTCACCCCTTAGCCAAGTATGCAATGTATTGTTTACCCCAATATTTTCTAGACCATCAGCTACACTATTGCCTTCCCGAGTAGGTATGTTGGATTTTAAAATTATCAAAACTCTTGCAAATATCAATAGCTTCAGCTATAAAGTCCCTGATTGACCAACTTGGAGGTTGTTTTTGGTTTAACAAATTGATAATGTTCAGCGAATCACCCTCAATTATAATATTGGAAATATTACAATCTCTAGCTAACCTTATTCCCCAAAGCACTGCTAGAGCTTCCGAGTAGTGATTGGTTTGCCTACCCATTTTGCCAGAAAAAGTAGCAACAAAACAGCCTCTGTGATCTCTAATGACTCCACCTCCTCCTGAATCCCCAGGATTTCCTTTTGAGGCCCCATCAAAATTCAACTTGTGCCATGCACTGGGAGGCTGAATCCATCGGACAGTGGATCTATCAATGCTACTGTTATTCTTGTTCCTAACAGTGCCAATGTTCCAAGCAGCCAAAATGTGCTCTTCTTCCACAGGATAAAGTCTATTTTTAGGGGGTTTAAATCTTTCAATGTTGTCTTTTACTGCAATGATAATTTCTTTGTAAATTTTTTTACATATCTTTCTGGTATTCCTGAAAATGACATCATTTCTAGCTTTCCAAACTCGCCACATGGTGTGAGGGAGAACCAATTGCCATAATCTCCTCACCACACAGTGCTTGTAAGGAGAGTTCCATTATTCCTAGGCCTAGTAGACAAGTATGGGAAAATATCCATTCCTGATTGAAATTTTCAAATATAAGATGCCAGATTTTGGAAGTATACTTACAATGAAGAAAGAGGTGTTTGATGTCTTCTGCTTCCTCCTGACACATGTAACATCTATTAGGCATGATAAATCATTTCCTAATGAGATTTTCATTAGTGAGGATCTTGCCTTTAATGATAAGCCACCAAAAAAATTTACTCTAGGGGTTAGCTCGGCATCCACAACTTATGCCATTCAATTTCACTTTCAATAGAGGCAAAGAAAGAGTTGTAGCCAGATTTAACCGAGTACTCTCCATCAAAGGAATCTTTCCAAATAAGTTCATCCTTATGATTTTGAGGATTGATATGTATTAGGGAGATCTAATTTTGGATGGATGAAACAATAGACTGCATATTATCCTCATCTACTTTGATCTGTTTCCAATTCCTTTTGTTGTCAACCACCTCAATATAGTCCTGGAATTTCTTCCCATAATTTCTAATTAGGTTGTCTTTAATGTGTCCATAAGAGGAAATCCAGTTAATGTCCGACCATTTTTCATTCCATAAATCAATGTCTTGTCCATCTCCGAGCTTCCAACTGCATCCCTAGGAGAGAATATGCCTGATGTGGAGAAGATTATTCCAAAAAATTGAACCATTCGAAGTAACTGATCAAAAAGAAAGGAATTCATGTTCTGATTGGAAAGGTATTTGATTTTGATCAACTCGATCCATGGCTTCTCTCTTTTATAAGCCTCCAACCCAACTTTGCAATAAGAGCAGCATTCATATGTCAGATATCTTTGATGCCTAAACCCCCAATCCTCTTTGGTTTACAGACCTGCTCCCAAGCTACTAAATGGTACCTAAACCTATCTTTTGTGCCATGCCATAAAAAGTGCTTTTGGATTTTTTCAATGCTATTCACCACTGCTGCTGGAATGCTTTGAACATCGACATGATATAAATAGGTAAGTTCTGAAGAGTGCTTTTTATCAATAAACATTTGCCAACACTTGAAAGTAAAGCACCTTTCCAACCAGCAAGTTTTTTCTAAAATCTCTTAAGAAGATCATTCCAAACCTCATTAGAAACCTTACTAGTACTCATAGGGAGCCCTAGATAAGTAGCTGGAAGGGAGTTAATTGTACAACCAAGAATGAGAGCAATCTTTCTTTTCCTTTCAATAGGAGTATTGAAAAAATAGACTGAGCTTTTGTCAAAGTTTACTTTCTGTCCCAAGGCTTCCTCATAAAATATTAGAATAGTTTTGATATCCTTATCTTTAATGATTGAGGCCATCATAAGTAGGATAGTGTCATCAACAAAATGCTGGTGAGAGGAAACCTGATTGCCAAAAGTAGGCTGAAAACCCTTTATCATACCAATATGAATAGATTTTGAAATAGAGTGGCTTAAACTATCAACCATTATGATGAACAAAAAAGGGAAATGGGGTCCCCTTGGCGAATTCCTTTAGTGCTGGAAAAAAAACCAACTGGTTCACCATTGACAACCACTGAGAATCTAGAGAAGGATATGCAAGATTGGATCATTTTCCTGAATTTATTTTGAAACCCAAACTTGGACAAAACCTCATCCATGAATTTCCAAGAGACTCTATCAAATTCCTTATGCATATCTAACTTGATAGCCATCCCAACTTTTTTACTTTTATCCATTGAATGAATTGTTTCATGAACCATAATAACTCCATCTTGGATAATTCTACCTTGTATGAATCCACTCTGATGTTGGGAAATAATTTCCATTAGAAGAGGTTGCAGTCTAGTGGTTAAAATATTTGTGAAGATCCTATAGACTACATTAACCAAACTAATTGGCCTAAAATCCTTGAAATCCTTTGCATCCAACTTCTTAGGTGCAAGCACAATATGTGTATTATTTAACTCTTTTATAAGATTTCCAGTTCTATAGAACTCATTTACAGCTTTCAACAGATCTTCGGAGAAAATTTCCCAACATATTTGGAAGAAGTTTGCAGAGAAACCATCAGGGCCCGGAGCCTTATCCCCTTCTAGAGAAAAAACAACTTTTTTCAACTCCTCAATGGTGACTATTTTGGAAAGGCTCTTAAATCTCTCTTCAGTAGAAAATTATTAGGAATGGAATCTAAGAGAAAGGAGGTCACTTGCTCATTGTAGGAATTGTTCTCTATGAGCAGATTCTTGTAGAATTTGAGGGCTTCAACTTTGATGTCCTTAGAATCCATAGTAATGGTACCATTTCCCTTGGAGACTTCAAAAATTTTGTTACAAGCCCTATGCTTGAGGGTTGTCATATGAAAGTATTTTGTATTTCTGTCTCCTGCCTTTAGCCAGAGAGCTCTAGATTTCATTCTCCAAAAGGTTTCCTCACAGCTATTGATATTATGCAGGTCAGAGAGAAGATTTTTTTCCTTTTGATGATCCTCAAAGGTCATACCTTTCATTGAGACTTTAAGCTCAAACTCTTCCAGTTGTTGTTTAAGATCTTTCTTTTTTCAAAAATATTACCAAAAACCTCTTTATTCTAGATTCTAACCTTTTGTTTCACATTTTTTAACTTCTGAAGAAGTCTGAATTGGGTAGTTCTAGTCCCTTCCCAAGTCCACCACTCTTTAATTCTATCTAGAATGTCCTCATGTTCAAGCCACATCTTTTCGAATTTAAAATTGCAGTGAAAAGGTTTTGACCAATTGAAGAAATTAAGGGCAATAGGATTGTGGTCTGAACCCGTTCTGGGAAGAGAAGAGAGATAAAAATTCTGATCTAAGATCCAGTTAGCAGAAATGAGAGCTCTATCCAATCTAACCTGATTCAGATTTTCCCCAATTTTTCTGTTAGACCAGGTGTATTGACTACCATGAAGTTCAATGTCCATGAGGTTCATAAGCGATATGAAGCCTGCAAAATCTTCCATGCTGGTAGAGAAATCAGAGTTCCCTCCAAATTTTTCCCAGATTTAAAGGAGTGTTAAAGTCCCCCATTATCAACCAGTTAGTATCCTCAAATTTATTTTGAAATGAGACTAACTCTTTCCACATATTTCTTCTCCTAGAAGTAGTATTAGGGGCATAAATATTGGAAAGAATCCAACTAGAATTATTCTCAAGGCTTTTAAAAATAATAGCTAAATGATTCTGGGAGGATGAAAGCACATTACCACGAACAATTTTAGTGTCCTAGAAGACCGCTAATCCTCCAGAATCTCCTTGAGAATCAGCAATAGCAAAGGCAACATTCTCCCAGAAAGACATTTTACAATCTTCAACAACTTTAGTTTTCATTTTCGTTTCTTGAATTAGAAGGATGCTGAGCCTGTTTGATCTTTTGATTTCCTTAAGCATTGTTTTTTTAGGTCCCCCATTGAGTCCTCTGACATTCCAAGATATATTCTTCATTAAAAAAGTTTTGGGGATGTAGTTTCGGATGGTTCAAAAGCCTTTGAGTACCATCTACAATTTCTTTCTCAATCTCTTTTTCCCTTACTTCTCTCTTAGAGAGTCTACCTTTTCTATAAGTGACTCCAATATTTGTAGTTCTCTTGGCAATAGCCCTTGTGATTCTTGAGGTGGAAGCTTCCCAACTTCCTATTTATTTCTTTTTATCACTATAGAGCGATTCAAGAATTTCTTCAAACCCTTTTAGTCTTCGTTTCTTACTTCGCACTGTGATGAATCCATCTTTATCACATTCAGACAGGTTTTCTTTAAAGTAGGAGTAATTTCTCCTTCTTCTTTTCCTTTGTCAAAATCAAGTTGTTGAGCTATTAGAGGTGTGAGCTCCTCCATATCTGCAAACTCTTTATCCTGATTTAGATCTCTTGCTATGGATTCCATAATTTCTTTGGCTTTTCCTTGTCTCATCTTGTGTAGCTCCAGAGAGCTGTTCTTAGTTATCGGTTCTTGATGAGGTAGAGGAGTGATTTTTTCCATCTCCTCTTCATTGGAAGTGGTTAGATGAATGTATACTTTTTCATTTTCTTCATCCACTTCCATGCTCACCTTATAAGATTTGTTTTCTCAAGTATCATTGTTTGATCTTTTTCAATTTCCTTCTTAGCTTCTTCACCCTTTGTCAGTTCAGAATCTTTTTCCTTTTGGGCTTCAACATGCTTTTTTGACTGGTGGATCTTGGGTCTCCACAGTTTCCTATAAACCGGTGGCCTCTTTATTATGGTAAAGCCTTTTTCCGATCCTTGATTCTTAGAATCATCTGTATGCAGCGATCCCTCGTATTTAGATCCCGATCAGTCAGAGAGAAGCTTTATCAGCCTCATTTGTCTGTTTCTATCCTTGTTATTCAATATGATCAACAAGGTTTTCCAGGTTGTTGCTTTATTCTCTCAAAACATTTTCCGTAAAAATGTCCTAATAATTTATGGAATTTTTTGCATCTTAGCTGGAAAGCCTCATATTCTATTGGCTATTTCCATGCCCCAAATTTGGATTGTAGAATGATGTGTTCAGGAAGCTCCTTTTCCATTTCAGATGAGACACAAAACCTTGCAAAGGCAAGTCTAGATCTATTTTTCATAGGCCCATCTAGCCCAATTGGTGAACCAATCGATCTATCCATATGAAGAAGGATCTCATCATCCCAGAGATGTAATGGTAGCCCTAGAGTCTACACCAGATGGGTATGACATGTATGTTCTCAATATTAGGGTTAAACCAGATACCATTTTTTCAGAAAAATCCCCATATTGCCAATACACCAGGGACCACCCAATAAGACTGAATCCACATCAGCTTGTAGATTGAAGTGGGCTAGAAAAAAACCCTTTGCCATGGTGGTGATAATCAAATATCCTTTTGGTTTCCATCGGCGTATGGCCCATTTTCTTATAATATCGACATTGGGTCTTGATCCCAAAACTTTCCAATGAGGGCGAGATTAGTTTTCTCTAGAGCTCTATGCAGACATCCGTCAGGCACTTGTATGTGGGTCACCCCCTCATTATCTTTTGTACTTTTAAAAATATTCAGTCCAGATGCAGGAGAAAGGGGACCCACATTTTTGTCAGGAGGTACCTTAACAATATCAGCCTAGGCTCTAGATCCAATGCTAATACCTTTATTCGGTTCTCCATCTGTAAATGATGCCTTATCAACTTGTTTGCAGCCTCTTGAAATACATTCAGTGGCCAGAGCGGCTGAAACCACACTCTCAAAACCCTTCTTCAGTCCTCCATGAGCTCCAAACCCACAGATTCCTCCTTTAGTATTCCAATGTTGTAATGGTGTCCATTTCTACTAGTAGATGATATAATTTTTGTGAACTTTTCTTTGATTTCCTCTAAGGGAAATTAAATTTGGTAGGATAAAATGAAGATTTTATTCATAAATCATTAAGCTACTAGGTGAAGAACACTTCCAGTGGGTTGTGCCATCTATGATGACGGTATGACAAATATATAGGCTCAAATTGACATGTATATCTCCGATGCTTTACGTGTATCAATATCTTATACATAATGTATCTCCTTTAGAGGATGATATTTCCTTAATAATTCTTAGGTCTATATGGCCGGTAACCAACCATTCTAATTTCTACCCCATGCATGTCAAAACATCCCATACTTTTCCCCCGAGGTGATATCTAAATTTCCCGTATGTGATAATAATTTTGACTCTCTTTTAATTCTCTCTAATGAAGGAAATGGAATGTGGATGTCCTTTCCTAAATGCATATACTAGGAAGGCTGACAAAGGAACAAGTGACGACAAAGACACTACAATTATTCTCTATCTCTCAGCCTCCTTCCTAGTTCATTTAAATTTAAGGGCTCAAAGAACACATAAGTCCCTTTTAAATTTATATGCACATTGTAATATTTGTAAATCACAAGTTATTGATCTTCAAGGAATAAGAGCTGAATAGAAGCCTAATTATTAATCTATTACTGATTGATTCATTAAAAAAATTTGAAGCTTAAAAAAATTCAGGAATTGAGTTAAGACTATTTATTGTTTTCTATTATTTTTGTGTGGTTTAATTGAGATCAAATGTGTATTCATAAAGTTGAAGGCTTTCAAATATGAATGCGACTTATTGTTATTTTGAAGCATCTTTGTGAATAGATGGAATATGTATCAATCAACTACCTTTGTATAATATTAATCTCCTTTCCTAGGCTCTTTATATACTTCTTCCTTTATAAAGCATCCACACACTAATATGCTCTAAGTTATACTATAATTCCACAACTAAAGGATTGTCTTAGTAAGTATCTCTTCTAATTCTTGGATACAAATGGTGTTCAAGCTCTCTCATGAACTTATACTCCTTCTGGTGGTTCCTAGTTTTACACCCCAAATGAATTGGCTACAATTTAGAAATAAATGAAAAATAATGATAGATGTAATATTATGTCATTTATAGTTTGGGAGGGATCCTTATATAAGATTCTTCCATCATCAAACATTGGCAATGACTAGGAGGCATGGACAAAGGAGGTGGTCATCTATTGGTTTTTTTGGCTTATCCTAAACTAGAACAAGAATACCCAATTGGAATCTTGAGGGGGTGAGTATTATAATTCAATCTCCTATAATTATTGGTAAATAAATATAAACAATGTATATCCAAAAATGTAATACTTACCCAAGGATTTTTACACAAACATTTCACATACTTAGTGTATCAAATACAAGATACTAGAGACATATGAGACATGATTATGAACATCATTGAAAACATGATGTTAACAAATGGAATGAAATGATGTTCAAAATGTTATGCTTTAGAAAGAGAGGAAATTAGAATCAAAGTATACAAAGGTGATGTGGTTTGTAGGAAAACACATGTTAGATATAGAAGGAGACAATATTATGCAAAAGTAATTTATCAAATAATATACTCACTTAAAATATCAAAAGATGATGTGGTTTGTAGAAAAACATCTACTAGATATACTTAAAAGGTAGTAAATGTTCATTCCCATATTTTAATTGTAGAAATGAGCTTTTTAATTAAAATAAGTATTCAAGGTTCATTTTAAGACACCCCTCCAAAAGGTTAGTATAAAATGGGTGGATAATGTTCCCAAAAAGGTATTCACATTGTTTGTGAATCTAGGAAAGGAGGGTTTAAGGATGGCGTCGAATGTTATTTTTTTCTAAGTTACCAAATGTCTGCATATATGCTCATTTATGATCATTGAAATATGTTCCCATTTTGTAACGACATCATTATCTGACATGTGGTTGCACCATCACGTTGTCGAAACCAACAAACACACAACCTGGTCACCGGTTTGGTTCACGAACAATGCCAACGTCACGATCTCATACACGTTTTCAAATGTCTTCAAATATAGGTTTCTGTCCTATAACATATTTTCATTTCTAAAGAATGGAAGATGCCATGATATTGACTTGTAACATCACAAATGGTGATATCGAATGTCACATTATTGTGTTGTTGCACGGTGCCCATTTGTTTTTCCACTCGGCAAGATTTCCATGCTATGGGAAAATATTGATTTCATGTTCCCAACCCCAACCATTGGGTGCATTCCTTGCCTATATATACCCATCTCCATTCACATTTTCCCATTTTTAGTTGTAGGTTTCTTTGAACTAGATTTTTTCACAATGTCACCGCTATTCTAAATGGTTTGTTCTCCAATCAACTTCTTGTATTATCCACACAAATATCCCTTCATGTGACACATACACTATACTGATATAAGTATGTTGAAACACCTATCTTTTTCAAAATATCAAAAATCTTGGAACCAATTTAAAATTCAATTAGCGCTTTGTATGCTTTTAAAGAAACCAATTGTATCTAGAGTTAATAGAACTGCTAGAAGACACATAAATTAAATATAAATCCAATTAGATTGGAATTTCATATCTTGATGGAATATTTTACATGCCTGAGTATGAGAGAGACACCAAGTTGTTAGATAATTTAATGCATACGTATAGTATTTATGATTTATCTTTCTAAGTTGCATTACCATCACACTAATTTTTCATAATAATAACCCTTGAGGATATTCATCATCTAATGGGGATACCCTATAAAAAATTCATTACCCGTATCGATTTTTTTTTCTACCTAATCAAGAAAGGAAATATTTAGTCTTATTACGATATTTTTAGTGAGGTTGAGGTTAATAATCCAACCAAAATAGGGATTAACACTAAATCAACGAAATACCCCTTTCTCCTTGCCATGGGACAATTTTTCGAGGCCCACATCATTTTACAGGGAAGATACAATGAATTTCCTTAGTGGGCAATGTGCTACCTTCTACAAACCCTTTATGGTGTTATATTTCAATGTTGTTCATATCTTTGAACAAGGATTCTCTCGACATTTAAAAATCCATTGTGAATCCTATTACAATTATATATTCTTCTTTTTCATTCTTTCTTTCTATCATGAGTTTTTTCACACACTTTGAAATCATCACTATTCCAACTACACTACATAAGAAGATGGAAACAAAGTGCAAAGTCATGAATCGACAGCTTCATGAGAATTTGTATTTTAAAGCATTTTATCTTGATTCTTTTCATAAAAATAATCATTTTAAAATCAATTCTAAAAATATATAGTCTATTTTCAAGAGGTCAAAGAAATAAAAACAATCGCTCAACATGTTGTGGCGGTTTGTGAACATAACCTAGTTGGGCTCGAGGGGTTTGGTGACGAAATTTCCATTAATTTCACCATTACCGATGACACTATGACCGTTACTAGCACCCAACAGCCTAGAAGTAGAAGAAAAATCATTCATAACTCATTTGGATCATCCCATAGCTATGAAAAATGTGTACTCGTGTAAATCCATGTTTTAATTAATCCACAATCCATAATCGTGTTAATTTTGATAAAATTTATTTACGAGTAATGATAATTTGAGTCTTGACAATGACATATGCCATTTTCCTAATGTGTAGCCACATTTGGCACATAACTCATGTTGTCTAATGTTATAGATAGTACTTACATACCTAACCAATAGGAGATTTAGTCTACAGAAGTTCTTTTCCTTCCAGGTTTAGGTAATGAATAAATCGTAAATACTTTTATTTATATTAGTTTTGGTTTTAGGATTTAATCATTCAATATAATAGGTTTTCCTTAAACTAAAGAGTTGTAATTCCACCACCTCCCTTACATCTAGTGACACAAAGATATCAACTATGGACAACAATAACATTCACACCGTAAAAATCCATATTTATCTCATTATAATTAAGTGCTTAGTTTTCTCTTGTTTGACTTCATGCATACAACATATTAATATTGTTAAATTATTTATGCTCACATAATTTTTTCAGCCTCAGTCTCATGTTCAACCAACAACACCCATTCTCGCTCAGATGTAAGGAATACACCATGGCCACCTCCATTTCCACCTCATGGTAGGGGAAAAAGAATAGTGTTTCTGGAATAAGAATGGGGACACACAATTATGTGATTCCGATCTCCCCAAAATTTAATTGGGAGATGTGTCGAGTGCCAAACGTACTTCTATTTTTAATTATATTGATATCGATGAGGAGTATCTTGACTTCAACAAAGTGTTTATGACATGGTTGTAGTAGGAAACAAAATTCAATCATGATGATATTATTCATCCTGCACAAAAGTAGCATCTAATGCCATAATAATAATCCAACTCATATCCTCCTTCAACAATTGGGGAGAAAAATTTGGATGATGATGTAAAAAAATTAGTTGACATTCTTAAGGTGATAATCAGTAAAACCCTTGTGTTGGAAAATATTGTGCATGATATTAATGAATTGAGAATATTAGAGATTAGAGTGCAATCTATGATAAAAGAAATTAATGAATGATATCATATTTTTTCACATATGGAACAATTTTTTTCATTGATTTAAAATAAAATGGTAAAGTATAATTCTTTACTTACTCAAGCATAATGCAATAATATTGTTACCATTAGAAATTATACTAACGATAATGTTTTAAATATAATGCTTAATGATTGGAAAATTTGAACCCTAAGGGAAAATCATATTACAATAATTGGAATAGAGACAAAAATTTGTCAAGATTGAAAATGCAGAAAAAGACTTGGCCTTGTGAGTACTTAATATTTTGAAGATTATATTTTTTTTTTATAGTTTATCTACATTCTAATCATGGAAAATTTATGTGTAGTCCAAATACCGAAATTTAAGAATAATGTGTAGGTGTTATATGACTACCTTAAAAAAAAGAGAAAGCATATGGGGAAAAATAGTCTTTAAATAGAAATTTTTTCTATTAAACAATAATAACAATGCATTGTGAAGGATTATAAAGGAGCATGGATTGGAACTCAAATTCTCATTGAAGAAAACTGATTAGGATCGTATTGTCCTTTCAACAGAGATTCATTTAGTGAGGATGGGAAAAATATTGAAAATATTAATGCAACTGCAAATGAATTAGTCAAGTCTGGTGTTATTAAATATTGTACAATTTTTTATGTTATGGAAGCTTCTATAAGGAAGGAATATAAATGAAGACAAACTATTGATGTCAATCATTGTATTTGTCATATGAAAACACAATCTTATTTTAAAACATGTACACTTGATGAATACATGGATTTACAATTTAGTTTCAAACTTGGATAGTCGCAATATTAAAAACTTGGATGTACATTCTACTCTTAAATCTTGATAGTACATTCTTGAGGGGTAGATAGATTATACTTATAGTGTATTATCAAATCGATTGGATTAAATACAAAAAAATTATCTCTAGAATCCTATTTATTTTATTAATCCCCATAATCTTGATGGATATATGGATTATAAAATATTTGTGAACATGTGTGGAATCAATATTGAGATATCATTAGTTAACATACTTTCTTAAGTAATGTAATTAATATTTTTATATAATCTAGTTTGAACAACTAGTTACAATCTTTTATTTCATGCAATAAATAAAAACATAGAAGTGATTTAACATTTTCAAACATTAGATTAAGAATATATGAAAAAGAAAAATAACAAAATGAGAAGTCACAATAAATATATTTCAGAAAAGGAAAATGCTCAAGTTTCTCGTAATCAAAACAATCTTATCCTCAATGGTCCTTCATTAATTATTTTATCTTTTATAGTTGCAAGTCCACCAAAGTCCGTGTTAATCTCAATATAATCCAAGTCTCCATTGGTTACTATTAGATTGACAACTCCCTTCTCTCGAAAGGGATGTCCAAGTGGCTAATTCCCTTTCATATTGAAATTTGTCCACTCTATATCTTAAAACCTCATGTTTTAAACAAGTTTCTTGATTTTTTTCCAATATGTTTTGAATTTTTAATCTAACAAATGTGAATGTGATATAAAAACTTTCATCTTTAACTGACCCTAGAATCATTTTCTATATGAGTTCATAGAGTTCAAAGTATTCACTTATAGTTTCCCTCGAATACTACTATGATAGAAACTTCTCTACATATGTGTAATAGCTCCATTTTCTATTGGTTCAGTAAGAGTCTTATATTGACCATTTATTGTCAATGAAATTTTTTTAGACTGTGATATGAGTAAGTTTCTATTCAATATACCATTCAATTCTCTCGCATTAACAACTCGACCCATTAGTCTAGACATGTATTTTGTAAAGAGTTGAGATGCTTGTTCTTCACCAATCATTGGATTCCAAAAATTAGTATTTACAACTCGCATACGACCTTAAGAGGATCACTATTCTTAAATCATTTTATGATCTCTAAAGATAATGTTTCAGATATCTTCATATTTTATTTCCATGTATCGTAGAGTACAACAAAAATAAAAATCTTGTCACATCTTTACTTTCTTAATATCAAAACCTAGAACATAAGGATCTTTTTAGAAAGTGTGCATTGGTATATTTTTCCCATCGACTAAGATAAAAAGATGACCATTAATATTGAATTTAAAAAAGCTTCTGGGATATTTTTTTAATCTATTAAGACCTTCCAATGACTGAATATTGGCTTCTAAAACTAGTATTGGATAGAATATAAGTTTTTCAAAAGCATACCTACATGTTTCCTTAATTTTATAAAATCAACA
Organism: Taxus wallichiana var. yunnanensis; assembly: GCA_018340775.1. NCBI lineage: Eukaryota > Viridiplantae > Streptophyta > Pinopsida > Cupressales > Taxaceae > Taxus > Taxus wallichiana. The sequence goes on along the minus strand of CM031237.1, from coordinate 795,008,219 downwards.
ATGTATATAGATCTTTCTGAGCGTTTTTCACCAAGTTGCTTATTTCCTTCAACATTGGAAAAATACCACATAATATTTATAATGTATCCACATTAGTCAAGCAATATATCAGATCTTTCTCCTTATCAAATTCTCTACGATTCTTGAACATATACTGCCTAATGACTCGTATTCCTAAAAAATATTACAAGCATGATCATCCAATGATATCCATCTTGTGTCAACATATTTCAGCAATTTTTTACCATTTTTAATTCCAATAGAAATTTTTTGAAACTCCAAAAATCTTAGGACTGCTTGACATGTATGAATGCAAATCACATATAAGCTCTTCCACTTTAGTGATATTTTCAAAATTACTTACAATGTTGTAAGAAGGATTCATTATACGAGTGATGCGGTGAATAAGTATCATGTATGGGGAAATGGTTGTTTGATAGATGCCAAGTTTTATAACCTTACATGATAGATTTTCCATCATCCCAAACACAAATCATATTCATAGAGATTAAATGGTCATCCATACCAACTATTTTTTTAATTTTTTAATAAATAGTTTGTAGAGGTTCTTAGAATTATAGTTCTCTACCATTTTGTTCATATCTAGTAGACGAGGTTCCCTCAAGTGGTTATTGAAATTGAAAGTATAGACATGCATGCAAACCCATGATGTATTGTCTACTATTGTAACCTCCTCAATCGACAATGCAATAAAATTCACATTTATGAATTTCTCTCTCAAATCAGTAATTTCAATTTATTTCATACACTTTTCCATATCCCAAGTAATGGTATATGATGAGTGTGATGTTGGAATGTTTGGAAACCCATTACATTGAAATAATATCTTATAATCAATGAGATCTGAAATAGGTCTTCCTTTTTTAAAATGTCAAATATTTTCTAGAATTATATATGTTTTTACTAAAGACTTACATCAGTAGCTTTTACAAATTTAGCCTTTATTGTTCCACCTTTCTCAACAAGGTCTTGAAGATGTTTATGATGTTTTTCATAGTCATTTGCATATCTCATATGTAAACAATCTTCCTCGGTTTCCCATATAGATGTTTTTTTATTATTGTTCCAGCTTCTTTATTTTTTGAAGCATATACTTTCCCATAATGCTTCTCTATTCTCATCCAACTTCAATTGCATTCTTTGTTCTTTTCCTAGTTTCCAATTACATATAATACATCTATATTTGAGTACGAGCATCAATAGTTATTTCTAGTTCAACATCTTCAATAAATGGATATTTATCTGGCCATTCATAACCATAAGGCCTTCCTAAAGTCCACTTCTAACTCTTATGATTCGATGTCTGCTTCTATAATTTTTATATGAACTTTGAGTTTGATGGATATTAGAATTATCCTTATTATGCCAATTACAAATTTCATCGGCATAAAGTAATTGACAGGTTTTTGCATTTGACATAAATTGAGTTCCTTATTGTATTCTTCGAAAAATAAACATATAAAGTAACATACACATTGTTGGCACTCGTTCTTATCTTGTACCATTTGCCCCGATTTTCCTTTGATTTGCGTGTTATGAAACAGTTTATCTCTCGATGTGGATGTTCTGAAGCTTTTACCTCTATTTTAATGCCTTGAATTGTTTTACGGCATCCATTGTCATGCCCCTTTTTGAAGAAGTCTCCGAGTTTGCCCTGTTTTTTCCCTGATTTTTTCAAAATCCATGGGCTCTGCCATTTTTTCCTATTTTTCCCGACCATGGAAGCTTGAGAATGATCAATTTATATTTGTATGCCTTTGAAAATCTAAATCCATGGTCAAAAGATGCTTGGAACCATGATTCACTTGGTTTTGTTTCAAAAATTTCATCCTTAGTGAAAAATCGATTCTGGGCATGAATGGTGAATTTTTATGTTTTTGACGGTCTGACGGTGTCTTTTTCCTATAAAAATTATTCCTCAAGAATTCGGTGGTCACGTGGCTTCTTTTGGTTGGTCAGGGGATGGCGGAAAATGTTTTAACTTGTTGCTTTTTTATTTTTTGGCAAAAAGGAAAATTTGGTCCTGTAGCTCCGCTCAATTCTAATTGGTTCTTTTGGTACTTACGTGGCTTCTTCTAATTGGATGAGGCACGGCGGGTTTGTTTTATGAACTTGTTATTTTTGGATACTTTGGAAAAAATTTGAACTCACCTCGTGGCCTGCTAGGAACTGATTAAAGAAAAATTTAAGCGGCAGGGAAAAAGTCTTACTTTGACCCCGCAGAAGGACACATGGCAAAGTTAAAAGCGGAGATACGGGCCTTGAAGTAGGTTGGATATTTTTCCATTTTGGAAAAATGGAGTAAAGATTCTAAAATGAAAGTGCACCCCTGCCAAATCATATTGAAGCCTTATAAGGTTCTTGAAGATGTGCCATTAAGACGCGTGGCGGTTTGAAAAGTCAAGAGGTGGGCCATCAATTGCGAAACTTGGATTTTTTTCTTCCCTGTTATTCCAAATATTAAAATCATCAAAATGACCCATGGGCGCGACATAGAATAGTCAAACGTTTCTCTAGTCAACGGTGGAGGTGCAAACTTTCTCGGGAAAATTGGAAAATTTTTCTTTTGTGGGAAAAGGAGTTAAAAGTGTAAAAGGAAGCGTGGTTCCACTGGGACCCACATCAGAAACTAGAAGTGGAAGGGCGGAGCTGCGGGGAAAACTTGGAAAAATTTCCCTTTTCCAAAAAGGAGGTGAACTACTAGATTTTATTCGTGGTTCCTTTAGGACCCACATTGGGACACATGTCAGGCCCAATTTTCAAAGGCAGAGGGGTGGAGAAAATTGAGAAATTTAACATTTTTCCAAAAGGTGTGAAAGGTAAAAAGGATCCCCGGGCTGTCTTAACTTAGATGTCCCATGTGGACGGTCTAGATTCAAAGGAGAGATCAACAAAAACTATGTATTTGTATCTGATTTTCTACCATTTCTACTCCAAAGCTCCTAGGCATGTGAATTTTTACGGTTTTTAATCATTTCTTGGAGTTTTCTACACGTAAAATGAAGAGGAACATTAATTTGGTATCCTGGTTGGGTGGGAAAAATTGGAAGATGTCTATTGCCATCAAGATGTGATTTGACCATTGGATTTGATATAATTTTCAAGTTTTTCTCTCCTTAGCATGCAAAGAACTAGATTTGATAGATTTGAGGAGGGAGTAGTTGGCGCACGAGATGAAGAACGAATTTCCAGGTGAAGAATTGAATGTCTAAAATATTTGGAGAGATTTTCCCTTTACACACCTGACAACTTTTTCACAAATCTGATTATGGGAGTCTCAACATGCAATGGTGCTTTGAATGTCTCTGGTTTTGGGGGAAATATTAGTTGTAAATGAAATATTATAAATTACATGAATTTTTTGTGCAAATGGTTGGAGTGTTAGAGGTCGGGACTAATTTTTCTAAGAGAAAAGCTTGATAGAACCCGTCCTTCTGAGAAACCATATGAAGAAACCTGTTTATCTCCTTTATGTTAAATTTGATCATGTCAAGGTGGTTGTGAGTGTACAACCATTGACAAGCTCTGAGATTGTTCTAGAAACTTTCCCCTACTGATAAATTTAATCAAACTTGAGTTAATATGTGTTATTTTTGGGAAAAAATTGTGTTTTCTTCATTTTTGAATGTCTACAAGTAGTTTTCTTGTTCCCGTTGCAATCTTAGATTGAAATATTTGTGAATCAAACAATATATTATCCTTGTGATAGCTTGGTGTCATTTGTAATTTCATTTATCATAAGATCTTTCATTTGATAGTGAAATAAACAAATTTAAAATCACTGTGTCTCCTAGCATGACTATAAGATTGTTTGTTAGCCTTTGAGGGTATCTTAGGCATGATGAAACAAAGATTGATAATGTTTAGTTAAGTTTTCCAATTTGAGCCTTCATTTTGGTTCCTTGAATTTTGTGTGAAAAGTGTTGTTCTGGGCCTCCATTGAAGCACATATTCTAGTTAAAGGAACATCCTCGCTATCCCGAAGCATTATGTTGTTCAAGCTCTTCATTTTTGTAAAACTTCTCAAGGATCTGGTGGATCAACTTCATTTCTACCTCACCTCCCACCAAAATTCATTTAAAAACAACCAAACATACCCATACTCTTACCCTTTTTTGTCATGTGTGTATACAAATGCATAATTTTTACTACCAAAACATGTATAAAAATCAGGTTTCATTGTCTTTAGTGGCACGAACCTTGCTTAGAAAATATCTCCATTATCTAGAGTGACAACTCGTGAGTGGTAGGTTTTGTTGCATTGATCATATTTTCTTCAGGTCTTCTTAATAACTTTTCAAGGAAGGATATCTCCATCTCCTCCACAAATAGCAAGCTACAAAAGGGTCCTCTCACCTAGTTGAAATGCACAACCATAAAGTAGTGAGGATATGTTAAATCCTCTTGAGGGTGATACCCATTTCTCCATATCTCGAGTGAAAAGAGCAAGTTGCATTTCATCACCAGCTACAAAAATGAGACTCTATATGATGTACGTGTCTCTAAGCTTCCTACCAAACCTGTGATGCTGCTCAACTTTTGAGGGAGAATCAATTTGGGTACCAACACCTGATTCATGCCGTTGCCGGGGAAATAGTGGTTACAGTTCATATTTAGACCCTGGTAAACACTTCTTATATGCTCTAAGTGCTAATACATTTTTTCAAACATCATCTTGTGTTTGGGCCTATAAGAAGTATTCAAAGTTGCAAGTGTTGTGTGTAATTCTTTTCAGTTTCCACACCTAGTGCACTAGCTTTCATTGATAAATCTAGGTAAAGAAAAGTTAGATCATCCCATTTCCAGTTTCTAGTATTAATAGACATTTAACGATCATATTTTAGTGCATTTGTACAACTAAGGTGGAAATCCTTAGTCTACGACTCCTTGTTGATCCGATTATTAATGAGTACCAATGTCTTAACCTTTTTCTAGTGATATTTGCTACTAATCTTTGCAAAGCTTTGGAAGGAAGAAGATCTTTCTTTGCTAGGGATCCTGTAAGGACATTATTTCAAGAGCTAGGAAAAACAAAGTCAGAAGGAAGAAAATCTGGAAAGTTTTTTGAGATCATCGAGACAAGAAAAGGGATCTCCATTGATGAAAGTGATCAGCCTATCATTTATCCACTACCATTTAAGTGCTTCAATTTTGGTAGCCTCTTTGCGGAATTGAATTCTCCAATTGGAGAGGGGACTTCATTTGATTTTTAAAAGTTTGTTTCTCATTTTACCCCTATCTTTTCAAAAGTTGATAGGGTTTTCCAAGAAACAAGGCCTTTAGGGGATATCCATTTTGAAATTTATACTCCTGTGTTTCAAATACCCTCTACCCCTTATCAATTTGTCTCCCCTCCAAGGTCACCTCCTCAAAACAACATGGCCTAGCCCCCACCTAGACCTCCATTTGTTGTAAACACCTTTGGTCCTATAAATTTTATAGGGATGGCTAGTTATCCAAATGCAGTTCCCCAGATGTAAGAAATAGATTACCAAAGTTCCAAGGAAACAACGCTATAACTGGTGATCAACATTTAAATCTTTTTATCAATATGATGGAAGACTTTGAGATTGAATATGAAGATGTATATATCAAATTGTTTATCCATACTTTGGAAGAGGATGCAAGGGATTGGTATGAAGCTTTTCAAGATAATTCCATTGATTCTTGGACACAGATGAACAATGCATTTATATTGCAGTATGGTGATAGAACTGACCCTAGGTTTCTTCTATTAGAATTTGTAAACATCAAGAAGAATCCTAATAAGTCAGTACATGATTTCAACACAAGGTTTAACAAGACCTTGAGGAGATTTCCTATTAGCTTAAGGCCATGTGATGAATCATGTTTGATCAAATATTCAGATTCATTTGATAAAAAGCCTGCTTACTACTTGAGGGGAAAAAACCCTACTAATTTAAGGCAGGCCTTCACCATGGCTCTACAAATTGAGAACAACATCAAGGCAATTGGAAAGCCTCCAAAAAGGGAGGGTGTAAAACTAATTAACCCGAGAAAATCCTCAAACAAGTAAGGATGATGATTTGGAGGAAGTTGTGAAAACTTTGGCAGGGGCTGTCAAAGAAATATCATAGAAATTAGCCCGGGTAGAAAAAGGAATCGAGTAGAGTTCACAAGGTCAAACTCAACAAGGCAAAGAAAATTTACAAATCATCATAGAAATGATCGTAGATCTCGATGAAAGAGGTAAGGGACCCATTTGATTTGGAAATAAACAGTCCCAGGCCAAGGAAAATAGAATGGTTCCTGATCCTTTAGTTGCCAGAGTTGTTGTTGTGAAGGAGATGGATGCCATTGATTGGTGTGACAGATGTTTCATGCCCCATGCTCCATGTGAGGAAGATCAGCAGGAAGAAGAAGAATTTGATGATGATAATGATGATGATGTTTGCATGATGGGTTGCTCCACGAGCTCACAACAAGGGGAAACTTTAATTGAGGTAATAAGTGCTAGAAATGCTGCTGATTTTTGGGATTACATCCACCGGAGGTACCTATTCTTCCTCCCTCTCATACTTTAGAAGTAGATACTATACAAGATTTTGAATTTCCCAATAATGAATTTGAATATTTAAGAGCTTTAATGATAAAGAAGTATGATGGAGGAATCCCATTTGAGGAGGACAGCACATTGTTGATGAATGTTGTTGTTGCCCAAGAGAAGGAGTATAACACAAGAAGTAGGGTTGTCAAAGGATATGGCCTAAGGTGAATCCAAAAACTCCATTGCTTCCAAATATTCCTAAAGAGGCTCCTAAGAAAGATGCATATGCCAAGGGCCTTGCTATCCCAAACAAAACTCATACCCCTCCTCATGCCCAAGATGTCAAAAATCTTGTGCCATTTAATAAGCGTGTCAACCTTCCTTCCAATGCTGCTTTTCCAAAGTCTATCCCTTATGATATTTCCCAAGTCTTGAGTCAGATCAAGATCTTAGTTACAATTGTTGAGTTTCTTAGGATTCCTAAGCACAAGAAAATGGATTTTGAGTATTCGGGGCTGAAAGAGGAGAAGACTTCCCTAGGTAGAAATATAAACATTGTGGAGACTCCACTAGTCATTGAAGAGTTAGAGACACCGCCAATGTTGGAATATCATTCAACTCATGAACCACCTAAGGTTTATTTGGGGACATCCTTGGTGGAGTCTCAACTAAATGTGCATCCATACTTCACCACTTTGATCATTAAAGATAGATTGCTACACAACTGTATGTTTGACTTAGGGGCATCATGCTATGTTATGCCTCTAGAAGTCATGAATGAGCTGGATATCAAAGTAATAGTAGCATAGGGGAAGTGTACTGCTATGGAATCTAGAGAAGTACCATGCCCCGTGGTGGGATGTGTGAAAGGTCATGGTGCAACTTACAACTTACCCGTAAAAACCTGATGCTTGATGTTGTTATTGTTGATTTCCCAACCAAGTGGGGTATGTTGGTATTTATAAAATGGGCTACAAGTGTTGGTCGAGTGTTCAAATGGACATTTCTATTTACCATCCCAACTAAGGGTAGCCTTCGGGTTAAAGTATGGAGAAAATAAGATGTTGACCCTTATTGAAGATCCCAACAATGCATCTTATGAAGTATTGTACACAAGTGTTGATGTTGATAACTTTGTACAATTTGCTAATGGAAAAGAGAACAAGATTGAAGAATGCAACTATCTTGAATAGGCAGAGGCTCTACTTGGAATTTATTGTTTGATGGAGCTTGCTCCAAGTTCAGAAATGGTGCTGGTGTTGTTCGGATCTCTCTAGGATAAGAAGAGTTTGTCTTTTCCTTCAAACTCAACTTTGAGTGCATTAATAGCATTGTTGAGTATGAGGCATTGTTGTTAGGTCTGAGGATTTCTTGGAAATATGGTGTTAAAGACATCATTGTCAAAGGAGATTCAAAATTAATTATAAAGTAAGTCAAAAACTCTATGCCACAAAAATCAATGAATGAAACAATATAAGCATGCAGTTTGGGATCTCATTGAGACGTTTGATTCATTCATATTGTGCATCATGATGAAGTTAAATGATTTGGCGAAAAAATTGTAGTATTGGGATCTCGGTTTGATAATTGTATAGTATCCCCATATTGTGAATATGATGTTAAGGTGTTAACTAGGCCATCTGCATTGACAACATTAAACATTGGCAAGTTTTTAATGGTGATGCCCAGTGTCGAGAAGATTTCTTCAAAACAAAAGGGATTTTAGGTGATCAAATTATTGATTTGGAGCTAATGGTATGCGTAGTAGAGGTAAAAATGTAACCTTGTTTGGAAAATGCATAATCAACTAAATACAAAAACCATTCCTAGAGGGTCAAGTTGCTCTTGAATCAACTTTGATAATGCTGATTGCATTATTAATAGATGTATAGCAGCCTCAAGGGATGTTGAGGAGCATGAAATTGGCACAAAGGAGAAACCAAGGAAGCTATGGTTGGGAAGCAATCTTACCAAGGAGGAAAAATAATCTTATGTCTAATTGCTGAAAAAATATCAAGATTGTATGTCTTGGACTTATGATCCATAGGGATTCGAATAACTCTACTTCATCATAAACAATCAACAAAAAGAAGGAAACTAATGAAATGGAGGTTCTATATTTTAAGTAATAGGACCATCGCCCTATGCCAAGTGGCAGTTAGAGAACTACCGCCCATCTAGGGTGGTAGTCCCAGGACCGCCGGTCTGCGCAGGTGGTGGTCTTGGCCATTGCGATAGAAAAAAATTCAAAACGAAAATCCTATAAATTTGAAAGGATGTTCATTCCTCTTCTTGTTCATGAGGTTCCCATTCTCTAGTGCACATGAGGGCATGAGAAAGGCTATAAATACATGATTTTATAAGTGTAGAAGATCATCGAAGCATGGGAGTAAGTGAGCAAGAAGTATTGGTGCTGGAAATTATATTTTTGTAAGAAGAAAGGAGTGTTAGAAGAGAAAAGAAGTAATCGAAAGGAAGTGTTGAGATATTATCTACTTCTCTTTCTTACTTATTGTAAATTCTTTACCTATTGATTTGAATTGGCCAATAGAAGTGGGAAGAAAGAGCAATTGCCCTTCCTAACTAGTTTTTCCTCCATTGGAGGTTTTCCAAGATAAAATTGTTGGTGTTATGATCTTATATTCTTTCCTTTACTACAATTGTTGATTATAAGCATAATACTAATTCATTCACTAGCTATCTTTGTTATTTTCTAATAGAAAGTAAATAAAAACAATTAATTTGTGATTTTGTGAATAATTCCAAAGTTAAAGAGTTTACAGATCATTTTGGTATCAGAGCTAACAAGTATGCAAGACTATGGTATTTCATTCTTGAATTTGTATGAAAATGACAAGATCTAAAGGCGAAGAAGCTTTACCTTGCGATCCGGAGATTTCTACAAAGAAGTGGAAACAAAGAATTTGGGGAGAAATGGAGGAAGAGAACTTGGTCTGTAGAATTGAGATGTTGGAGACCATGATGGATAGGATGTTTAGAAGGCAAGAGGAACTTACAGATTTGAAGAGGGACTGACTTATGCCAAGCAAGACTCCATGGAATTGGTGGTTCGAGATTTAGATGAAAAGTTTGGCATAGGAAAGAGTCACCATGAGGAATATTATGGGGAAGATCATGAAGAAGAGACTTCTAACACAAGAGGAAAGGTAAAATATGAACATACTCCTTTTAAAGTTGAGACTAAAGTAGAAATGAAAAGCTTTGAAGGACAAGTAGATGCAGAATTAATGGATAAATGGTTGAAACAATTATAAGTCTATTTTAGGGTCCATAATGTCCCCGACACACAAATTATCACCTTTGTACGTCTCAAAAATGGAGGAACATGCTCTAGTTTGGTAGGAAACTCATCTAACTACTTGTGAAAAGTAGAAACGTCCTATTGTGAAATCTTGAAAGAATTTAAGGAATTACTTAGAGCTAACTTCTATCCTATTGGCCATAAAACTGACCAAATGATTAAATGGCATTATTTTAGACAAGGCAGTGGTCAAAGTGTGTAGGACTATACTATGGAGTTTTGGAGGCAAGCCATGTTGCTGAACATGGATTTGGAGGATGAGGATATTCTGACCAAATACTAAGGGAGGACTTCACGCTCACCTTCGAAGAAAATTCATCTCCACAAAGCCCATGGATCTTAATGAAGCATGTATACAGGCATACTACATAAATGATGAGAAAAATCAAGGAGAAGTAGAGCCGAGGGTAAAGCAGTCAACAAATTAGTAGAAAAGGGATTGTGGGAAAACAAGTAACAAGAGTAAGTGGAAAGGGAAAGGTAAAAAATCTGCCACTACTTTAAATACTTGTAAAGATCCCAAGAAATTTTGCAAGAATTGTGATATCAATGGTCATACTGACACTACATGTTGGAAGTTACATCCAGAGTTACATCCAAAGAACCGAACCAAGGACTCCAAAAAGTCCATGATAGCTGTAAAGACAGAATGGGAGGTGGAAATCAAAGATGACTCTGATGTAGATGAAAAGCTTGGATGCACGGACAACGAAGAGGAGATGAGTAGACTATTCCATATCAAAATATAGATCAAGAGGACTAAGGTAAATGCTTTGGTTGATACCGGTTCTCAATCTAACTTGATTTCTAAGGCAGTTGTAAAGAAGTTTGGTCTTGAGACTTATGAGCATCCACACCCATATCCTTTGGGTTAGGTGAAGAAGGGTGTTGAAATTCAGGTAACAAGAAGATGTAAGGTCAAGTTTGGGATAAATTCCCAATATATATATATGTTTTTGAAGCTAACATTATTCCACTTGATGCTTTTGATGTGGTATTCAGGGAATCCTTACTTGTATGTTAGGGATGCTATCTTTATGAGAAGGAAAAACCAATATAGATGGGTCAAGGATGGGATCAGCTACAACATCCGGGCACACTAGCATAAGACACATGTTACTATGGTAAGTGCTAACCAAGTAAAATGACTTATTTAGTCAAATACTAATCAGTTTTGTTTTCTTTTGTTAAAGGATAAACAAGATGGGGTAGAAGTTTTAGAGATTTCTAACTAGGAAAACAAGATTTGGATAGTATCATTCGAGTCTTTTTAAAAAGTATTGCATGCTCCTAGTGGATTACCACCAAAATGGAAAGTAGAGCATGAGATCTAGCTATTTACAAAGTCACCTCTACTGAACATCGGGTTGTATAGGAAATCCTTGCTTGAGAGTAATTAAGTAAAGAAACAACTCCATGAACTAATAGACCAAGGGGTGATACGTCCGAGCACCTCACTATGCGGTTCAACTATTGTGATGGTGCCAAAGAAGGATGGTTCTTGGAGAATTTGCATCAACTACCGTGCTTTGAACAAGATCACCATAAAGAATAGATATCCACTTCCTGTATAGATGATCTCGTGGACCAACTTCAACATGCCAAATTTTCATGAAGTTGGATCTCAAGTTAGGTTATCACCAAGTTAGGATGAAGGAGGATATATGGAAGACTGCCTTCAAAATAAAACATGGTTTTAATGAATAGTTAGTACTTCCTTTTGGATTATACAATGCACCCGCTACATTTATGATATTGATGAATGATGTATTACAGGATTTCATAGATTCATGTGTCATTGTATACCTAGATGATATCTTGATTTTTAGTGCCACATGGGAAGAACATCTAACGCATTTGCAGCAAGTCTTGCAAGTTCTTAGGGAGAAACAACTACTTTGTAATATGAAGAAATGTGAATTTTCCAAATAGTCACTTGTCTATCTTGGGAACATGGTTGGAGGAGGAGATCTACGAGTGGATCCAAAGAAGGTGGAAGCCATCACAAATTGGCCAACACCAACAAGAGCCAAAAAGACTATAAGCTTTGTGGGAGCAAAGATACAAGAGACATGCGGAAGTTCAATCCAGGTTTCTCAGCAATTTCAACACCTCTACACATAGTGGCTACAAAGAGTAAGGGTTTTGAATGGGGTAAGGAACAAGAAAAATCCTTTGAGTTATTAAAATACAATATTATTCATGCTCCAAAGATTTTCTTCCTAGTTTGTAGTAGCCTTTTGAAGTAGAGACAGATGCCAATGATTATGTTATGGGCGCAATATTTCTTCAAGGAGGTAAACCCATATGTTATCATTCTGAAACCTTCACTTCAGTAGTTAAAGGATATTTAGTATATGATAAATAAATGTATGCACTAGTTCAAGCAATTAAAAAATGGAAACATTATTTGTTGGGTAAAGAAACTATTGTGCACACTGACCACAAACCTCTCCAATATTTGTAAGCACAGTCTAAATTGTAGTAGGCAAGGCACTACAAATGGATGGGGTTTCTTCAGCAGTTCCATCTAGTGATCAAATAAAAGAAAGGTAGTAAAAATTTGGTGGCAGACATGTTGTCTAGGCCACCCACACAGGAAAAGTTCTCCTATTTTACCACTATCTCTCAGATTGATCCCTTTAATAAGGAAGCTTACAAAGAAGCATATGCCCAAGAAAAATACTTTGGGGTAACATTTAAAAAGTTGCAGTCCCAAAGGGCTGAAAATACGGGGATTGAAGACTGTTATCTCAAGGACAGGCTGCTCTACCGATGGGGGAAAATTTGTGTGCCTAAAGAAGAAAGACTTATATTGATGAGGGAAGCACATACCTCGAAAGTAGTGGGACATTTAGGTGTTGTTAAGACCCTAGCCCACTTGTAAAGGTATGTATATTAGCCCAACATGCAAGAATAAGTATCAAAATTTATTTGTGGATGTAAACTTTGTTGTACTAGCAAGCCTAAAACTAGGAAAGAAGGTTTGTATATGCCTTTACTAGTACCTACTCATCTATGGGAGGACATTTATATGGATTTTGTAGGAGAATTACCTATGTCTAAACATGGCCATGACTATCTCTATGTTGTTGTGGATAGATTTTGTAAAATGTGTATTCTTATGGCATGTAAAAAGACAGTAAAAGCACATGAGGCAATAGATCTTTTCTTTGCTAATGTATGGGTGCATTTTGGTTTGCCAAAGTCTATTGTCTCTGACAGGGATTCCAGGTTCTTGGGGAAGTTTTGGACTACTTTGTGGGACAAGATGGATACCAGGTTACAGAGGAGCACAAATTTCCATCCACAGACAGATGAAAAACAAAGGTGGTAAATAGGAATTTGGTACAGTTGATCAGAGGGTATAACAATAAGTACCCAAGGACTTGGGACGAGTCCTTAGCCTACATTCAACATTCCTATAACCAGGTAGTACACACATCCACTATGAAGTCACCATTTGAAGCATGCTTGGGATATCTACCTACAAATCCACTGGACATAGTAGTTGGATAATAGGATGAGGAGGATACATGAGACACGAGAGGTGACTAGAGCTAATAGGTTCATTGAGAGGATCTGGAAAATCCATCTCTAGGTCAAAGAGTAGCTAGAAAAACTCAAGAAAAGTACAATGCTAGACACGATCAATATAGGAGGGAACACAAGCTTCATGTTGGAGATAAAGTTTGGATTTACTTGAGCAAGGAGAGACTATAAGGTCAAGTACGGAAGCTCAAGCCACTACAATATGGAACCTTCACCATATTGGAGCAGTTTGGGGAAAATGATTTTCAACTTGACTTACCATAATTCATGAGGATGTACTCTGGAGTAAATTGTGAGAACTTGCACCTCTATGAGCCATCCATGTTGGATGAAGATGAAGAACTACAGTTTCTACCTTCCATTGAGGATTGCATCTTGGACTCACGAGGTGAATTGGAGGAGGATGTAGTGCTATAACAGAAGGTCAGAGAGACTAGAAGAGGTTTGTAGGAGTCTTGGTAGATTGGACTGAAAGGAAAGACACCAAGGTAGGCCCGGTGGTACTTGAAGGAGCAAGCGAGGGAATTTTTCCCTCATCTACTCCCCCACTAATATTTTGTGGGACCAAAAGCCTCCTAAGAAGGGGAGGTGTGATCCATAGGGATCTGAAATAACTCTACTTCATCAGAAATAATTAGCACAAAGAAGGAAAATAATGAAACAAAGGTTCTATCTTTTAAGTAACAGGACCTCCACCCTGCATCGGGCGATGGTTATAGGACCGCCACCCAACCAGGGTGGCGGTCCCTGAACCACTGATCTGCACAAGGTGGCGGTCATGGCCACTACGACAAAATTGTTTTTTTCGAAATGAAAAACCTTTAAATTTGAAAGGATGTTCATTCGTCTTCTCCTTCATGACCTTTCCCATTCTCCAGTGCACATGAGGACATGAGAAAGACTATAAATACATGATTGTAGAAGTGTAGAAGATCATTGAAGCATGAGAGTAAGTGAGCAAGAAGTCTTGGTGTTGGAAATTGTGTTTTTGTAAGAAGAAATGAGTGTTGGACAGAGAAAGCAAGTAATTGAAAGGAAGTGTTGAGATATTATCTACTTCTCTTTCTTACTTATTGTAAATTTTGTACTTGTTGATTTGAATTGGCTAATAGAAGTGGGAAGAAAGAGAAATTGCCCTTCCCGATTGGTTTTTCCTCCATTGGAGGTTTTCCAGGATAAAATTGTTGGTGTTATGAGCTTATATTCTTTCCTTTACTACAATTGTTGATTCTAAGCACAATAATAATTCATTCACTAGATATATTTGTTATTTTATAATAGAAAGTAAAAAACAACAATTAATTTGTGATTTTGTGAATAATTCCAAAGTTGAAGAGTTTACGATCAACTTATTATGAATTAAAATTATAAAGAGAGTATTTGTTTCAACATGAGATTCCCTTGGAATCTAATGCAAAACCATTCGTGTAAAACAGAGGCCAATCAATCCACTCCTATCTCTTAAAATGCAAGAGGAACTAAAGAAACTAAGGGATGGAGGGATTATTCATCCTACAAGGTATTCTTCTTGGGTTGCAGCAAACCTAGTACCGGTTAGAAAGAAGAATGGTTACATGAGGCTATGTGTGGACTTCGAAATCAACAAAGTATCAATGAAGGATAATTATGCTTTACCCAACATGGAAAACATGTTGTAGTTAGTGACCGTTTCGAGCTACTATCTACCCTGGATGGCTTATTTGGTTATAACCAACTTATTGGAAAGGAATCGAAATAATTAAGACAATGTTTACCACCCTCGGGGATCATATGTATATGTCGGATGACCTTTGGATTGATGAATGCTGGAGAAACTTTTCAAAGAGTAATGGATGTTTCTTTTATTGGTTACATTAATGATTTTATTGTTGTCCACCAAGATGATTTAACTTTGTTCTCTAGAAAGAGTGGTGATCATTTGCAGCACTTGGAGAAAATGCTAATAAGATGTAGAGAATACAACATTTCACTCAATCCAAAGAAATTCCATTTCAAAGTACAGAAGGAAAAATTGCTTGGTCACATTGTGTCATAAGAAGGGGTAATGATTGATCCAAAAAGGGTAGAGGCCATCAGAAAGGTCCCAATTTTGAGAACCAAGAAGGGGATTGAGTCCTTCTTTTGAAAGATAAACTTTATCAGGAGATTCATATCAAACTTTTCTGAGTTGACCATTCCAATCACTGGCATGCTGAAGAAGGACTAGGCCATCAAATGGGAGGAGGATGCCATTCAAGCTTTTAATGGGATCAAGGAGGCATTAAAGCATGCCCCTGTTTTAGCAGCTCTAGATTATAAGAAGCCTTTCCAACTGTTTTCTTTTGCTTTAGAGAACACTATTGCATCTGTCTTATTACGTGAAATATGATGAAGGATTTGAGAGGAAAATTTTCTTTTTTAGAAAGGCATTGCGGGGGCTAAGCTGAAATACACAATTATAGAGAAGAAAGCATTTTCCTTGGTAAAATCAACAAAGGTTTTCAGGCGTTACATTTTGAGCTCTAAAAGTTTTTCTTATGTTCCCCACACTTTGGTGAAAGACATCTTATCAGAGATGGAAGTGTCAAGAAAAAGATGTAGATGGGTGAAAAAGTTGTAAGAATATGAAATATGGATATCCAAACCACGAAGTTGGTGAGAGGTTTTGGCTTGGATAATCTTATGGCTGAGAGAAAATTGCAAACTATTGAGGTAAATGAGGTAGAAGAAGGAAGGGTAGTTTGAAAAATTGATGAGTTTTGAGTGGTATGAAGATGTAATTTTTTTATCTCAGACATCTATACTGCCTTGAGCATTTGAGTAAGAACCAAAAAAGAGCCCTTAAGTTGGCTTCCCAGAAATATGTCATTATTGATTATGGGTTAGCTTGGAATAACCTTGAGGGAGTTATCTTAAGGTGCATTACTAAAGATGAAGCCCCAAGATAATTTTTATCTCCATGGAGGAGTTTGTGGGGGGGCATTTTCTTTGGAAGAGTCACAAGACACAAGAACTTGAGGGTTGGTTATTGGTGGCCAACTCTCTTCAAGGATACAAATATTTTCATTAGAAGATGTGAGAGTTTCAAAGCACTTCTCTAGAAGACCCGAAAGTTTCAGTGCTCCTTTCCTTTGCAACCTATATCAATTGAAGCCGCATTCAAGCAATGGGAAATGGATTTCATTGGTGATATTTCAGACCCTTCAATCACTGGCCATAAATGGATTCTTATATCCACCGGTTACTTCACCAAGTGGGTGGAGTAAATCCCCACCAAAAGATCAACACACCAAATTGTCATGGATTTTATGTTGAACCATATCATCTGCGCAGTTTGGAGTGCCGGTCAAAATTTTTGCTTGACAATGCCATGAGCTTCAGAGCTAAACCTTTGGTGGAAATGTGCAAAGAATATGGGATCAATTTGACATATGCTTCTAATTACAATCCCCAAGGAAATGGACAAGCTGAGTCTAGTAATAAAAATTTGCTAAATATTATCAGAAGAACCTTGGAGCTGAACAAAAGAAAATGGGGTGAACAATTGAAGGTTCTTGTTTGGGTGTGCAATTATCTTGTTAAAAGAGACACCGGAAAAATCCCATTTGAATTGGTGTATGGCACTCAAGCTCTATTTCCCTTGTATATGTAATTATCCTTATATCAGTTCATTCAGAAATTGGAAGATCAAGAAGCTAGTCCATATGGGGTTTGTATTAACCAAATTGTTGAACTTGATGAAGAAAGGAGAGCATCTCACCAAAGGCATGTGAAGTTCAAGAGAAAAATTGAAGAAGTTATTTGACAAGAAGGTCACTCCCAGAGCTTTCAACATTGGAGATCTTGTGTTGTTGTGGGATAACAGACATGAAGACAAGGGAAAGCATGGTAAATTTGATGCACTGTGGATGGGCCCTTACTCCATTGACATTCAAATTGGTGAGCATACCTTCTTCTTGAAATATTTGGATGGTGAATTGCTCAAATTTCCTATTAATGGTAGGAACTTGAAGCATTTCCTGGATTGATTCCCTAGAATCAAGGTGAGCATCACTTGTATAGTGTACAACTTGTTGGTTGCTTTCTGTCTTTTGTGTTTTTACTCGTTCTGGTCCTTAGTGACTTGGTTTTGTTGGTTTCTCGATTTGGTTTTGGAGGACAAATTGTGGTTGTTCGATATGCTAGATTTTTCTTTGACTCCATTTCACAATGGTCTGTTCTTAGCACTTGGTTTACTAGTTGTTCTTGTGGCACTCGCAAGGAGGGCCCATCCCCGAGTCGGAGCCGATGTTGGTGCTAATCTTGATCTCACACCATTTTCCCTGATTTTCTTTGATCTATGTGTTATGAAATGTTTTATTTCTCAATGTGGATGTTCTGAAGCTTTTACCTCTATTTGAATGCCTTGAATGGTTCACATCATCCATTGTCATGCCCCTTTTGAAGTAGTCTATGAGTTTGCCCAATTTTTACCCTAATTTCTTCAAAATCATGGACTTTGCCATTTTTCCTATTTTTCCCCGAAAATGGAAGCTCAAGAATGATCAATTTATATTTGTATGCCTTTGAAAATACAAATACATGGTCGAAGGATACTTGGAACCATGATTCACTTGGGTTTGTTTCAAAAAAAATCATCCTTTCGAAAAATCGATTCTCAAGGGCATGAATGGTGAATTTATGTGTTTTTAATGGTCTGGTGGGAATCTTTTGCCTATAAAAATTATTCCTCAAGCATTCGGTAGTCACGTAGCTTCTTTTGGTTGGTCAAGGGATGGCGAGAATTTGTTTTAACTTGTCACTTTTTGATTTTTGGCAAAAAGGCAAATTTGGTCTTGTAGCTCTGCTAAATTCTGATTGGTTCTTTTGGTACTTATGTGGCTTCTTATAATTGGATGAGGCACGGTGGGTTTGTTTTACGAACTTTTTATTTTTGGATACTTTGGAAAAAAGTTTGAACTTACCCCGTGGCCCCGCCGAATCAATCGATTATTAAAGCAAAATCTAAGCGACAAGGAAAAAATCTTACTTTAACCTCGCAGAAGGACACGTGGCGAGTTAAAAGCGGAGATGCGGGACTTTGGAAGTAGGTTGGATATTTTTCCCTTTTGGTAAAATAGAGTAAAGATTCTAAAATGGAAATGTGCCCCGCTAAAATCATATTGAAGTCTTATAAGGTTCTTGAAGATGTGCCATTAAGATGCGTGGTGTTTTGAAAAGTCAAGAGGCGGGGAGGTGGGCCTGTCATCACCAATCCGACACTATGATAATTCTTCACCAGGAACTCCTCGTGCTATGATTATTTACTAATGCACAACCTTTAGTTTGGTGGATGTAATCTGAAACAAAACAACATCCGAACACAAGAATACCATTGACTATGATAAGACGAAATTATGACAAATCTAAAATATCAAAGTAAATTATAATATTAACATGAAATTGTTACAATCTCACCCATGAGGTACTTCAACAAGACTATGGGAGAAACTTTACAATTATGCCTCTTGATGGCTTCTTCAACACACCTTTAACCGATGGCTTCCTTTGCACACTTTCTACAATATTTCTTACTACTTCTTTTCTATGCTAAATGAGGGGGTAGCCTCTCTATTTATAGAACTTCCAGGCTTATCCATCTTATCTCTAAGATAGGATAAGAAATCCACTTTGACGAATCATATTCCATACCTTAACTCTTATCTCGTACATGTAGGCTTATCTCTTAAGATAAGATAAACCTTATCATTTTACATGGGTTCCACATTTTAAAACTTTTTACAAATAAAATACACAAAATATTTATGACCTCACTCCTTGTCTTTATTACCAATATAATATTTCTAATTCCTAATCATGTAGACCCTACTTCTCCAATTACCCAAACTTTGACATTTTAACATTACCGGGACCACTTACGACAAATATTTACTTTTTACAACATTCCTATTGTACTTTGATCTGTTACCGTACTCCACATTATTGGAGGCACCGCATCGACAAATATTATCTTCTATCGGACGCTACTACTAATTACACTTAACAACATCCTATTCCTAATACATACATTAATGAAATAGAAATTATGGAGGAAAATTTTAGTGTCGACAGGCCATCGGGGCAACTTGGATTTTTTGCCCCTTGTTATTCAAAATATTAAAATCATCAAAATGACCCATAGGCCCGATAGAGAATAGTCAAAATTTTCTCCAGTCAACGGTGGAGGTGTGGACTTTCGGGGGAAAATTAGAAAATTTTCCTTTTGTGGGAAAAGGAGTTAAAAGTGTAAAAGGAAGTGTGGTTCCACTGGGACCCACATCAGAAACTAGAAGTGGAAGGGCGGAGCTACGGGAAAACTTGGAAAAATTTCCCTTTTCCAAAAAAGAGGTGAAATATTAGATTTTAGCCATAGTTCCTTTGGGACCCACATTAGGACATGTGTCAGGCCCATTTTTCAAAGGCGGAGGGGTGGAGCAAATTGAAAATTTTTGCATTTTTTTGAAAAGGTGTGAAAGGTAAAAAGGAGCCCCCGGGCCCATTTTAACTTGGATCTTCGATGTGGACGGTCCAGTTAAAAGGAGAGATCAATGAAAACTCGTGCATCAGTATCTAATTTTCTGCCATTTCTGCTCTAATGCTCCCGGGATGTGAATTTTTATGGTTTTTTTATCATTTCTTGGAGTCTCTTGCACATAAAATGAAGAGGAACATTAATTTGGTATCTTGGTTGGGTGGGAAAAATCTGAATACATCTTTTTCCATCAAGATGTGATCTGACCATTGGCTTCGATCTGATTTTCTAGTTTTTATTTCCTTAGCACACAAAGAACCAGATTTGACAGATTGGAGGAGGGAGTAGTTGGCACGCGAGATGAAGAATGACTTACCAGGTGAAGAATTGAATGTTGGAAATATTTGGAAAGATTTTCCCTTTGCACACCTGAAATTTTTTTGCAAATATGATTTTGGGAATCTCAACATGCAATGGTGCTTTGAATGTCTCTGGTTTTGGGGGAAAACTCTATTGTAAATGAAGTATTATAAATTGCATGAATTTGTCATGCAAATGGTCTAAGTGTTAGAGGTCGACTGATTTTTCGTAGAGAAAATCTTAATAGAACCCATCCTTCTAAGAAACCATCTAAAGAAACCTATTTATCAAGTTGTTGTGTTAAATTTTATCATGTTAAGGTTGTTGCGAGTGTACAACCATTAACAAGCTATGTGATTTTTCTAGAAACTTTCCCTTGCTGATAAATTTAATCAAACTTGAGTTAATCTGTGTTTTTTTGGGAAATTTTTTTGTTTTCTTCATTTCTAAATGTTTGTAAGTAGTTTTCTTGTTCCCCTTGCAATCTTACATTGAAATATTTGTGAATCACACAAGATCTTATTTGTGATAGTTTGGTGGCATTTGCAATTTCATTTATTAGAAGAGATTTCATTTGAAATTGAAATAAACTAATTTAAAATCACTTGTGACTCTAGCATGACTATAAGATTATTTTTAGCTTTTGAGGATATCTTAGGTGTGATGAAATAGAGGTTGATAATGTTTAGTTAAGTTTTCCAATTTGAGCCTTTATTTTGGATCCTTGAAGTTTGTGTGAAAACTGTTGATTTGGGCCTCCATTGAAGCACATATTCTTTTTGGAATATATAGGGTAAAAGGAGGGTTTTAGAAGGTCCCACAACCTTATACAATAGAGCCCATCAGGCCAGATTTAGCGATAAAAAGTAGCAAAGAAAAAAAGTACCCACGAAGATTCCAAAAAAGGAGGACGAAAAGACAAACAAAAAGCAAGAAGAAAACATCATAAGAGCTTTTTCAGCTCAGAGACTGCAGTTCTAGCTCTAGGAGAGCCTGAGTCATTTGCAAGTTGTTCGGCAAGATTGATAAGCTCCGAGCAATCATTAGCTATGGCAGTCTTGGTAGATTCAGTGAAAGCCTCCCAAGCTTTCAAAGCCTTGAAGGCACGCTGAAGCTTGTTTAAAATAGAAGAAACCATGTCGACTCTGCAAGCATCCCTTTGAGTGTCAGCAGACTCAGTCGCAGTGGGGGTTGAATCCAGAATCGGCGAGGAATGAAAAGTGTCAGTTGGAGGAACTTTTTCATCGAAGAGAGTATTGTTTCCCGCAGACTGAGTGATAGGATCTTCCACCGGTTGATTGATATCTAACTGTTCCGAGTCCGGGGAGTCTGGGTAGAGCTTAGCGAGGCCCAGGATATCAGCAGCCAGAGAGGAATCAGGGCTAGAAACAGGGGAAGCAGCTTGGAAGCTGGCGTCAGTGCCTTCTAAAAACAAGCAAGAGAGGGGCGTAGGGAAAGTGGGGGTGGCAGGGGGCTGAGAGACAGTCGAGGGGAGGACTCAGAATTGCCACATCAGAGTCGGAATCAGATGAGAGATGCAGATGACATCGGCGCCGAGAAAAGCGGAGGGAGGTGGAGGAGGGGTGAGGGGAAGGCGAGGGGGAGCGGCGGCGATGACCCATTTTGCAGGGGAAATGAAGAAGGTCAGAATGAGAAGCAACAACAGAGAAGAGTAGGTACAACAAACCCTGGTGAAGAATGGCACCTTCCCCATCATGAGCCAACTGGACCAAATGCTCGAAGGACTGAAACAGGAAAGCCGCCAGATTTATTTTCTTCCCCCATCGAAGATGAGAGAGGATGAAAAAGTGGGGCTGTAAACATGCCGATATCTACCATCAATGGTAAAATAATGCATTATGACCTCTGCGACTCTGTCCCAAGGAGGAGGAAGGGAGTCCCGAGTGTAACCAGAGAGGTATTTAACCGGTCTGTCCCTAAGAGCATTAAAATCCTGAATTTCCGCATGCAGCGAGCGCTTGAAGTAGATGTCTCCGGCAGCAGGTAGACCAGTGGCATCAGCTATTGCGTTGGTGGAGATGGTAAATCGAGTGTTGCCAATCTGAACCCGACCCTTCGACCAAGAAGCCGTAACCACATACGAAACAAGCATCGAATAACCTGCCATTCTCTCCAGGAAGGTAGAAATTCCATTCTACAGCATAATGTTCCAAACCTCCCCATCATTTTTTACCGAATCACAGTTATCAGGCTCAAGACGCTTCAACTGACCCCCCATGGTATGAATGTTTGAAAAAATGTAGAAGTGAGAGCAATAAGGGTCATTTAACGGCCCAGTCAGGGCGGGGAGCCGTCGGCCAAGTTATCATTGCCCTCCCGCCATATCAACAAATGATTAATGTGAGGGTATGTCCCATTCGTGCGGAGATCCCCCGCATCATTACAAATCACCGTCATCAAAATGCTCTTCGTTAAGTGTCAAATCAATTAAATTCGACGTGAAAGCCGCCGCCCTTTGAGAAGGCCATAGAGAATTTTCCGATACCCAAATCAGCCCACCATTCCACCAGTCAGCAATGGGATATATCATTTTGAGTGATTTGGCAGAGATCATCTCGGGAAGTTGTCAGTCCAGCTTTGCTTTGATTCTCCAGGAGAACACCAATATTAGCAAGGTGGTCAGCCGCTTTATTACCCTCCCGGAGGACATGCTGGAACTAGATTTGCTTGAAAGATCTTTGAATAATTCGATATCAGCAATGATATTCTGTATCGACCAAAGACCAGAATCATTAGACTGCAGAAGCTTGATGATGTTGAGTGAGTCACTTTCAACTTGGAGGGGATCATCACCAAATTTGATAGCCAGCTCAAGGCCTTTGAGGATGGCCAAGGATTCCGCACGATGGTTGGTACCATAGTTGAGGTTATGAGCAGAAGCAGCAACAATATACCCCGAAGAGCAACGAAGAATGGCTCCTCCACCAGAATTACCAGGATTGCCTTTTGAGGCCCCATCCGTGTTCAGTTTTTTCCAGCCCCTGGGAGGGGGAAGCCAACGAACTAAATCGTGAGCAGTGGAAGTGCCTTTAATTTGAATGGCCAATAACTTCTGCCACTCTAGGAGTTACAGATTTGGATTTTTTTCTGATATTTGGTCCACATGAGCGAGTTGAGATTTTCTTGGAAAGCAAGAGCAATCTGAGTAGCCACCTGAACAGGTTCAAGACTTTTTTCTTTGAAAATTCTTCTGTTCCTTTCTTTCCAGATGCCCCATATTCCGTGAGGGAGGAGGAGTTTCCAAGCCAAATTCAGATTCGGATGAGTGAAAGGAGAGCTCCATTGAGAGAGGGTGTCCTGAATGGACTCAGGGAAGGTCCAAAACACTCCCATCCTCGATAAAAGCCACTGCCATATAAATTGCGAAAAGGAACAGTGGATCAAAATATGGGTAGAGGAACATATTCTTGTTAAAGGAACATGCTAGCTATCCTGAAGCATTATGTTGTTTAAGATCTCCATTTTTGTAAAAAATCTCAAGGATCTAGTGAATCAAGTTCATTTTTTCCTCACCTCCCACCAAATATTCATTTTTTCCATACTATCCCTGTGTGTCATGTGTGTATACAAATGCATAATTTTACTACCAAAACATGCAGAAATAATCGTGTTTTTATTGTCTTTAATGGCATGAACCTTGCTTAGAAAATATCTCCATTATCTAGAGTGACAACTTGTGAGAGTTAGGTTTTGTTGCGTTGATCATATTTTCTTCAAGGTCTTCTTAATAACTTCACAAGAAAGGTTATCTCCATCTCCTCCACAAAAAGTGGTCTACAAAAAGGATCCTCTTACCACTGGTTGAAAGGAACAACCATAAAGTAGTGAGGATAGGTCAAATCCTCTTGAGGGTGCTACCCATTTCTCCACATCTAAGTGATGAAGACCAAGCTGTATTTCATCCCCAACTACAAAATGACACACTACATGCTCTGCTTGTCTCTAAGCTTCTTACCAAACCTATGATGCTGCTCAACTTCTGAGGGAGAATCAATTTGGGTACCAAAACACATAATAAGATTGAATATTACCTATTGGAATTAGTGTAACTATGGGCCGACTGAAATATTTTAAAATTTCCTTTTCATTTTCTATTTTTCCTTTTTCTTTTTAATCATTTTCACTAGGGGCCATCGTATGGGTGATTTTGAGGTCTTCACATTTGAAAAAAATATAAAAGTTTAAAATAAAATATGTAAAAAATTAATTCAAGACATTGTGAAAAATAAACCTCATGCTACATGATAACATGGTAACATGACTTAGGCTAATGAAGAGGGTTATGCGAACACGCTATCGGGCCACCGTTTGGTTGTATAATTTCACACCATCGAACGATGGCTCATATTCAAGTTACCATTTAATAACATGAATTTTTCTACCATCCAACATTGTAAAAGAATTTTAATATGTGACATACTCTATTTAGGTTTCAATCCGGTAATAGTTTTGTATAATACCTTGACAGTTCAAACTTTATTGCTTACCTTTTCACTATAGATTCAGTTTTTGGGCTTATAATTTTGGATTTTTGAAATCGTTTTTCTTTTACCTTCGACTTCCGACTAAATCTCAAAATGAACGAATTTGGGAATTATATTTTATTGCTACATTATACCAAATTAATCATATATATAATAGTATAATATAACATAATGGCTAGTATAGGAAGATTAGTCAGCCCTTAGTGGAAATAGTAAGGAGAAATTAGGATCAAATTTATTTATGACCCATAAAATTATGGCGAACATGCTACCATACATTAGTTAAAAAATTTCCAATTTCACACTTCAAAAATCCTTATATTCATACATGTATAAATATTCTCCCCTAAAATGAATCCTATAAGTATTGCGAAGTAAAAATACAAATTAATTGTGTTGTGGTTTAACCCCATGTACCCTTGTTTTTTACCGACATTTTAATGTTTCCTCTTATTTTGTTGATTTTTTGAAGTTTCATTTTTAATGGTGTTGTTTTTGGTTCTTGATTTGGTTTAATTGAAATCATTACACAAATTTGGTGAATTTCCCTACCTATATTGAGTAGTCGAGACCTTTCCACTATTTTCTCATCAATTTGTGAAGTTGTTATGTGGTTCCACAAACCTAAGTATTGAAACCATGTCATGGTTATACCTTTTGTGTAGTTCTAGACTATCATGGTAACATTTTAGTTGATTTCTTAATGCCTCGACAAAGTTGCAGGTTTAATGGTGTTGGTGGTTATTTTTGAATCTCAACGTCCTCGGAAAATAGTCAAATTAAAGTTGTCTATGTAAATGAATTTTTCCTTTTATAGTTTTAAAAATATGCATTCTTACTAATTTGTAAACGCATGTCTAACTCGAAGTGTGCACGATAAAATGTTCATCAAATCATGGGAAAGCTAGGTGTAAATTTTTTTGCATTATTTTGTAAAATTAAAAGTTATAAATACCGGTCTGAAATCCATGAAAGGATTATTTAGGGAGTATTCCTTGACTCACTAAGCACTTACTTTTATGAATACTTCAAAGTTAATGAAAATTGAAAATTTCTATTTAAACCACAAGAGTCGAAAACCAATTTTCACCAAATATGGAAACCGTGGAAAAAATGCATCTTCGTAGTATTGTAGTTTGTAGTAGTGTAGTTCTTGGAATATTTCAAACTACACTTTTTCTGAAATTTCAATCAAGGGGGCATATCGCGCAATATCAATACTACATTGAAGAGATACATATTTTTAGTTTTTATTTTTCAGCTTCGTAGGTTCTATAATGGAAATATACAATTTTGTCCATAAATCCCAACAAATGGGAACATGTTTTAGGATCTTGTGATAATAGATATAGAAAGAAGTTCCACATTATTAGATTTTGCAAGCTTACAATTGCTATGATATTTTAAACTACACTTTTGTTTCCACAACTCAAAAAGGTGGGAAAATATCGGTATCCCATAACTTTTGAGAAGGAAATTTGTTTCACAATTTGTAATTTTTCATTGACTACAAGTTTTCAAACTATTTACATATCGCCAATGCACATAAAATATGACTAAGCAAAAGAAAGGCTTGCGATGATGCCATGTAGGAAGATTGTAAAGACTGAAAAAATAGAAGAATGATAATTCATTCAATTGAATCCCTATTTTTCCAATCTATCCACATATAGGGATAAAGTTAAAAATTAAAAATATCATATCAAAAGCCAAAAACAAAGAGTCCATGGAGGCGGTGTTATCATTCATGAAAGCATGCAAGGAGAAATATATGGCTAGAATTCATAAAAAATCCTAATTTTTCATCCAATTTTTGAGTTTTAAGTGCACCAAGAAGGCCTAAAATGAGAAAAGAACCAAATTCATGCATTTGAGACATGAAATGATCATTTTGGAACTTTAAAAGAATTCTAGTTGCTACTCTCTTGTTAAAGAATGATTGTGGTGGTATTTGTATAGGTAAGTCTTTTACTAGTGCTTGTGAACAATTTGTAGTATTGTGGTGTATTAGTTGGCATTGTTATAAGGGTCAGACCATACATATAGAACATTTTGACTCTCTCTTTTAGTAGACATTTCAAACCTTTTTCTGGTAGCATGAATGCTTAATTGGCTAGTATCCAAAACACCTCTCACTTTACCTCTAATTTGGATACTCTTTTCATGGTGATTTTCCATGTTTTATGTTAGAGCTTCGTGAAAGGACTTGGAGGTGATCAAATCCCAAGTGTAATGTGCTAAGGAGAATAGAAAGATGTGCAAATACACCCCGCATGGTGAATAAAATTGTATGGGGAGAATTCTAGTTGCTATGTATCCCTTCACAAAAATATGAACTATGGAAAGTCAATCCTATGAAGATAAAATTCACCTCGACACTTCCCAAGATCAACGAGATAAGTGAAACTAGAAATGAACATGAATCCAAATAATTTGTAAATGATGCGATGATGAATCGAGGTAATGATAACCTACATGTACCATTGGTTCCACCATAATATAAATTTTACTAGATGTATCTTGTCTTTGAAATTGAGTAAAGATCTTGTAAATGTCCCTAATAAACTATACAATTTGGAAAATCTATTAATTGTTCCCATAGGAAAAAAGTGTGTGGAATGGGCTATAACATCAAGATGTTAAGGTATTTTTGTATGTTTTTATCACTTGTATGATTTTGTACCTAACTTTGTTTCTAATCCATTGTATGAACCTCTAAAATGTTTAATTTTGTACATGTTATTTTGTTTCCATTTTCTAAACTGCTTTGAGGATGAGATATCATTCTATGGCACCCCCTTATTTTGGGCAAGTGATATGTACCAATGTGAATGTGGCCCGAACAAGAGGACATGTAGCTGATGTGCACATGTGTTGTAGGATTCCTTGAATGGGAAATAGGTGATTACGCATGATGTATATCATGGTGCATACATAATAATATAATAGAAGAATTAGCAAAGTGTTAGTAATAAGCAATATGAAAACAACACAGTAGATGTAAGAAAAATCTTGAAAGGACACACAAATAGAATATAATGTAAAACAATATTCTACATACATGGGAAACCACTCAGATTTCGTAAGATAATAGATGTAATCAAGGAAAAAAGCAACCAAAACTAGTGAAATCTCATTGAAAAAATGTAAAACAAGAAACACATTGTAATATGAAGATGATTCTAGTTTGAAAGTAACCTGCACAATAGATACTACACATGAAGCACCCATTAGCATGTTAGAGTAATAAATAGTATGACATAATGTATGTACTAAGTGAATGAGGTAAGAGAAAGTAAAGTAGGAAAGATTGGAATAATAGTACTTGTATGTGAGAAAGTGTAAAGTAGATGCCCCTAGTAGTTATGGAAGAATTGATGGAGAGAAGTGTGAAGTATCCTACACCATGTAATAATCTACATTTATCCTCCATTAAACACATGTACCATGTGAGTGCAAATGCATGTAAAATGGATATAACATATTATTTATCAAGATAACATGATAAGTAAAGTGAAACATGAATAATATAACCATGAAACAGAAACAATAAAGAAAGACAAATTTCATTATTTTTAATGTTTTTTAATTTTCAGGCATATTTGAAATTTTTGTGTTTTAGGCCCCATCAAGGCATAGATGCAAATATATTATATGAAGATAAGGAAGGGTGATAAAAAATTATGCCAAAGGGGAAATATTTATAATTTTAGCGCTTTTGATGAATAGAGATTATGAAACCAATCTTAAAAGTCATGCTACAAATATTTTAATTTATGGTCTAAAATCATCTACAAAGAAAATCCAAAGGCATATTTAATTATACCTACAAAGGTATGTTTAAGTTACGCATAAACACATGATTACTTTGTCATACACGTTTTATCAAAAGGCAAAATTAGGTCAACCAAAAGAAAAATTTCAAATGGGATTAATATTCCTAATTTTAGCATATAAAGAATTGAATGTATGGCATTGTAATTCATCGTTATAGTAGGTATGATAAGTTGACTCAAAAATAGCATAAGATTAAATTAATGCAATGGAATTTGGTATCTATAACCGTAATTAGGGCATTATCATTGGTGAAAGAGAAGATGAATAAGTACAAAGACCCATTTTGGTGGGTAACCAAATGGCCCTTTGATCTAGTGCACATTCAATGTCTTAAGTCCTCATGTCCTTAGTCACATTGTCCTCGAGGAAAATATTTTTTTAATATTATCATGTTAATAGTCTCTTTGGAGAGACTATGGTTGGTGCAC
Organism: Taxus wallichiana var. yunnanensis; assembly: GCA_018340775.1. Classification (NCBI taxonomy): domain Eukaryota; kingdom Viridiplantae; phylum Streptophyta; class Pinopsida; order Cupressales; family Taxaceae; genus Taxus; species Taxus wallichiana. The sequence goes on along the minus strand of CM031237.1, from coordinate 794,979,196 downwards.
TTAGATATGGTCCTCAAGATGGGGCTGATGATGGGAGTTGGATTATGATCTTCCACACCTATTTCATTGGAACCCAAGGTATTTTTATACTAGGGAATTAGCTTTTACACATTCTTCTAAGATCTTGAATACTTGTTACCCTACTACCTTACCTCATTTAGAAGTGGTAATTAAAATTTTTAAGTTCCCCCTCATCCTTTCTTGGATCTAGCATATTACAGATCTTAAAATTTTTAAACAAATAGTTAAAAATTTAACATGTGTAGCTACTATTATCTCTCAAAAGTGCACCCTGTAGAGAGATGGCTACAAGTTTTCTAAGCTTGTAAAATTTGATCTCTCTTTCGTAGATACAATGGAAACACCTCAGGTCTGTGGGTATACCTATTTTGAGGTGAGTCTCCGGTATCAAGGTCGGTTCCTTGTTGATGTATCCTAAATTGATTCTGGGGTTTTAAAGGTAAAAGATGACTATAAAGTAATTAAAACTAAGGTGATACACCAAATTTGTATGAGGGATTTGACTGAGTATATGCACAATTGATATGTGAAAGATTTCTTATGCATGAGCCAAAAATAGTCTACAGAATTTAAGGGAAAACACTTGGTTGTACTAAGGGAAGAATATCACAACAACACTGATAAGTTAACATGCACATTAAAGCTATGCAGAAAATATTGAATTTGCAGCAGGGTAAGATGATTGATCAAGGAATTTACATTCATAAGATTAATAGAAACATACACAAGACTGCAAATAATTGGAAAGGCAGAAATTCTTGACACTCAGAAGGCAAAACTGGCAAAAATTGCTGCAGTACTCCTATATCCAAAAATTCCTCCAGAAGTTCTCCTTTGTTTCCCCCATGCTTTCCAAAGGCACACAATATATAGCAAAAACATTCACCTTCTTCCTAAAAATAGCCTAAGGCTTGTACTCGCCCATGCATCTTATTTTTATCCTTTACTTAATAATAGATAAAGGAATAAAAATAGAGCATCCGATTACAAATAGGCATTATTAGCCTTAATTATAATATAGTCAAACTGAAGTTGACTGTTCTATTTTTAAGAAAGAAGGGTGAATAATTTTCTAAAAATAAGATTTCTTGCTAGGAAAGTCTCTCTCCATGAACATGCAACTTTGTCTTCTTCTCTATTCTATCCTGTTGTGAAGGCATGCAAAAATACTCCTGTGTATTGAGAAAAAATAAATTACATTAATTGCAATACTTTGCAAAATAATTCATCCAAATATATATCTTGATTAGGACCAGCTTTGTCTCTCATGTTGACACTTCTTCTGTCTTCTAGTGATCACATGGATAGAATAGTTTAAATTATCTCTAACCTTCAAAATAGTGGGGACCACCTTTGAACTTTACCATTAGTCTTCATTGGTTTGGCCACTCTTGATTATCCGACCTTAGACTATAGTACTAACATAGTCCAATGAATTCGACCCCCTTTGAATACACATATGGCACATTATAATACTCGGCCACTTTGATTATTATTTTCTTGTCGATTTTGGATTATTTGGGATATGGACTATGGTCTAGACTTTGGAAAGTCAATGTAATGATAATTTTTCTCAAACGTGGGGTTGGCCCCCTCTCCACGGTGACTCACCCCTTGGTAACTTTTTCGGTGGCATATGTAACTCAAGTTGAGTTTTCTTTGATATTTGTTGATCATTCTGGGCCATCGATCTGTGTCCTTTTTCATCTTCGAGTCATTGATCTTGAACCTGTGGTTTAGGGTTTTGGCCTGGTGTTTAATGTGGTTGGTGGGCATGACCATGGTTAATTACTTTGAGCCTTAAAGGAAAAAATTCCTCCAGCCTTCCACCCAAGGGAAATGCGGGCACACGGAATAACTTGAGACTTTTAAGCCTATTTGTATAAAGTCTCAAAACTTTGAGAAAGCCCGCCGCTCCGCCGATACTATGTGGAATCAATTTTTGAATTTTCTCATCGTGGAGGGTCGGGCTTGCGGGAAATTTTGGAACTTTAACTTTTGCATTTTTAAAGTTTGAAAACTTAAGTGAACCCCGACCTCCATTTCCCATTTCCACTGTGGTGATGACACGTGTCCTTCTTTCGGGCCTACGGGCCTATGGATGAAATTTTGATGATTTGAAAATTTGAAAATTGACCAAGTTGACCGCCATTCCATTTGGATGACTTTTGCATCGATTTTGATGATCCATTTGTGAGCGTCGATCTCTATACTTTTGATTCATGGCCATCGATCCTCTGATCATTAACTCAAAGTGAGTTAGGTTACTTTGGATCGTTGATGAGTAAAACACTCGAAACCCTAATATTTCACATTTTCATTCTTGAGCTCTAGTTGAGCTAAATGAAATCTGAAAAATTTATTTTTAACGACAGCCATTGATGAAGCCTTCAAGCTCTATTACTTGGCTTTCTTCGTGAGATCTGGTTGATTTTTAACTAGTTGTCATTGTCTTCGAGCTCAAATTTTCTTTAAAAGAGATCTCTATGCCTATAGGAGCTCTGTGAAGATTCTATGGCCGCCATTATTACAGGTTTGTGAGCTTAGCCCTCCTGTAAAAATGATCATCTGTTGCTTTCTTGCACCTGTAACACCATTATTTTGAGCAAGGTATTCATGGTTTGTGTTTTTTGTAATCTCCTGATTGTATATTGCTCATTTCGATCAATATTTGGCTCGCCCTTTTACTTTGTCTCTGCTACTTCATCTTTGAAACACTGATTTTGTATTAATAGGCTTTTATATTGATGGATTTACTACCTTGAGCCATAAAAACCATTACTTTTGAATCATATATCCGGATCGATAATTCATGCATCGTGGGTAGTCATGCTTTTCTTTGAATTTTTGAGCTTGTTGCGAGATAGATCCATGTCTATTATGGGTATTTGCATATTTTAGCTCTGACTGTTATGAAATCTTTGAATTGTATAAAAAGAAAGGCCGTCATGCTTGTTGATTCTTAAGCTGTGATTTCTTTGATTTCCCAAGTGTGATAGAGGCATATTCTTTGATATTTTATACTTAAGATGTCATCCCTTTTGTGAAACATTGATCTCTGAGTTGAAAAATCATTTTGGGTTATCCCTTTTGGCTCTGAGTTTGATGATCCTTCGAGGGTTTTCTCAACTTTCGATTTTACTAGTAAGTTTTGGCTTCCTTCCCTGATTTTTTGGATACCCATTAATGGGTCTTGTTTATTTTCCATGATCTGTGCATTGAATGGTCTAAGATTTGTAGGGTTGAATGATGTTGATAAAACTGTAACTGAAATGGGTTTCTTGAAAACTTTGCATTTTATATATCCCTTTCTTCAGTTCACTTTTTGAAATGACTACTTGTAACCTGTAGTTGCATTTATACTCTTTGATTCTGAAGTTGAAGATTATTATGATTGAACACTAAACTGAAAATGCCAACTACAATGGAAATACACTTGTGATATTTTGTAATTAAGATGCCTTTGTACCCTGCAAGTGGTTTTCTAGGAAATTACAAGTAATTCTTTTTCTGTTTTTGATACCATTCTCGGCATAAGCCTTGATTCAGATACTTCATTGAAATACTGTAATCTGTTACTTTTACTGCATTTCCCTTTATTTCAGCTTGATATGGATACTGGAAAAGTCGTAAATGTCCATTTTACATGGCGAAGCCCTGTCAAAAATTTTCCCGAGAACTCCTTTTATTTGACTAAAATCTATAAAATTTATTTTGTCTCGCAAGTATATTATTTTTAAATCTCGTATCAAATCCTCTTCCATTTGTAGAAAATATCTGAGTTTCAATTACATTGGTCCTCCTTTTCAGCATGTATATGCTTCTTTCTTCTTGGTTGTAACATGTATTTGCACACTTAAGAAAATAGTTAGAAAATAATTAGGTTCTTGACCTCTCTTATATCCACGTTTCTTCTTCCCTTTTCTATTTCTCGCTTCCCGAGTGGGCTATGCAGTTTGATCTTTAGGCACTCCATATCTTTTTTTGGTTAGAGATCCATATGCACGAATTAGGACAATGTAGGAATATGGATTAACCCTGAGCTCTTTATTGATGATTCCTTTCTTTTACTTTTTAGGTGACATGCTTTGAATAGTGAAGACAAAGATGGAACAAGTTGGAAGGAGATGTTTTGCACAACAAGGAATATACAAAGGCAATAATGTGTTCACCCATATTCCTTTGCTTTCTATTTCATGCATGTGTACCTCTTACTTTAGTAGATGTACTTTACTTTTCAGTCACATCCCATGGCTTGTGTGGGAAACATTTGACCTTCCTTGTGAATAAAACATTGAATTCTGAAAATGAGTTGTGTATTCCCTTCTACATTCTAGCTTCTCTGTATGGATTGTATAATGAACTAAACAACTCAGTAACATAATTGAATGTCTTAATCATGAAGGAAAGAAACATTGATGAGAACTTATAACATTCAAGATGAACCCTAATTTTCTGATATATGTATTTCTGTTTGCTGCTTCAAAACTCAGCACTTCACCTACTCTATAATTTTTCATCTTCATCAAGACAACATAGTTGTCCTTTGGGGATTTGTGTTCTTTTGCTGAAGATGGCATGAAATTGTAGACTATGTGATCTGTTATGTTTTGTAACAACACACATAGTTGCAGATTTCACTTAATCATTAATTAATTCAGTAGTAACTAACAACATCAGAACTTCCTTATCTTGGGTATAATTCACCCATGGCTTTCATCATAATGACGAAGTTTTGAGTTGTCCATTTTTACACAAGTGCAAAAATTATGAACAACTACCATCCGCTTGATTTGCTTTGGGAGGAAATGCTGAAAATTAAGTTTTATATCACCATTCGCCGCGTAATTTGTCATTTAAATAGATTTTGGATTAATATTGATTAACTAAAAATGGACTAACTAAGTAGTATATAGATAGTTAATCTAAGCTATGAACAACTATAAGAAAGTAAATAAATGCAAAAATTAGAATGTAAATGAGCTAAACCACTATGCAAAAGGAAATGCTAACTCAAATATTCAAGAAAGAAGAGGAAAGAACTCAACCAAATAATATATATGCATCGAGAGATTTTCACGAGAGGTAATTGTGAAAATTAGGAGCAGAATTCTTGTGTAGAAGTTCTGAAAAGGATGGATCTAGAAGATCTAGCTAGACTGGAGCGCCTAGAAGAGGACTAGGGCACCTATGGGTTCTCTGGTCTGCAATCTGGGCACCTTAGTCTATGAAAAATCACAAAATCTAACTTTTATAGGGTCATAAGGTGGTCTGAAACCATCTTTGTGTGTCGCATCAACTTTGTTTTCCCATGTTCAATGTTGCCAATGCTCCAAGATGAATGAAAGACTTGTAAGAACCTAAAAAAAACATCAAACCGTAAAAATAAATAATGCATATGAAGGGGTCGGATTGACCTCAACTTCCACAATGGTGGACTTACTGAGTGTTGTACTACATCTCAGACCTGATGTAGTTCTATGTTCAAGTGTGTGTGAACAATCCCTAGGTTTCTACTTGTGCCAATCACACTTTGTGAAGTAGCAAGTAATAACTATGTGTAGAAAATGTAGTACAATGTGTGCATGGAATATAATAAAATCCCTTCCCCTATGAATCGTGATGAATATGTCCTTTCCTTGAGCCTTGATGAAGGATCTATGTGGATCCAAGTGATCTCCAATGCAATAGATGGATGCATCTCTAGATGGAGTGATAGTAGTCATTGATGTTAGGTCCCTCATTATGGTCTCATAACTTTATATTTATAGGGTTCTCTTGACTAATTTCATAATTAAACCTAAAAAGGCCAACCAAAAGAAAGGTAAAGATATCAAACGGCTAGAAAGATCCTAAAAAAGTGGCGGGAAAGTGTAAAAAGGAAAAAGGCTCCCTTGATGGGTGTAAGGTGTCGATGTAGCTTTGAGTGCCGAGTTAAGGATAAAATATATAGAAATGATAAAAATAGACTAGAAATGTGGATGAAAAGGGCCAATAATGAAAAAATAAAATAAAATAAAATAATATGGCCAAAAGACGAGGGTTAATTAGTACTTTGTTCACTCAGAACATTCTAAATAGGAGTATGAGACTGAGATAAATAATGTCTAAAGTGCATGATTTTGTGACTACATTTTTCCACCACTTTATGATAGTGAGAGAAAATATCAGTAACATAAAGTAGATAGAGATGCATACCTAATGTCCATAATAGTGTAGTAGAAACTATAGGCACCTAAAATCCACTTACACAATTTTAATGCTAAGATTGCACTAACTATCCTTTTTTCCATCATTGTCGTAATAATTAGTGCTTTTCTGATATTTAACTAACATTAATATTCATATTCGTTAATTAACAACCTTTTATTAAGTAAATAGCCCTCCAATCACTAGGATGCCAACTAACGATATTTCATTAACTAACATTCACTTCTACCTGGATAATTTATTAATTAATTATGCATGCTAATCTAAATCAATAAATTCTCGTTAATCAATTAGTCTTCGCTAATTAATTATCTTTCTTATCACTCGGGATGTCTATTAACGACCTTTTGTCAATTAACATCCACTTCTACCGGAGTTAATTAATTATTATTAATTAATTGTGACAGCTTATATAAATCAATTAGTCACCATTTATTGGATCAAATTCCTCTCTTACATCCCACAAATCATACTAATTTTCCTCTAATTATCTTCTATAATCTTACCTCTACCTATTAATTAAGTGCCTTTGATTAATTAAAACATCCCCCAAATCCCATGAGTTAATAATGAAAAATTAAATTCTTTTAAATCAAGATTACCTTTTATAAAGGAACCTTATCCATTCCTAATCTTGTTTTAGCCTTATCCCACATGCACCGAATTGTGCATCTCTCTCTAACATCCAAGTTATATAAAGGACCAAGCTCCTTCATCTAAAAGACATCCATCCTTTGCATATAGCATAAACTATAGGCATTTGGCTTTGAGCATTCTTCATTGATTCGGATTAAGCTTCTCATCTTGCATCCATTCCATTTTGATTTCTTATGTTCCTCATAGGTTCATAGTTTATATTTTAGTAATCATAGAGAGTAGAGATTAAGCTTTAACATGTTAGTTTGGTTTTATTCAAGTTTATAATATGCATGTTGATAATGTTTAGTCTCTCTAAGCTCTTATCATGATGGTTCATGTTTAGTTAATTTTCTTTGGAACTATGTAGATTGTTGTAGTTTCAATTCTTTAGTTTAGTTAACTAATATATGAGCACAAAAACATGCCGAAGGTTTACACAAAAGCATACAATGATAAAAAAGATAGAGGAGCATGGAAAGTAAAGATGAAAATGTGCAAATAAAAATTTATAACAGCGAACGTAGGGCGGAACAAGTGTAGTTTCTAATGTGTATAATGTACCTACATTGTTAGTATAATGTGTGAGTTTGTTGACATTTTTGTTGTTGTTTCCCCCAATTCGACTACTTGTTTCTCATATGGTCGGACTCACAGGAGAAAATGATCAAGTAGTCAAAAATGTATGTATGTAACTCTAAAAATGTAATGTAAGAGAAATATGTATATGTAAAATGTAAATAGAAGATATGCACCTGATCCATGTCAAGAAAGAGATTGTAGAAGGATATCCTATATTGCAATTTTTTGGGTGATCTCATGCCACCACAGGGTGAAGAAGTGTAGGGAGGAAATGCTCGGTGTCCTTATAACTCTAACTACTTCTTTGAATGTATGTGAAGATATATTTGTATCATATTGCTTTTTTGGGTGATCCAAAATCATTGGCTGAAGTAGTGCGAGATAAACACACCCACCGTAACATTTAAGCTGTAATTACTTCCTAGAATGCTAAAGAAACCATGTTATGTAATATACGTTGTGTATGGAGTTCATAGACTAGTCTAAAATCACTCACTCTATATAACTGAACCAAACCTATGCGAGAATATGTGTGTAGTGTGTAGAAAAACTACAAATGATGCCCCCTCTTTAGGGGCACATGTGAAATTGCTGATAAGAGAACGGGACCAAAGGAGGACCACTCACATGTGTTGGTATCCAAATTGATTCTCTTGTAAGGGCTGAACAACATTACGAAATTGAAAGGATGCTTAGAGATAGAAAAATCATTATATAAGTCATTTTGTATATGGGAGGGGATTCAATTGACTCTTTGTTAGTCAGGAGTTGGAGAAATGGATAACACCTTATCAAGGGTTTTATCTACCCTCACTACTTTCAATTGTGCCTTCAACTAGGGTGAGAGGACCCATTCTGAAACTTGTGTTGGTGAAGGATATCAAGAAATAATTCTTTGCACAATTTTCATGAAAACCTTGAGGAAATATGATCAATGCAACACAATCTAACTCTCACGAATTGTCACACTAGAGAGTGGAGATGTTTCTGGAAAAGGTTTGGGTTACTAAAGACAATGATTGAAACCCGATTGTCTCTATATATTTTGGCGATGAAATTTGTTAAATATTTGTGGATACACAGTACAAATAGGGGTATTTTATGTAGGATTTATCATTTGATAAATTTTCAGTGGGAAGTTAAGCAAGATAAAGTTGATTATACCAGATATTTGAGAACATTTACAAATATTGGAACACTTACAGACAAAATACTTCAAAGTAGCCAAAAGATTCCTTCAACCGAGAAGGTGTGCATAAATGGAGGCCCGAGATGCATGATATACACTCTTCAAGAATTCAACACAAAGGATCATTTTAAAGACTCAATTAAATGATGGAAATCCTTGATTATTCACAATTAAGATACACTCATAGGCTATTAAACCATCTTTATCAACACACTTTGGAAGTAAAATGATTTTAAATTGTTTATTTCATTACAAGATGAAATATCTTCTCATAATGAAATTAAAAATGCCACAATACTACCACAAGGACAAGATATTGTGTGATTCAGAGGGATTTTAACATAAGATTGCAACAAGAACACGAAAAACTATTTGAAAACATTATAAAATAAAAGAAAACACAATTATGCTCATGATTAACACAAATTCATTCAAGGTTCACTAGATTCATCAGCAAGGGAGAGTTTCTTCAACAATATCAAAGCTTGTTAATGGATGTACACTTGCAACCATCTTGACATGATTAAATCCAAAACACAAGAAAATAAAATGGTTTCTCAAACAGCAGTCTCTTAGGAAAAAAAAAATTCTTAAATTTTATCAAAAAAATTAACCCCTTATGCAAGAGAATTCTCATTGAATTTATACAATTTCATTCGCTCACTCATCCCAAATTTTCCCCGAAAATAAAAATATTCAGAGAATACTTTGTTTGTTCTGATTTTTTCAAGAAAGTGATGTTTAACAAATTTACATCCAAAAGCTACTAGGTGTACAAAATATAAAATTTTTCAATTATTTCCACCAGTTGTTTTAACTGGGGCATCTGATCATCTCCTTTGGTAGCATGTCCATCCTCTTTTGATCCTATAGCTTCCTTCTCCACATCATTTTCCTCTACATCTTGCTCTATTGATAATTCATTTTTTGCAGGTGCTCGAGCAACTCTGTTTCAAAACTTCAACTTTTACACTTCTTAGATTTACAAATTGAGCTCCACAATCAATTTGATTGCACTTCACTGACAAAAAAATGAGAGACCATGGAATTAACCAAAAATTATGAAAGAAATTGAATCCACTAAGGTCCCTGGTTTGCGTAGGAGCAATAATGGCGGAAAAACTAAATGCATTATATCACATTCGTTAACTCTCTGTCCTTCGAAATTTAAATATGAGTTGTCTGTGTGGAAAATATTTGAGTTGAAGTGGTTTTGGGGGTGCTTTTCACATTTTTATCACTTAAATAAAATGAGTACTTTTAGACAATTGTGCCCACCCACCCGTTAATATAGCCACTACATGTGGCTGTCCTAAAGCGTCGACGGGGCTGCGATTTACTTTATGACTTTTATGATTTTTAAAAACAAAGATGAGAATCTCAATATTCCCAAATGACTGCTTCTCCACTTTGAACTTTTGATGTGGGCCCCAAAGTGGATTATGGATCACCTTTATACTTTTACTTCATTTCAAAACAGAGCTTAAAAATTCCAAAGTGCTCGGTGACCTACCTCCCCACTTTTGATGTAGACTCAACACGTGGCTTTACTTGGGCATTAGCGGGGTTGCGCTTCACTTTTATACTTTATTCCTTTTTCATAATAAAGCTAAAAGTTACAAAAACCTCTGACGACCCACCTCCTTGCTTTGAATTTTCAATGTTGACTCAAACATGTGACATTAATTGGTCCCTCATGAGTCGCGGATCATTTTATAACTTTACTCCTTTTCACAAAACAAATCCAAAAAAATTCAAAGTGCTCCGATAGCCCGCCTTCCTACTTTTGACTTAAAAGTGGCCACGTGTCCTCTTGCGGGCCTTAGGCATTTCTTTTACCTTTTACTCTTTTTGCCATAATGCCTTAAAACACAAAAATTCTTGCTTTCCCACAAATTCTCAACTTACGACATGTGTGCACCTTTGGGAAAAAAATAAGAAATTTTCTCCACCACTTCATAATTTTGACTAGCCAATTAGAAATCAACAGAGCCGTAGGGCCAATTTGATTTTTTTTGCAAAAGTGAAAAAAGTGACAAGTTCACCAAATAAACCCGCCATGCCTTGTCCAATTAGAGATGGACATGTATCTGCAAACATTGAGATAAAATTTGATAGGAAAACACGACCGTGGAAAAATAAAATACAGGGGAAACTTCACCATTCATGCCCAAAATTCAAAATGTTCCTCATGGACAAAGAAATTGCAAATAATACATGGCTAAACGTGATCCACGACCATAGAGAAGGATTAACAATGACATACAAATGAAGGAGAAATTTTTCATGCATCCATATAGGGAGACATAAAATGCTCCAAACCAAAGGGACTGAGATTTTTTTAACAAACGAGGTGAGATTAACTCAAGCACCAACAACATGTACTCTAAAAATCTTCCCTATAGGGGGAAGGGAATACACTTGGTAGAAAGAAGGGCACACACAAACAAGGATGGCTAGCCAAAACAAGTGTTAGTATGAAAACACATGCATGTAAGAAGATAAATGTAAAGTACACAAACAATGTCAAAACTACCAAACATAGTACAATAAACATGCAAGAAGATAAGTAAGAAGAAAAAATCGAGTCAAAAACATGGAACATTACTCATGATGTTGCAAGATATGTAAGATCATCATGGCCATAAACAAAAAACAAGTGTGCACAAAAATGTAGGGAAAATCCCACATCAAAGAACCAAACAAAGCGATAAGTACAAACAAAAAATTAGTCATGGAAACATGTAATCTGAAAAACAACTAGTGCACATGGAACACCCATTATTATGTTAGAGAAATAACCAATATCTTAAATCATGAATAACAAATTCATGTTAAGTGCTAAGTAAAAAATGAAACAATAACACCCGTAAGAAATGAATGTGGATGCCGCCAAAGGTGATCATAGTAGGAAGGGTAGAAGGAAAGCATCTATGTTGCATGTAACAAATTTTTATCTGTGATCACGAATAAAAAAATATGTGAATGAACATGTGTGGATGGTATAGATTATGACATATAAGAAATCAATCTAACATGTGTAGTATAGTGATCATGTAAATCACTAGTAAACAAGAGTAAATGCCCCCAAGATAATGCAATATGTTGTCGATTGATGGAATGGAATGCAAGATGGAATGATATGAGCCACTACCCCGAGTGAATGGAGATTTATGTAATGAGGTTCATTTAGTTTTCCCCATTATCACCAATAATGAACTGTAAATGAGAATGCGTCATCGAAATGGTCGAGTAGGATGTTGTGTCTAACTCATTGTGATGAATGTGTAGTGGTGACATGCGACATAGAAATCATGTGTGCATAAACCACCGTAGCTGAAGCGTATATCATGACTAGATGAATGTATAAGTGATGATTTAGCCTAAGATTATATCACTATAAGATGAAAAGAAGAGTGATGATTTATCCTCGAGCGTATAATACTACAAAATGAAAGGAGGAAATGGTAATGGAACCTAAGGTGTATACATCTATAAAATGATATAATAGGTGATGATTTAGCCTAAAGTGTATGTCACTAAACTAGTATTGTCACATGTGTGATGAGTTTAAGGTGCATTTTATTCGTAAACCCTCGGTAGAGTTTAGTATGGACCGAGGAACTAAAGTGTGTCATAGGGTAGTGAGTACAACGTGTAGAAAATAATGTAGTATATGCAATGATAAAATGAAACTATATGATGAATAGAATGTGTAAATACGCCATGTGTAGAATGTATAACACGTCTTGTAATACTTGTAGATAGATGCGTAATGTAGTATTTAGGGATGAATGTTATGCTAGACTTGTATGCGATGAAGACTAGTGTAGTATATAGAAAATTTATGACATGAAGACACGTGTATGATGTATGGTATATGATTATGTATAGGATGTGAGTCAACATGTAAAACATGTAAGGTGAGAGTGAGTATAATTTATGAATATGGAAATGGCACAATGTTGTAGACAAACATGGAGATTATATGGTATATGGTGTATGACATGCGATGTGTGATGAAACAAAATGTATAATTCCTATAATGCAGTGTGTGGGTTTAAGTGTAATAGTAATCCCTCAATAGTCAAGTGTGTCTTGAAGCAAAAGAATGCGTCATTGGGTAATGATGATGTTAAAATGTGTGATGAAAAAATACTATATGAAAATTAAAATATGATAAATTCTCAAATGTGATGATGAATGAGGGGGAATGTAAAGTGTTATGTGCCCCCAAGTGCGTGCACAAAGAAATCATGTAAAATCATCAAGAAGATTGCCATCCTCTAGGTAAAATTCATATGGATAAGCATTGGAGACCTGATACGCAATAGTGTCAAGTTGATCTTGCAATGAACTATTAAGGTGTAAGTTGTACATGCCCATAGAATATTCCTCATCGGTGAATGGAGGAATTGGGAAATTGTGTGCATACCAATGAGTGAGATTTTTTAATAGACAAGAAAATAACTATTACAGATAATCCATGACCGAAAGACACAGAAATGAAATATCAGTATGACTGGGATCTAATGTGCCTCTAATATAAGTAAGCCAAGATTACCCTAATGTGAGTGGAGAAGAATGAGGATTACATGACAAATAAACTAGAATATGAAAGACACATAAAACATAATCAATCGTTATATTGACAAATCCATAGTAGAGATGAGGGGCATGAGTAAAAGGATGGAGATCCTAAAAGGTGAAACCAAGATGAGCTAAACCATCATGGGAACATGTAGTTACATTGCATGTAGGATCAAATGGAATATGTTCCCAATATGAGTTATTGATGAAAAGTGTGCAAGTGAATGGTGGGCATGCTAAAGTAGGAAATGTATGTGGAGGTGGATGTGATAGATCAACGTCCATAGACGGAAAAGGTCCCTAGTAAGAATCATAGAAGTAGTAGTAGGTGGCATAGAATAAAGGGCATGTACAACACAAATCGTACCATCAAGTGGTGGTAAGTGTGGTGTTTATTCCCTAGGTTAGGGCTCATCTGTAATGTCTATGCGTGGGATATGAAGATTTTTATTCGAAGCCCGGTCATAATACTGAAATGGATCATGATCACAATTTTTTTTATAATCTATGCTCTCATGTAATAATTTAACACAATTATGGATAGTAGAGGTGACAACTTGGATAGCATGAAGCCATGGCCTACCAAGTAGGTAGTTATAGGAAAATGAGAAATCAACAATGAAAAAGACAATGTGGATAGTCTTAGGACCAAAAGTGATGGCCAATCTGATGTGACCGAAACATGGATGGATGCAACCATGATACACACATAGTTAAAAAATAGAAGGAGTAATGTCACGAGAAGTAAGACCTAAAAATTTGAGAAATGACACAAGACACAAATTATGATGAGATCCATTATCAATCAATGCATGCTTAATAATGAAATTATAAATGCAAGAGATAATATTCAAAGGCATATCATTATCAAAAGTGTGAACATTAGAGGGAATGTTGGAAACAAATACTAAGTTTGGAGAGACTGCATTAGTGAAGGCCTGATAAATCGAGCCTAGATGCACATCTGTACGAATATAACTAGTAGAAATAAAAAGTTGGACTCTATGGAGTAAATCAAGATTTGAAAGAAAATAATAATTGATTGAAATATACATGATGAATGAATGTAAAATCACTCCCTAGAAGGTGCAATGAAGAAGGGCCAAGTTCACCTAAAATATTAACTAAAAATGGACTAAGTAGTATATAGATATTCAATCTAAGATTTGAAAAACTTTAATAAAGTATATAAATACGGAAAATAAGAATGTAAATGAGATAAACCAATATGCAAAAGGAAATGCTAAATCAAATATGCAAGAAAGAACTCAGTTGAATAACATATGTCTATCGAGAGAGTGTCACGAGAGGTGACTAGGAAAATCGGGAGTAGGAATGACTGTGGAGAAGTTCCGAAAAGGATGGATATGTAATATGTAGTTAGATCGAGCACTTAGAGATGGTCTAAAACCATTGTTGTGTGTTACATCAATTTTTTTATCCTTCTCTAATTGTCTCTAATACTCCAAGATGGATGAAAGACCTGTAAGACCCCAAAACAAGTATAAAACCCTAAAAATAATAATGCATATGAAGGGGGTCGAATTGACCTCAATTTCCATAATGGTGGACTTACTAATGAGCATTGCAATACATATCATACCTAATGTAGTTATATGTCGAATAGTGTGTGAACATGCCATAGGTTACTCAGTGCCAATCGCACTTTGTGAAGTAATGAGTAATAACAATGTGTAGAAAATGTAGCGAGAATATGTGCATGGAATAAAATTGAATCCATTCCCCTATGAAGTGGGATGCGGATGTCCCGTCCTTGTGCCTTGATGATGGAGCTATGTGGATGTAAGTGATCTCAAATGTAATAGATGGATGTAACTCTAGATGGAGTGGTATTAAGTGATGCTAGGTCCTATGATCACCGAATCACAACACCCTTATGTTTACACAAGTGCATATAATTGAGCTCACAGTGTGATTGGATAACATGGGTACTATCTCCAAGTTGTGGGAATTGCTACTTGGGATAGAACTCCATAGAAAGATGGTTCTTGCTTCTAAACTACCTGCCACAATATACTCTAACGTAGGAAAAACTAACTATCCTAATATAACTTTGCATGGAACCAAGGAGAGAGAATGCATAAAAAATGAAAGCCTACACTACAACGGTGATACACCAAAAATGAGGGAGTGAGGGTAGTCTTCCAATGTGAGATATGTAAAAGCAAAGTGCACACTAGAAGGGGTGATAACAGTTCTCCATAATCTAGAAAAATGCATTCACAACAACATCTCAAACATACACAATGATAATGGATCCTTGCAAGAGAATAAAAATAGACACAATATTCTTGTAATGAAGGTTGAAAGGGAAAGAAGAGTGCAAACAAACACAACAGGGGAAGATTCATCCACAAAATTGTATTTTATTGCTTCATGAGATGCACAGTTCAATCTATTACACGATAAGGGATTGGATCACCATATAAGGAGTCCACTACAAGGGCTTGCAACACATTGGATTCATAAAGAAATTTTAATAGAGATTTGTTATAATAAAACTCCCCCTTTACAATGAGCCCAACACTCCAATTTATAGAAAAATAAGAAGAGAGAGAGAGGGAAATGGAAATCCCAAAATATTTCCTTCAACCACTTGTAAGAGGTATTAAATGGAGTGAAATGATATTTTGTTTCTTACAAAAAGGCTCCCCATACTTGTCCCATGACTTGCAATAGTGAAATATGTCAGCCCATGCTTCATTGAATGTGTCCAACTACCAAATAAAAACTATTCTGAACTTGTTCATGTTTTCAGGAAAATATCCATCAAATCTAGAATTTATTCATTTTTGTGCATTGGGTTCGAAACATGATTCCAATGATACCAATTTCGTGTGACTTCATTGAGAAATGAAAAAGTTACGGCCTTATAAGTTTGAGCATCTGTTTTGGGTCTACCATGCATTTTATGTCATTTGACGGGAATGAACATTAATTGACTAGAGCTGACTACGTTTCTTTATTGATGTAGAAGACATCATGTGCTTTCCACAGAGTCCAATTTTATGGAAATAGGAGCTCAGAGTCAAAATTTATGGCCGTTTGAAGTTTGGGAGGTCAAACATTGACTTTTTTTCTTCACTGCAGCTATTTCGGAAAATTCGGGTCCACGTGCCCTAGATTTCCCAGACACATTCTTCCGCATCACCCGATTCAAGCTTCCTTGTCCTTATGCATCCACTTTTACCGAGTCGCGAGGCCCGTTAACCTTGCATTCTCTGCAACGTCTGGTTCCTTTTGCGGCCTTTTCACCTTTTGTGCATCTCGCACGTACTTTTGTCCCAACTATCCCATGGACCGTGTGGGCCAAAAAGTTCTGACTTTACCAATTTCCCTTTGACTTCGGCATTTTCGGCAATGTGTGCCCCACACGTCCTCTGTTGAACTTGTGCGGTCTGGGACACAGAAAGCCAATTTAGCCGATTCCTTTGTATTTCAGCTCTAAACTTGGTATGAAAAACCTTGGTACAATCCACACTAGTACGATCCACATCCTCCAGACCCGCAATGCATTAAAACACACCCACAACTTCATTTTTGGAATTTTTCAATTTTTTCTAACTTGTTGGATTTTTTTCCTTGGATGGGGAAGTTAGAGAGAAACCAAAGGGACCCCTAAAACATGATTTTGGGCCTTGAATCAATTATACTTGCTCGGACTGAAGAATCTGATGCATGTTATCAAAATTACCTTGAGGGGTGAATTTTGGATAACGAGTCACTCATTATGGTCTCATAACTTTATATTTATAGGGTTCTCTTGATCTAATTTACTAATTAACCCTGAAAAGGAAAACCACAAGAAATATAAAGATGTCAAACGGCTAGAAAGATCCCAAAAAGTGGCAAGCAAGTGCAAAAAATATTGGGATTCCCCTGGTGGGACTAGGGCACCAATTTTGAGGCTAAAATGACGAGAAATGACCGAAAGATACTGGGCATGTGGAAGAAAAGGCTCGGTAATGAAGAAATAAAATAAAATAATACAAGATGGCCAAAAGAAGGGAATTGATTAGTAATTTCTTCACTCAAGAAACATCTAAATAGTAGTATGAGACTCAAATAAATAATGTCTAAAGTGCATGATTTTGTGACTACAAGTATCTTGACCCTTCACACATGGATCTCAGCTCACTAGAACCAATTGATGGAACATAAAGTTGATATTTAACCTTGTCAAAGATGTTTTTTTAACATTATTTTTGAGTTAATCAAGGAGAAGGATTCCATCATTGAAAAACTTTGAGTGTTTCAATCTCATCAACTTCTTGTCAAGCCCTAATGCCATCATAAATTGAATAATATTAAATTACATTGGATGATTATCCGGTTATTACATATGCATATATATACATGAATTATGAAAGGGGAGAAGGTGAAGGGACACACAATAGAGATGGAAGGTCATTGGTCATAAAAACAATAGAATATGCAAAAATTCCCTCCTTATTTCATTATTTTTATAAAGATACCCTAGAAACATCAACATTTTATTCTTCTTATTTTAATTCTAGTACATATTCTACTTAGTGTTCATATATTTTAGTCGCAAAGATTCCTTCCTATTTAAAGGCATGTAATTAATCTAGAACTTCTTTTTGTTTAGTAAATCCTATCAAGCTTAAAGGTAAACAAAGAGTATAAAAATAATTTTTGTACTCATATCAAGGAGGAATTGATGAATTAGAATAGTAGTTTATCTTCTATATGTTAAGTTATTTATCAACTTACAATGTTTTAATATATTCATGTTCCTAAATAAGCTCTTATATATATATTAAATCATTCATGAATTGTGTAATCACATGTGTACATTAATTTGTTTTCCAAATTTTATTTACCAACAAGAACCACTATCACGATAGAAAACAAAAAAAAGTGTAGAGATAATATATGGTGAATTTGTTAATTTGACTATAGTTCTTTAGAGCACATTTGTTGGTTGCATTCTTGAATCATTTTGATACTAGGAAAGAATTACAATTTTTCGGTGTAGATTTTGGTGGGAAAATTCAAAACGTATTGAAGAATATTTTTTTGGGAATGTTTCTAAAGGAATAAGTTCTTTGGGTACAAAAACTAGGTTTGCTTGATAAGAATATTTCTTGAAGAGAAATTTAAACTTCATTGTATGTGAAGATATGACAAAGAATCATCATGTTACCATTGTTGCCAAGGTATTGGGTGTATCTATAAATATGGTTAGTAGGTATGCAAAGAAGAGGAAGACATTAGATGATTCTACTCGTATAAGGTAATTGGGAACTAATGTGTAGAAATACACGTTCGATAAAATAAAGGATAATCTGTGAAGATAGTTTCGATTCTTGACCGAGAGGACTTGTCCTTCTCCAAATGTGAGGGATGTTTTAAATCACAAGATAGCTCGCAATAACTATGATGAAAATATAAAACAGATTGCTCAAACTAACTCAACATGAGATGTACATAACGTTTATAGAAGAACATCTAGATGTTAATATTGGGCGATGAATGTTTGAGAAATTGAAGCCTTGGTATGTGCAAGGTGATAAAGTCCTTGACAAATGTTGTAGTCATTATCATGTTGATTTTGATTATCACTATCGTGGTACACTTTTTTATATTACATATATATTGAGATGTGCTTTCATTTATTTCAATATATTAGAAATTTGATTAAATTTTGTTTTTTGAGATGTGATTTAAAATTAATGTATTTCAAAATGTATGTATTTTCAGTGTATAGAAAGTTACGAGAAGCATCAAATGGTTCCAAAGTTCACCCCTACATGTTTCAATGATTTCATAACTTCTATTCTTTACACAATATCCAATGATCATGTCAATATGGATCGTATGGATTACATCAAAGGTGTATGCGACAAGTGTGGGGACTTAAATTATATAAAAAAATGAATGAATATTTGGATACGATTAAAATGGTGGCTTGCAAGAGGTGATTTATATATATATATATATATATATATATATATATATAATTGATTTGCACATTTTTTAATTTTTATGGTCACTTTGTAAATAAATATGACAATTTGTCCATTATGCATTGATTTTGTAGTTTCAAATACATAAAATATTAAACACGGGTTGGAAAGGATGAAACCAGTTAGATTTGGTAGAAGAGGAAATCCCCATTACTACATTCATATAAATTTTTGAAAGTTTAATAA
The DNA here is from genome assembly GCA_018340775.1 of Taxus wallichiana var. yunnanensis. Classification (NCBI taxonomy): domain Eukaryota; kingdom Viridiplantae; phylum Streptophyta; class Pinopsida; order Cupressales; family Taxaceae; genus Taxus; species Taxus wallichiana. Next base: position 794,959,771 of record CM031237.1, on the reverse strand, counting down.
GTTCATACATCAAACATTCTCACTATGCAAAGTGACATGCTACAAAATTCAAGACTAATAGAGACACATTCTTTATTGGTTCCATATTGTTTATGGTTGATTTTGTTGAGAACTACTCATTTTCTCATCAAAAATGGATTCAACTACAATATTATCATACTAACCAGTTACCATCACGGTTCAAGTATTTTATAGGCATGTACAATTAAATTTGGATGGGGTTGAAAGTAAAAATGTGAAACGAGTGATCAAGAAGGAGCATCACTTCTATATAAGTGATGACAAGGAACATGACACCCACTTTATGTAACATTGTTTTGGTTTTTTCTTTCAATATCTTCATCAGCGAGGAGTACAAACATATCAACAATTTTTTGGCTAGATGGTTGTGTATCACAATTCAAATCATGTCGCCATTTCTTGGCACTCATTTGCTATCATCATCATCACAAAACACCACATTTGTGGAGTTTTTTTAGAGTGGTCATGGGAAGGGAGAACATGATGGTATAGGTGCATACATCAAACATGCTCTAAAGAAAAAAATCTTTTATAATGAGGGATATTGATTGATGGATGCCCACACCGTTGTTGAATGGTGTAAGAAACATTTTACACTTTAGGCTTCAACCTCACAGGCTTCAACCTCACACATTTCAACCTCACAGACTTCAACCTCATAGGATTCAACCCAAAATAGAGTGTATCTTGATGTGATTTATTGACTACAAGTTACAAACTTTAAAAAAATTATTCTTAATTTTTTTCTGTTTGTTTTAAACTTTATTGATTTTGTACATGATTAATTGAAGGTATTAATCGAAGGAAAAAGTATGGATTTGAAATGATTCCTTATTATAGGTCTTTGAACTCTATGATGACTATGAATAGTAATAAATAGACAATCAGTACAAGATATTACTCTTGTTTTTGTTATGAATGCATGAAAAAATCATATTCAGAGTGCAATAGTAAAAAACATGGGTATGTAGGTGCGTGGAAGTAAGTTCCTTTATTTTTGGATGACACATACATATCAGATCATGATGATAGCTTTGAAGATGTGCCATTGATTTCACCTGATTATGGCCACATATATGGACTAGTTAAACAAGGTATGTTATATTCAAAATGATTGTATAATTTGATGATTGAATTTATATTTATAATTTATAGTATACGGATCATTGAATATTTATTTGCATTTTATTATACCTGATGTATTTGCAATCATTGGTGAAGAAGACAATATTAAGAAAGTGGAGTACTACTTGTCACATTGCACAAAAAGAAAGAACAAAGCTAATATGTGAAATAACTAGTGAGGATAATTTTTTTATACTAGCTCGGTTGTAGTGCAAGGAACATATTTACAACAAGAAAAATCCCTCCAAAGTTGGATTCCCTTTGTTGATTATAAACTAGACGAAAATGTGTATCATTACAAACATCACATAATTTCTATAGGGTTACAATTGCATCGTGTGAAGACTAAAAGTGGTCAACGCAAAAATGGAGACTAAATGTAGAGCATGAAAAAATTGACAGTCATCGAACAATGAGTTTGAGCCACTTGGTATTATATAGAAGGACCTAGATTATTATATATTGATGTATTCTAGGAACGAAATATTTTACCTATTTCATTTGTCATTTGGAATACATATTTTACAACTTTCTTGCTATTATATTAAGGATCGGTTCGCTAGTGATGTAATTTTTTCCCCTAGTATCTCCAATAATATTGTTTCCATATATATCAATATTTTTATTCTATAAATGGGAAGAATCTGGAGTTTTCTTATCATAATGTTTTGATCAAAGATTTACATAATATAGAGGTGGTGATTTCCTATGGTGGTGTTGATCATAGCTCACACTTCTATGTGTTTTATGGATTTGAGTATTCTTAAGGGACATACTAATTTCTCATGTTGACTCATTGAGAAAAATTTATCATGAAGGATTTGGATACTTGAACTACATATATATAACAAATGAGTTCAAAAAACTTGGTGCTAGGTCTACCTAACATGTCTTGTATTGATGGTGTTTTTAGATATTGTGTACATGTAAAACAACATCACCATTTTTCAAAAATTGAGTTTATGATATCTTCACTCATGGATGGATGTAACTAACATGCATCATTTTAAGTTCATAAAAAATAAATGGATGTTCCTCTTCAAACGAGCCTTCCATTTTACATTGTGCAAACTTACTCAAGATAGTGATTTAAAACATAGGATATTTCCCCCACCCTCAAGTTATTTTGTCTTCTATCACAAATCAAAAAAATATTTATCATGATGCATCTTAATTCCATTATAAGTAAGATAAAGGTTGTGCATTTACCTTTTCAATCTTGCGAGGAAGATGATAGTAACTAGGTGGTAAGTTGATTAAATCCTTATCCAATAGAGTATGCAAAATTTCATGTGGTATATCTATTAAATATTTGAACTGAAGTAGTCCCCTCTCATGTACCATATAATTTTTTTACCTACTATTGATTATATACATAATGAAAAACTTATGCCTCTATGTAGGAATTTTGCTTCACCAAATTTTTGAGTTGTATCTCTTGTAATTATTGCATCACTTTTTATGTCCTATATACTTGTGGTGGAGACATATACAATTTCATATGCTTTCTCCTTTGGAAGATAAATTTATTTTTATATTTGGATTGTTTGAAATCATAGAAAGAGGAATGTATAATATGCATCATATAGTAACTTCTCTTTAAGAGGGTAGACAAGTCTTAAAATATATATTTATTGTATATCAAAATCAAATGGTTGATATATTAGTTGTTGCATACACGTCTTAAACCTCATAATCTACTCACTCATTGATTTTGAGATTCTTTGATGTAACATCTTAGATGTTCATATGTAACTCTTGGAATCTTATTTTTAATATAATTTATTACCAATATTTCTTCAAGTTCCAAGAATTTTCTTAAAGATACACCAAGGACATGATGAAACAAATATAAATCCTTACCTAATGGAATATTTGAAACATATTTGTCAAAAAACTATTACTATCATGTTCTTTCATTGAAATTCAAAACCCCGGAATATGTATCTATATATGTCATTTCTTCCTTCAAAAAATTTTACGTCAACTCTTATGTTTTTTATTTTCCTCGTTTTAGTTTCTCGTTTCCCATATCTTTTATAATAATTTGAAACAAGTTCTTAGTGTCCTATACATTATTTTCATATCTGAATCGATTATATTTTCCACTAGGTAAGCCTATAATTCAAATCTTAAATAAAATTATAGAGATAAAATTAATACTATTAAACATAAAAATAATTTTTTAATGAAACTCAAATAATGTAACTCAATGTAGTATTTTACTTGAGATTGAACTACATGACTATCAAATAGGTGTCGGATCTTATGTATAATTTAAAACATCCGAGCTTGCTAGCTTAACAAATGAAACTCTTTGATATTCAAAATAACCATTCAAACCTTTCTCGAGTTGTATTTGATGAAATAGTTAAGAACACCAACTCATAAAAATATAAAATTATGCTACCTTACATATCAATATATGAAATTCATGTCGAATGAATATATATAAAAATATGAAAACCACATGTCTAATGAATATATATATATATATAGAAACACACACACACATATACACACACATGTGTCAAAGACATATATGAAATTATAAAAATCATGTCTAGAATGAGTATGAGTATATACATGTCTAAAATCTATAAAATATCACTTTGAAGTCTCCTCTCGTAGTAGGGTGAGTGGAAGACCCATCACTAGGCTCTCCCGCACCACCCGCATGTTAAAAAAGGAAATATACACATGTCGAAAAAAATATAGTATACCATATATTAAAATTTATAACCAAAATTCTACAACAATTTTTGTATTAATTAAATACATCATGTAACAACTATGTTCCATTAATTACCTCTGTATTTATTCCCGGGAGGATATTGGGAGTATCTACACTATGTGTAGATATTTGTCCCGTAGATCCTCGTAAAAAAGTATATGTCATAAATCGATAAGTAAGTTTTTTGAATAAAGTTTCTTAATTTCAAACATTTCAATTTAGATTAAATATTTATTCTAAAACACACGTATGTATACCTCTATGGAAAGAGTTTCTAAATCTATGGGATGACCACCCATGACCGCAACACCAACAAATATCCTACCAAGTGAGCTAAGTTGACTTAGGCCCGAAACATCAAGATCCATGATGCACTCAATCAAGCGTTGTCTATATGTCATGTTAGAAAATGGTGTGGGCTATCAAGCACCAATCTCGATGCAAAATCCTAAACACACAAGTAAACAATTAATTTTAATATTAATAAATTGTAAAGTAATGATAAAATAAAATAAAATTTAATTTTAAAATAAGGTTTAATTATCACACATCGGAATAGAAATATATTGAACATCAGGTGTGAAAATCCTAACAATAGAAGATCTCGAATCTAGCAGTGGCAAAGTAGCACCCTAACTAGAACATATTTTACTTCTCTAATCTATAAAATATAAAACCCCATTAGTGGAACGCTACAATTTCGTGCAATCACCTCATATGCACACAAAAAGTTGACAACCATGATGCATCCTAGCCGACGTGTTTGATTGGTATCTCAGTAACCCACTCAAAGTAATCTCTTGAAATCCAATGGGCATGAGCGTATAGCTCACTTCATACATAATTACTACTACTAGCACCTCCACTTGCTAGTACATCTTCAAGGAACTCGACCCACATGGTTAGAAGAGATCAATTGGGTCTCGCAAGAAATTCCCACAAACAATCATAACGATAGGCACTAGGACATCCTAAAATCGTGATAAGAATGGTCATGGCCTCGGTACAAGCTGCCACATGTCAACAATTACAAGAGCTCCCTCCTTTCGATATGCCTACCTATGGCTAATGCGGCCACGCCCTTCCTAAAATAACTAAGGATGTCTAAATATTTCACCTTTAGGTTTAGGTGAACCTCAACATGTAGCATTAGTATGAAGTATAATGGTAATTGGTCATTATTCAGAAATTTTCCTTGAGAGGCCACAAATCTAGGATAAATCAAAGGTGCACAAAGGGGACATGAACATTTTTTTACATAATATGCCCTTACTTTTGGTTTGTCTTTATAAAAATCCAATAAGACCTCTTATCGACTTCCTTATCTTAAAGTCATAACCGAATCTCATTATATCCTACATCTCTTAAGACACTTGATTTTAATGAATCCATAATTTTTTATCGACTCGAATCAAATGGATTGTATGTTTTCAAAAACAATTCTATTTTTTGAAGATCAACCAATATTTTTTCACAATGGGATTTATAGTGCCCAACTATAGTTGGATCCTCGAGAATAGATTGCAATTTTGCAATCTATAAATCAGTCCTCTCAAACAAATTAGGAGTGGAAGAAGCCATGACTGTCAAAAAATGAAAGTAAAATTCAATTTACAATACTTTTAATGAAAAAATTCACCTAAGATATTCTCCTATTTTAATGAAAATATAAATATTATTTTTAAGCTTGAATGCAAGAAATAGAAAATAAGAAATTGCATATCTTATTGTCATTTGTAATAAAAAGTCACTAACATAGAATTACCATTCAAAAATGGAATAATATAAAATCAAAGTTATTTTATTATAAATAGATCACATAGTAAATGAACCTCAAATGGAATAGCTCAAGACAAAGTAGATGAAAGTGATACATCACAAAAATACATTTTATAAGTCACCGATAAAGTCATTACTAAGGGAACAAATTTATTAACATGAATCAAAAATCAATGAAAGATCATGTTAAGAGATAAGATGAAGTTTCTCAACATGACTAGAAGTACAAACACTTATAAAATGTATTCTCTATTTATGTAAAAGTATCCTAAAAGAATTAAAATTAAAAAGTGCATTTGTTTCGTGAAATCTAAACCAAATTTATAGTCTTGAAAGAACTCTAGAATTAATATATCATTATTGATCAATTCCATGATAATAGGTTCATCTTTATTTTCTACATAGGTTAGGATCACTATGCTTTGTGTTCTTTTATCAAAGGCTCCAACCTTATGGATACGATAAACTTGATTTCTAGCAATTCTACATCAAGCCGAATGTGAACAAGAGGAAACAATTGATTTTTCTCCCTATGAATGACATCAATGGAGATGAAATGGACAGGTTGTGAGGTGACAAGATTTTGGCATGTACCAAAAAAATTCAATCTGAAATGTTGTGGGGCTATGAGGCTCTACGCATGGCAAAAAGTATGTATGGTTTTGTGAGTAAGCATGAGAAGGACCAAAAGACATTTGTGTGCAAAATTTATATGTAAAATTATGAACATACACAATTAGGTGATAAGACTTGGCACACTACAAAAGGCATGAAAAAAGTAAACTCAACTGAAGAGGTGTGTTAGTTTCCTTGCACAACATGTTATGAGAAGATGAAAAATGTTGTGAGGTAACTTGCACGACATTGAAAAAGATGAAAATGTTGATTTGGTGCAAGACTAAGGAGCTATGAGTGATACAATTTTGCTAAGGAAAGCTCTATGCACAATGTGAGATGTCACTAGGTGCAATTCAAGCATGAGACTTAACACGCTCTTAAGGTAACGTAAAATTGAACTCAAGTTGAGAGGTGTGGTAGTTACATTGTACAAAATTGCAAGAAGTTGTAAATGTTGTGAGACAATGCAGGACATTGCCAAATTTGCAAATGTTGATTTGATGCAATATTATGTGAATTGTGAGTGATGCAAGGTTATTAAGGAAAGCCTTTCATAGGGCGTGAGATATCAATAGAATCTAGGAGGCTCAAGAGGATCTACAAAAAAAGAAATGTGTGGTGGTGTGTAAATGTTCCACAATATTTATGCACACTTTGTAAGATGCTCATTACAAACGAACTCCAAGTGAGTAGTTTTTTCATGTTGGAATCCCTCTACTTATGAATTTGGTCCTTCTATATCTCATAAAGAGACACAATAGTGGTTTAAGATATTGAACATTTGTTTCTTAGTGTTTCTCAACATTTTTCTCTTATATCTATTAGGATCTTGATCCTCCTACCATGATTGATAATTTTCCATGTTGGCCAAAAACCTCTCTTCAAATGCTACCCAGATGAAGGTGGGGTCCTTTGTTACAAATATAAAATATGTGTAGAGCTGCATAATCACACATCTTACCATCATTGAAAATTTTATTATTGGAGGAATGCCATGTTGCTTTAGAAGGAGAAACTATAATATTACCCTCATTCTCAAAAAATATGGAAAAAATCTCTATCAACCAACCAATATATAAATGCCATTCAAAAATCAATTGTAAAAATAGAGCATATTTGCTAATGATTCAAGAAATGAGATCTCAATTTTTCAATATAAGAGCTAAAAAATTAAAATTGAACTTTCCACAAACTAATATGAGAAGAATTTTGATACTTTGTTTTGTGAATTATTGCTCTAATTGACTGGAATGTGACTATGTGATTGCATATTTTAAAGTGTCCTGAGTGCATGATCATGAGATTTTGAATTAAAGGAGTATCGTTGTTATCATAGGATGAATGAGGGAGTAGAAACAAGTTATAGGTCAAAAAACAAGGCTTGAAAACAAAAATAACAGAGTTATAGGTCAACACATAAATTTGACAGTGGGATTGTTCTCTCTAAGTAACAGTCGACAATTGGTTGCTTAATTGTATTTATTTCAATGGAAAATGAACAATTTGTTCAACTATTAATTTAGTCCACTTGAAACCCCTACTCAAATTTATTTTGAAGGGGAAAATTGGCTTTTGGGATTTTTTTTTCCAAGAGGAATGTTTTCGTCAAAGCTAAATCAATCCACTTCCAATAAAAGTAGTAGTACACTCTTATGTTGTTGCCTTCTCTAATTGTATAAGGTTCCACAAGAAAAATAGTTAAATCAGATAACATCAAGCAATATCATGTTGATATAATTTTTTCTACAGTAGACAGAGAGCATCGTGTGTACTTCAAACCAAGATAAACTTAATTGTAGATATAATTAAAGATAAATGAAAAGAATTATTTTCTTGTGTTGATATGAGTTTCCACCTTCCTCTCTAGATGAGTGCATGAGTAATCAAGAAACACATAATAACGTTGAGTATACAAGGGCTTAGTTCCTTGGAGGTGATGATGGATGAAACAGGCACAAAGTTGATGTCAAACTCCTCGGTGTGATCCCAACAAACGTGCAGCTCACATACACTACAGAAAGATTGATTAGAGATTTGATGCGGGGGCTACCTGACAAAGAAGATTCGGGAAGCGTTAACTCCCTTGGTGGATGTCAACCCCTGTGCGATAAGAATAATAATAAAATAAAGTCCAAATAGATAATATGCAAATTGATAAATGAAAGAACCTGAAAAATTACTAGTGTGTCGATGGTGTTATTGATCTAATGCGTGCAACATGAATCTCATCACATGAACCAAATCATGACCAGAGTATCATGGAAATTCCACATGTTATGACCAAGATAGAATAATAATTATATTATGATAAAATAGCTAAAATTTCTCAAAGATTCACCAAAATTTTATAACTTTTTCTTCCTCCACAAATATGGGGAAAACCCCATATTTATAACTTAGATTTGAGGTTAAATTGGGGTTAACAAGTAACCGGGTTGACTAGAGTAACCCGAGTTAAGAGATCTGATGTGATCATGTGGGGACCATGGCTTGAATTATTAGATGGAGTGCGAAACATGATTGATAAGGTGGGTGAGATAAAAGATTCCATTTAAAAAAAGGGGTGTCGATAGGTGTATTAATACTTATGGATTAATAATTTGTGGGAGATGGGGATAATATTCAAATTTGAATTATTAAATGGGTCTACATGGAGCACATTTGATAATTAATTAAGAAAATGGAAAGTATTTTATTTAATTTAAGAAAAAGAGATGCGAGAATGGAAATTGCGTGAATGTGAGATGACTGAGGAGAACTATACCCAAAAATAGGTGTATACATTTGCCCCTTTTTGTTGAGTGGTTTGTGATACCAAGCCATAAGACAAAAATAAAAATGGTTAGGTGAACTATATGTTTAAATATGAATGAAGATATGAAAAAGGAAATATGCCTCGTAAAAAAAGAATCGCAATAATAATGAAAAACAAAATGTATGGCAGTGACTTGAATATCACATTGGTAGAGGACAATTGCGGTATCAATGGAGATAGATGACAATGTCTTACATACCAGTGAGTGGGTGAAGACCACTTCACTATGGATGTAAACCAAGATGACCAATGGTTCATAGGAAAACATGGAAATATGTGCAACTAAATGTGAAAGATGTGTGCAATCCTTTGTCTACGAGGAATTTTGCAAAAGACATCATGTGTCCACAAAAGGGACGTGGATGAAGATAATGATGCCTCAAAGATTGGGCACGGGAATGACCCAAAGTGAGCTATATATGTTGACAAGTACAAGTATGAAAAGATGCCACAAGATAGCGCACAAAGATGACACACTTTGAGAAATGGATGTTTAAATTAAAATTCCCAGTGGGGAATATTCATAAATGTGCACATGATGAGCAGATAGGATAGAAAGCTGAGATAAAATTTCCTAAAGGTGTAATAAATATGATGGTAATCATGTTTCATTGTTAAGATGCATAAGTGTTAGTAAATTAGAAGATAAAAGCAATCCTAATCATTTGATAAGTAGGATAAGAAGTCAAGATAATTTTATGACAAAACAAAAGAAGAGAAAATATTCAAGGAAGAGTACAAAATAAGATAGATGTTGGTCGTTATGGTATCCTCCAAGAAAAAAATGTCCCAGGAAGATGGGATGAAATATGTGGATGATAAATGATAGAGATAAGAGAAAGCAAAGATGGTTGGGGTAAAAAAGACATGGTGGAGGAGAGGGATCAAATAGTAGATAAGGATGATAAGAGAGGTGAGAAGATAGATGAAAGCACAAAAGAGGGAGAATGGCATTCAATGAGAGGGTAGTGGAAAAATATAAGGGGGAAATAAATACATAAGGTACTACGGACTGGAGAAAAAGAAAATATATAAAGAGAGGAGAAGAAGAAGGGAGGGAGGAAGTCTAAACAAGAAGAAGATGAGTTTAGAAGGAAAATATATTAAAAGGGAAGTTGAATGTATAGAGATATATCATAGTAAAGAAGCAGAGAGAGATAATAAAGAGGAAAAATGGTGGAAGAAATAAATGATGAAGGACAAAGAAGAAGACAAGAAAATGAAAGAATAAGGGATGAAAGGGAGATGGAGAACAAAACAAAGGGAGAGAAATAATGGACCATGAAAGAGATGACATAAATGAGAAAAATAATTTGTGAAGAATATGAGAGAAGGATGATTGGAGAGATGAATATGTATAGTATAATGAAAAGATGAAGGAGATGAAGACTATGAAGAAGTTAAATAATATGGGGAAGAAATAGAGTGGAAGAGAGAAAGAAAGGAACTATGAGGAGTTAGGAAGATAGGGGTGGTAGAGAAAGAAATTTACGAATGGGTGAAATGAAAGTAAGAGGGAAGGAAGAGATGATAGAGCCAAAACAAGAAAAGGAATTGAATATGAAACAAAACACATGGAAATTCATGTGGATGGTGAGATGATAGAAAATATGGGACAACACCGGTGAGTCAGGTTATCAATGGAGAAGTAGGATTAAAGTATGAGGAGAATAAGAGATGAAGATGATACAAATGAAATGAAAGAAAACCAGGGTAGAAAGGAGGAGAGGACAAAAAATAAAATGATGCAAAGGAAGTATGTGATAAAGACAATTGAGATATTGAAAAAGGAAAAAGGAAGATGAAAAGGCAATACTAGTGGAGGGTTGTTAGGAGAAATCCTTCGATAATGATTAGAGGGCATAGAACAAAAAAGGAAGGAAGAGAAAATGGAGGAGGTAAAAAAGAGTGAACCGGTATTAGTAGAGAATAGGGATAAATGAATTTTAGGAGAAGTCCATAGATAATTTTTAGCGCAAGAATGGAATATGATGATGACATAATATGACGCGACTAGGAGGAAGGAATGGTCAATAGACATGATCATGAATGACATAATTTTTAGTGTGAGAATGGAAGATGACTTGAGTAGGGTTTCTATGCTACATAGGGAGTTACGTAGATGTGCCAAGCTAGCGATGAAAGGTCTATGATTATGAAGAAGATGATGCCAAAGCACTAGATGACAAAAAAAAAGAGTGATGAGAAATAAAATTGGTGGATGATTGTAGAGAAGAGAAGGATGATGCGAGAGAATGGATGGAGAAAGAGAACAATGGTCATGGTGGAGGATGAGAAGTTGCAAGATAATGAATGCTACTTGAGAGATAATCTCAAGTAGAATCCATAGACCGTAATGAGATATCAAGTAGAATTCCCAAACCGATAGTGTATTAAAGAGAGTGTGTAGAAACATTAACAAAATTCATATATTTATGGATGATATTGATAGGGCACATCCTTAAGAGTAAAAAAATATAGATGCAGATTTAATGACATAAAATTTGATTGTAATTGTAATAAAATATGATTTTGATGAGATGGGTGTCACATAACCATAGCAAGGGCCATGTAAGAAAGTTATGGTTTTAATTGGATAAGAGGTAAACAAGAAAAGGTATTACTCAAAGCATTTCACTTGCAGCCAATAGTAGGTGTTAGTACATAACTAATGAGATTTTATTATATCGCAAGACCAAAAGGAAGATATGAATGAAATATTATCATAATATTAATGTTGACATGACAAGGGATTTGAGATGTAACTTGTATGTAGGAAGAGGGTTCTCCAAAGGTGGTGTTCCTTAAATCTATACCCCATCTCTCGGGAAAGGGAAAGAACAATAATAGAAGAAAGATGATCAATGTGGGAATCTTTCTCAATACCATAAAAAAGAGTAGCCATCCTTCGAGGGTATGGTATACTATATATACAATATAGATGATGAGAATGATAGCCGTCCTTTGAGGGATCAGTCTATTTATTTCTTCTTCTCCTTCTTTTATTGTTCGCATTTCTTGTTTTGTATGCACAGATGTCCTTCGAGGGATCAATCTATTTTTTGGATAAATTTTTCCTTCTTTTTGCATGTATGGATGTTAGCTTTACATGGAGGAGAGATGGGGATAGTGAAGTAAACCACTTAGGAGGGGCTAATTACGGTATAGGAGACACTCGATACCCTTTACATGACTATCATAGGAGAATGAGAGGGTGATGAATGTAATGATTACAGGGTTCTCACAAAATGAGAGAAATTAATCGTATTGAATATGTTATAAGTAGATCTCATCTTTGCTTATATTCAAGGTCATATCAAATTAGTGATGTTAGACCACATAATTCATATCATTACCATGATAGATGGAAGTGGATAATGGTGGAGACATGGTCTAAAGATAAGACTATACTCATAAGTGTGTGTACTAATAATAGAATGGTCATAAGTGTAATGCGTTAAGGGGTTCGATATCTGGTTTACCATCAAGAGAAGCTAAATGATAAGCCCCAGACCCATACTTATGTGTGATAATATATGGTCCGATCCAGTTGGGAGAAAATTTTTCCTACCGACTCCTTGATTAATGCTATGTTCGAGATAAGATAAGAATTTTGGGAGGATGAGTGAAGGTAGAACTATGTGCTACCCTTTCAGGAAGCAAAAATATGTGTCCCTAATGAGACGAATAGATGGTGCTCTGAAGGAGGGGTAATTATGACCACAATGGTGGATTTTGAATAAGATGGAATGGATTAAATAGAACACCATGAGATAGATGAGATGGAATCTATGTGTTGCTTTTAAAAGTGAATAAACAAGAGAAATATATGCATCCCATCGAGATGAAACATGGCCACAAGGGTGGAATTTGGTGAAAAATATGGTCCTTATTGGAAGGAAAAACATGGCCTCAATGGAGGACTTTGATGACACAATCATGGCCATAAAGGTGGACTTCAATGAAAAAGATAAATATAGTCTCTTAACGAAGAGACAAACATGGCCACCACAGTGGACTTAAGATGAAAATAAATGGTCTTCTAAGGGATCAATGCAAATGGCCACAAAAGTGGGCTTCCAATGAGATGAATATTTGGATGGGGTTAGTTTAGATTGAATGTATTTGGATGAGGTAAAACAATGTCAAGGATTAAAGTCTCCCAACATGAAAGGAGAGTTGTTTAGATATGAAATGTATTAATCAGATAAGGACGAGGGGAGGTGACTCCCTAGCGAAAGAGATTGTATTACTGTAGGAAAATTAGATGTGGATGATTAGGTAGATGCGTTGGGGATCATAGGAAAACAATGTTGATGAATAAGGGAGGACCTTTTGTATGAGTAATAACATGCAAAGGAGAGATGTTAATGAAGGATGGAGGAGAAGACTTAGAGACTTCGATAGACATGGAATTAGTTGCAGATAAAATGGTAGAGGGACAATCCTCAAAAAGGTCTTCTCTTTCAATGAGATCATGGATGACAGTTTGAAGAGCCTTACAATGCTCAGTGCTATGACTCGGGTACGATGGTAGGCACAACTGAGGTGGGGATTAAACCACGATGACCTTACTATGTGGGTTAAATTCCTTGACAGGTGGAAGTGTAATGGCAAAAATTTGTAATAAGTGTTGAAGGGTTTCTGCATATGATTCAATTGATACATTAGTATATGTATTTTTTTGGGAATCCTTTAATGTAGATCTTGATGAAATTGCTTGGGGTGTGGTTGTATGAGTGGTCTTGGAGGATTGCTTCATGTCATTCCACAATTTTGATTCAAATCTCAAGGGAATGCTGGATGTTTTTGATTTGGTTTGGTGGAGTGATTGTGATGCCTTAGATGGAGATTGATGTTTCCCAAAAAAGATGATGTATATTTGGTATTCATTGGTGAAATGTCTATCTTCTTTCAGGGACACACAAGAGATCGTTGTGGAATTGTACCAAGGATCTTAGAGTTGGATGGAAAAGAAGCATTCTTGGAAGGGATGATACTGATTTTAGTCGAAGGATCTAAAGGTTGTGTTGTAGTTGATATGGGTGACAATCTTAGTGTTTTCATGGTGACATCCGATGAAGGTTGGTTTTTTGGGGAGGAATTTGTAGATGAGATGAGAGGGTTATCTGAAGTTGTTGTAAGTTGCAGTTCTATCCAAGATTCTACAAATGATGTAGAAGAAGAGGATGGTGTGTTTGACATGATTAGAAGGGTGGAAAGAGGAACTAAGAGAGAATCAATAGATGGTATGATAGGTAAAGAGGGAATAGATGTGGATGGGGGAGTGTTAGGAAACCCAATGGATGAGGATGTAGAAAGATGAGTTATATTTGTTGTGGATGGGGAAGTATGTTCCCCCTGTTTGAGGAAATCATCTTCCTGAATGAGGTCATGGACGATGGTCTGAAAGGCTCTACATTGCTCAATGTCATGGCCTGGAACACGATGATAGGTGCAAATGCAACTGGGATTGAACCATGGAGGTTTACTACTATAAGGATCCCAATGTCTAATGGGAGGAAGCATGATCATAGAAGTTTGAATTAGATGTTGAAGGATGTCTGTGTAGGATCCAATCGAGGTGTCAAAAAGAAGGTAACTCTTATGAGTTTTAAGATGATGTTTTGGCTTGGATTTAGACGTGGAAATTGAGGATGTTGATGTATAAACCAGTATAGATGTTGATGATGGGGATGGATTGTGTTGTGGTTTTAACGTTTTAGTTTTAATTTTAATGTTAGTTGATGATTCAGGGTCACATGAACCGGACTAAGGAGGTACTCGAATAACTTTGATGGAGAATGAAGGATCCTCTTTAAAATATTCTTCACTTGGAGGTGACATGGTTGTGGAAGTGTGTGAAGAATGAGGGGACATTTGCATTTGAATAGATGAGGTCAACAATGCAGATGTTGAAGTGGAGGGAATATACTGGTTTGGTTTGGGGAGGGAATATACCCCTAGACATGATATTGAAGATTTATCCTTCCTTATTGAAGTCCTGAACAATGGCATGGAATACTCTGTAATGTTCAATATCATGTCTAGGGGTATGATGATATGTGCAAACAAGGCTGGAATTGAACCATAATGTCAAAGGCCCTAATAGGCGGAAGTGTGATTGCAAAAATTTGTAACAAATGTTGGAAGACCTCCGTATATGATTCAACTGAAACATTCAAAGGTGTTGTGTCTATGTAGAATCTCTTGGATTTTGGAGGAGTGGATGTTTGAGATAATTCAGATGTTGAGGAAAAATTTTGAGTATGTTCATGTCTTGATGGCTGGAATCCATTTGTGATTTTCATAGTGTTGGATGATTTTAGTTGAAGGGATTTGGGGTTGGATTGTTTAGAAGAAGGAATATTATTTTCCTGTATAAGGGAATTTTGAGGTAATATTTGAGAGGTTTTGTCCTTGGGAGGAATGACAATAATTTCTACCGGAGGATCCAGAGGTGGTACTGATAGAGGCATAGGAAGGAATATTTGTTTGTTGGAATCTAAGGAAGGTGGAAATTGATTTGGTTGTGCTGATGAGGTAGAAAGATTATTTGCAATTGAATCCATTTGAAGTTATTTCAAAGGTTCTTCAAATGATGTAGGAGGGGAGGACAATGTGGGTGTGGTCTCAATGACTAATGTAGTAAGTCCCGAACTGGGATTGGGTCTATGGTTGGCATTATGGGTAAAGATGGAATAGATGTAGATGATGTAGTGTATGAGGTATATTCAGATGTGGAATCAATAGTGGATGTGGGAAGAGGTGCTGAGGTGAATGTAGATAGGACCGAGGTTAGTGTGGGGGTGAGGGTTAATGGATTGAAGAAAGGGGAGCTTCTAGTGAGGTGGATATGGTGATTGATGAAGAAGGTATATCTGTGGATGGGACTGAATTTATACCCGCAGTATGTATAGTATTTATGGTGTGGGCATTGGGAACTTGTGATGTAGAAGCAATGGTGGTTTGACTTATTGAAGTGGGTGTATGGTTTGGAAATGGTTGTTTAAAAATATCTAGTGGTTGATTAGGTGAGGCATTTGGATTATCTACATGAATTTCTCCTTGATCGATGAGTCTTTGACCGAATCCTTGAAAGTTCGACATCTTTCTATGTCATGTCCTCGGACTTGATGGTACTTGCAATAGTGATCCTCATGATACCACATAGGTTGTGGTCTAGATTCGTTAACAGGTTGGATAGGTGGTAGTGTGATCAAGTGTGTTGTTATCAATTTGTCAAAGATGACACTGTATGATTCTCCTAAGGGAGTATAATTGGGCATTGGCTCATGTGAATCATTGTTGAGTTACTATGGTAGATGTTGTGGTAGGAGATGATCTAACAAAAATGGCGTTGGCGGTTGTCTTTGATTTATCATTTGATATGGGTGGTCTGACAAAGTCATTTTTGGCTTATTGGTATTTAATTTTAAATGCCCCTATTCTAAGGCATGTGTCTCAAGCTTACAGCCATGGTGAAAGCCTCTTCAAAAGTGTGAAATGATTGGATTTTCAAGGTTGATGAAATATGCTTAGTGCAAGAGCGTGTGAAGATCTCGATGAGGTTAGTTTAAGGAAGTGGAAAAGATAATTGATTTATCATATTGCACCATCGTGCGATGAAATCCGTGATGGATTCATCTTCGAATTGGAAGATAGTATACAGTCATTGATGGTTATTTTAATGTGAAATATTAATTGAGAAATGATCAAGAAATAATTGTGCAAGCTAAGAAAAATAAAAGATGGAGTACTGGGAATATTATTATACCACTCTAAGGCAGGACCAGCCAAATACATGGGGAAAGTATGAAGCATCAAGTCTTGGTCGTGTGCGATGAGATAACATGCATGTTTAAATGCTCAGAGATGTTGTTGAGGGTCCTCCTTGTTGTTAAATTTGGTGAACTTGGTAATTCCCAAGTGTGGAGGATATGGTTTCATGGGCATGGATGGATGAATGGGTTCATTACATATTTGTTCATAAGATAATGTAACTTTAGACCCTAATATAACAGCCTCTAGGTTGGATAACCAACATATCAAGATTTGCATGGGGCCATTAGGAAGTTCCTGTTGAGAAGTGAAAGGTGGTGGTTGGACTTGCATATGTGTGGGTATCTGAGGGACTTGGTATGGGTGAGCATATGATATGTGTTTTGGTTGAGGTGGTTGTTAATAATATGTGTGTTGGTGGGAAACAGGGGTATAGTATGATTGTTGAGATTGTGTAGGTTGTTGAGTTAACTGTTGAGTGGGGACATGGGTATATGTGGGTTGATAGATTGGAAATGACACTGTATGTTGCAAAGATATTGTTGGAGGAAGTTAAGAAGTAAGGGTATAGACTTGTGATGTAGAAGGAATTTTTGTTCGAGATAAGGGATTTGACACATGGGATGGTTGAATGAAGGTACCAATGACCATCGAAGTTGTCATAGTGATAGGGATGGAAGTCACGATAGTCGTGTTGATGTGAGGAAGATTGGGTGGAATGGGCATGACTACCTAGGTGGTTTGGTGTGCCGATGGGTTGGTGGAGGATGACGTAAAATCATGTAAGGCCATGGACTGAGGAATTTCAGAACTAGTACTATAAGGATAGACCTGCTGAAGTGGTGGGCCATCCATAGGAAGGTGTATGTATCTTCTTAAGAGATAGTCTTGAAGGGCCACAGGGTTGGCGTCAAGAATCTGTCTAAATTCTGGGCCCCAAGAGGGAAGATGGAAGTACTAATAGGCTCTGATCTGACAGAGGGTGGAGTGGCTAGCCTAGATGGGATGGAATGTTGGTCTAATGCCGTAGTGTGGCCAAAATATATTGAATGAGTACATGTGAGTGAGATAGGAAGAAGCATGGATAACAAAATTATTGATGTAGTAATTGATTGGGATGAAGCACTTGTGTGTGGCAAGGTTGTGTTCCATATTTTTAGTAGTGGATCGAGTGATTACGGGCATAAAAGGAAATCGCTGTTACGTCAACAAATACGTGAGGTAAACAATTTTAAAATAAAAAATAAAAAATTAAGAACACACGCATAAAGAGAAAAAAAAAATGGCAGGAAGAGGACCTCAAAGAAGGTAAACTATTTTTGGTTTCGGTAAGTTATGGTCTGGAAATATCTAAAATGGTTCTATTGGGTGATCAAATCCCAATCAATGAATCAGTGCAAGGAATATTTAAATGTGTTGATTAATTTGTGAAATTTTAGGTAGTGCGTGATGATAGGTGTGATGCAAAACAATCAACCCCTAGTTACAATATGTGAGCACACAGAATGCACATGCTTTTTTACTCCCAAAATTGAAATATTAAATTCGATGGTTTGATAATCACCCAAAATAATGACAAGTACCATGT
The DNA here is from genome assembly GCA_018340775.1 of Taxus wallichiana var. yunnanensis. Classification (NCBI taxonomy): domain Eukaryota; kingdom Viridiplantae; phylum Streptophyta; class Pinopsida; order Cupressales; family Taxaceae; genus Taxus; species Taxus wallichiana. The sequence goes on along the minus strand of CM031237.1, from coordinate 794,941,309 downwards.
AGACAAGAGGAAATAGGTAAAACCGGAGAATACCTGTATATCACTTTTCCTTTTTATTTGATAACAAGTTGAGCTAAGTGTATGCTTTAAGCGATCCAAAAGCACCTTTGTCGTATCCGGTAAACAATGTCTCAAAGCAATAATCGGTGATTGGGAATGTCCAAGGACCTTATGATCAGAGATGAGATTGACAAGATATGATTGGTGATGTGGTTTGAGTTTAAGATTTTATCTTTGACAATGCAATCCTGTAAAAGCAAATATGAAAATTAGTGGATATGACCAAAAAGAGATAAAAAGAATAAATTAAAATAAACAAATTATTGTGGCTATTCGAATAAAATTTAAATTATAAATTAACGATGAAATAACTATGATTAAATAATGAACAGATGATGATCGTGACTCGCAAATAAATACTCAATATAAATTGTAACATGGAATGATAAACAATATAATGTGATAATGTATTTAAAATAATAAATTATGACATGCACTATTCAAATGACAAATCAACTTTAGACTATAAAAATAAGTGAGGAATTAATACAATAAAAATTAAGCTCCTAAACGGGCAACTAAAAAATCATGTGATTATGTATGTTGCATTTATTTAGTTGTCTGTCAAATCTAAACAAATGCTAACAACACTAATATATACGTATTTTATACTAATGATATATATTTGAATGTCAAATGTTAATGGATTATTCAATGAGGTAAGGTGTCTAATTAATGGGATGGGAAAAAGAAATATCTCATCTAGCTTTTTTATTGACATCAATTTCGTTCACTTTAGGTACTTCATGGTTGGTCCTACTGCACACGGACCTGGCTTTTTACGTGTATGATGATCACAAAAAAAATATAAACGAGAAATGTATAATTGGCCATGGGTTCTCCTCGTGGGATTTATAAATGTGTTCCACAGAATTGTCAATTAATTACTATAAAATGTAAAGATGCGTGGATTTGAAACTGTGTTAGGAACAAAGGAAAGCATTCAACAATGGAAATTTGGTGAATCGACCACAATGGAGCCGATTTAGAAAAGAGACTTTTTCATCGCTGAACCTTACTTCAATGTTGAACAGTATTGTCTATCTACTATATGTTTTAAAGAATTATACACCAACTGCTAGATTTTTAGTGGCATTACTTATCAAAGATGTCGCTTATTCTAAAAAAATTGTAAGTGAATTATTCTAAAGAGACTATACAGTCGCTGCCTCCAAAGCTGGTTGAGTCTTCACACGTACGATGAGAAATGATACATGGACATGGCGCTTCTACAATGAAAATCACAGAAAATGTAAACGGGAAACTAGTACTTTAAATAATTGTGAATCGAATGTTATGAGATGTGACTCTAAGGGTCAACGTGAGGCTGTGGGGACTCAGACGGAGGAGAGAGGTGGATGGAAGGGTGAACTGAATGGCTTAGTTGGCGCAGAGGTCGAAGGAAGATGGGAGCTCGGAAGATCTCTCAGTCTATGTTGGAATAGGGTGGGGTGAGGTGAATGCTTAAGGTCGACGAAAGGGATTTGGTGAGGGAAGGCTGTTGGGAGATGGAGAGAAGTATGGATGTTTGAGGGGGAGATGCATGGAAAGTCGAGTCAGCTTACGTGGGGAGAGAATGGAGCGGAAGGTAGGAGTGGACGGTGGATGGTGGGAGAAATGGGTATGATTGGCTGAGTGGAGAAGTATTGAGGATAGGTAAGTGTAGGAATGGAGAAGCGGAAGGTATAAGTGGGCTCGGTGAGGAGAAGGGTAGGTCGGTTAGGGGAGATGGGGAGTAAGGTGGAGATGGGGTAGGGGTAGGGTTAAGATATATATATATATATATATATATATATATATATATATATATATATATATATATATATATATATATATATATATATATATATATTATAATTTTAAATTAATTATTATTATTATTATTATGTATACATACATACATATATTATTAACAAGTGGTAATAATAATAAAATTTTACCCGATTATAAATAAATTAATAACAGATTTTTTCAAACAAGAAATCAATGTACCTTAATGACGACATAAGCAACTACTGACGCACCACAACACATGGATGAAGATAGTACCAAGAATCGTGCAAGCAGTGAGTCTACAAACAAAAACTCGTAGAACATATATCTAGATTTCCGTGATGTCATACATGATAATAATACAAAATAAAGTAATCATGTATACATACGAAACCTATAAAAAGTAAACAAATAGAAACATGACTAGAGCCTTGATTTGGTCCCACCAAGCGTGCAAGCAAATAATGATATGAGTTTCCAGCTTCCTATCTAGATGAGTGTACGAGTAATCAAGAAACACAAAACAACGTCGAGTATACAAGGGCTTAGTACCTTGGAGATGATGATGGATGATACGAGCACAAAGTTGATGTCGAACTCCTCAATGTGATCCCAACAAACCTGCAGCTCACATACACTAGAGAAAGATTGATTAGAGATTTTATGTGGGGCTGCTTGAAAAAGCAGATCCAAGAAGCGTTAACTCCTTGGTGGTTTTCAACCCCCGTGTGATAAGATTAATAATAAAATAAAGTCCAAATAGATAATATGCAAATTAATAAACAAAAGAACCTAAAAGATACCAGTGTGCCGATGGTGTTATTGATCAGATGCGTGCAACATGAATCTCACCACATGAACCAAATCATGAGTAGAGTATCATGGAAATTCCACATGTTATCACCAAGATAGAATAATAATGATATTATGATAAAATGACTAAAATTTCTTAGCATTCACCCAGGTTTTCTAACGTTTTCTTCCTCCACAAATATGGGGAATAACCCATATTTATAACTTATATGTGAGGTTAGATAGGGGTTAACAAGTAATCGGGGTTGAGTAAAGTAACTCGAGTTAATATATTTGATGTGATCACATGGGGAACACAAATTGAAATATTGAATGAAGTGGGAGCATGATTGACATGGCGGGTTGGATAAAAGATTCCATTTAAAAAAGGGGTGTTAGATAGGTGTATTAATACTCATGGATTAATAATTTATGGGAGATGGGGATAATATCAAAAGTTGAATTATCAAATGGGTCTACATGGAGCCCATTTGATAATTAATTAAGCAAATGGATAGGATTTCATTTAATTTAAGAAAAAGAGATGCGAGAATGGAAATTGCGTGAATGTGAGATGACTGAGGGGCACTATACACAAAAATAAGTATCTACAAATTGTTGGATTATGACCGGTGTGGGTATATATATTAACTTGAATCAAGATTGTTCTATTCCAGGTAATAGTCGGCAGTTGGTTGCTTAATTGCATTTCTTTCAATGCAAAATGAACACTCTGTTCAACTATAATAGGTAGAACTGCTCTTCTAGGTTCCTAAAAATAGTAATTTCCATGTTAATAAGTGCATTAAAAGAAGACCACAACATACTCGTGATGCCCAATGAACAATGAAATTTGTGAAGCCTAGTCATGATACAAGAGATTTACTGGGGTTTCAACTAGGGTTTTTTTTTTTTTTTGGGCCAATTTTTACAAAAACAAAAAAATAAACATACCTAACAGCCGAGGATGCTCGAGCTCGATGTGGGATCTTTGAGGCTAGAACTCACTTGGGGTCAAATTTGTGGGATCCAAAACATTGTTGGATATGTCATGTTTGTGCTTAACATGAAGGAGGTGGACAGAGGAAAATTTAAATCCTCTTCGCTACCTCTAATATATAAACATGGGAATTCACATGAAGGTGGATTTTGGAAAAGGGTGTTCGCACAATCACCCCTTTGGTGAACTTCTTTCAATGCCATACGTGGAAAAACCATATGCTACATGCCACTTCACACAAAAGGGGTTTGCAGACGAAGGGGGTGTTCATGTGAACACCCATAATTTCCGACCCCGCTACATTTCCCACTCGCATTTTTGTGACAACAAGTTGGAGAATAGACCATGCTTTGACCGTATGACCAAATGCACTCTCATTTTTGAGTTGCAAATGAAGAGGTATGATCGGTAAGCTCATGTAATATGATGTAGATGCTCGTATAGATGTTCTATCTCACTTTCATCATTTATATTATATCCTTCTTTGAGTTTGTCATGAATCTTCTCTGTCTAGTAACGCACGTCAAAAAAATATTCACTCTTGCACTCTATAATGGAATTACTTGAATAATTCTTATTTTAACCAAAAATATAACACAAAATAACACAATTTGTAGATAAATGATCTCAATATGAAGTGTAATATCTTAGCCACTTTGAGGGGGAAACCTCTGAAACAAACAATAAGACTCAAATGCTCAGTGATAATCCAATACTACCTACTAACCCCCATTTATACTCTCCTATGCTATGGCCATCCCCAAGGCCGACCCACCCATGATACTATAGCATATATGAAAGAGATGTATAATGATATGAATTTATGACAGCCACAAGTTAGATATATAAATCAAATGTAAGATACATGCTTAAGGGTGTAACATGCCACTCCCCTTCAAAGAAACATTTTCCCCAATGTTGAGAAGCTTTGGGTGCTACTCCGTAATGTCATATCTTCCCATGTTGCATCTTCATTGTCCATATTCTTTAACTTGATCAAGTAATCAGTAATAACCCATGTCGTCAATCTTTTAGTGCATTTTTAAAGGATGCATTCAGTTCCAAGATGACTCTCCCCTCCTCATCAGCCTCGTGTAACACTGTTTGGGCTGATACTCTCCATCCAATTACTTTCTTTAGGAAAGAAACATGGAAGACTGGATGTATTCTCGTTGATCAGTGGAAGTTCTAATTTGTATGTTATAGTACCAATCTTCTCGTAATACTTGATAGGGGCCATAATACTTTAGTTATATGTTTTTATCCTTTTGTTGTTGTTTTAAAGACATTTGCTTATATGGTTGTAATCACACAAAAACCCAATCACTAAATTCAAAATTTCTTTCCGTGTGATGTCGATCAACATGTTGCTTCATGCGGTTTTGTGCCATGGAAAAGTTCTCCTTGAGACTAGAGAGGACCTCTTATTGATACTTGAATGTTTTCTTCTACCGCTCTAACCCGCGGTTTTCCTTGCAATGATGATGTGATGGATGGTGGATGGTACCCATAGAGTGCCAAAAAGGAAATTTTTACATGAAGTATAGAAGGAAGTGTTAGATCACCATTCTCGTAAGTGGAAACCATTGGACCCATTTTAATTTTTTATCCGATGTGAAGCAACAGAGATATCCCTCCAAACACTTATTTACAACTTCTGTTTTCCATCGAATGGGGATGATAAGAAGATCTACGAGCTAACCGAGTACCCAAACATGAGAATAAATCATTCCAAAAATTACTTGTAAATATAGGGTCTTGATCACTTACTCGTAATCTTTGGTGTCCCATGAAGCTTCTAAACTGTGTCCATGAAGGTTGTTTCTACCATGCTTGTAACGAATGGGTATGACAAGGCACAAAAATGAGCATATTTGGTGAGTTTTTCCACCACAACCATGATGACATTTTTTTCCTTCAGATTTATGCAATCCTATGATAAATTCCATGAAAACCTCTTCCCACCACTAGCTAAGAATAGATAGAGGTTCTAGAAGATCCGGGGATCAAACTATTTCACCCTTATTTTGTTGACAAATCATGCATTTTCTCACAAATTTTTGGACATCCCCTTTTAGCCCTTCCTAGAAGAAATCTTGTTTCACTCGATGATAAGTCTTCCGAATCAAGAGTGCACCCCTACTAGAGAAGAGTGAAGCTCGATAGAATCCTATTTTTAAGGGTGGAGTTCTTACATAGGTATAATCTATCTTCATACCATAAAGCATCCCCTTTCAATACAAAATTTTCAGACATGCTTGGATCATTTTGGAGATTATGAATGAGGTTTTTTGTGTTTGGGTCATTTCTCCATTTGGATATTGCCGCATCTATCCAATAATCATGTAATATGGATATGGCACATAACAAAGCTGCATTTGAGTCATCTTTCCTCGACATAGCATCCACAACTACATTCTCCTTCCCTCTCTTTTAGATCATCTCAAAATCATATCCCAACATCTTTGAGACCCATTTTTTTAATTCTTCGGATGATAAACGCTGCTCCAAGAAGTATTTCCGAATATCATGATCTCGTCTTCACTTTAAAGTGTCTTCCTATGAGATATGGTCTCCATTGCTTTACTTTGCATGAAGTATGGCTAGCATTTCCTTCTCATAAGTTTTCATTGAAATATTCTTACGTTTGAATTGATGGCTCAAAAAAGAAATAGTTGATCCTTCTTACATGAGAACTCGCCTCATACCCACCTCTGATGCATCACATTCAACAATGAATGTTTTGGAAAAATTTGGAGTAGCCAAGATTGGAGTGGTGCACATGGCCTCCTTTAGTTTCTCAAATGATTTGGTTGCATCCTCACTCCAACGGAAGGAGTCCTCTTTTAATAAATCATGAGAGGTTCTTCCATTCTTCCATAATGCCTTACGAATCTTCGATAATAACCTCGTAAGCCCCAAAAATCCTCAGTAGATTCTTTAGGGTTTTTGGAACCTTCCACTCCATCATGAATTTAATCTTATTAGGATCCACTTTAACCCCTACATGAGAGACAATGTGACCAAAATATTAAACCTCCTTGAGTGCAAAATAACACTTAGAGGGCTTTGCATAAAGTTGATGTTTCTCAAGGGTTTCCAAAATCTTATTTACATGATGAAAATTTTCCTCCCATGTTTTACTATAAATTAATATATAATCAAAAAACACTAAAATAAAATTCCACAAGAATTGCTTAAAAATAGAATTCATCAAAATTTAAAATGTAGAAGGTGCATTTGTAAGTCCAAAAGGCATTACCAGTGTATTCATAATGGCCTTCATGTGTCCGAAAGGTGGTTTTATGAAAATCCTCATCCTTGATTCTAATTTGGTGGTATCCCAAATGAAGATCAAGCTTTGTAAAATAAACAACACCATACAACTCATCAATTATAGGAATAGGAAACTTATCTTTTATTGTATACTTGTTAAGTTCCCAGAATCAAGACACATGCGCCACATGTCATCTTTCTTCTATACCATCACTACTGGAGAAGAATAAGCACTCTGACTATGATGGATGATTCCTGCTTCCAACATCTCTTGTACAATCTTCTTGATTTCACTTTTTTGCACATATGGGTACCTATAAGGTCTGATGTTAGGCGGTTGGATCCCTGGTACTAACTGAATAGTATGATCATGATCTCTCTTTAGAGGTAAGCCCTTTGGTATATTTTCAAATACAACAGAGTGTGCATCCAATAGTGCTTGCATATATGATGGTATAATGTCTTTAGAATGATGAGCCTCCAATGAAAAGAGTTGTTCCACAAATCCACTTGCACTCCTTTTTAGCATTTTGTGCTTTGAGAAGTTACTATCTGTGGGGACTTTTCTCTTAAGCCTCTTAGCTCAAAATTCCTTGCTTTAGAGTCAAATCACATGAACAAGTCTTAGAAGTTCATCTCAATGGTTCCCAAAGTGGTAAGCCATTGAAACCCTAACACAATATTTGCTCCTCCCATAGAAATGACATACATAGGACTATTTAGTATGTAATCTCCCATGGTAAGCTTAATGTTATGACATTTTCTAGAACAAGTAAGAATACCTCCATCAACAATCATTACTTGAAATTCAAGAGTTGGATAAATGAAACAAGTTAGGCACTCGCTAACTTATGATTGATAAAGTTGTGAGTACTTCTTGAATCAATCAACACCGTGAATCTCTCTTTTTGTAGGAATCCAACCACCTTGAGGGTTTGGGGGGTGTTAATACCTGAAATTTCATGGCATGGGATTGTTGGTTGGGGATCTCCTAATTACTCCTTTGGCTCAACCAAGACCTCTGAATCTGCATCTTCATCCTTCTCTTCATCTTCACTAGGCCCATCAATGTAGAACAACTTATTTTCAGCACATTTATGTCTAGGAACAAATGTACTATCATAGTTAAAACATATCCCTTTTTCTCTTTTTTCTTTAATTTGTTGAGGTGTCAATCTAATTGGTTGAGGGAGTGTTGCGGCCAAGGTGTTGCGATCTCCTAGGTATAAGTGAAATGTTGTATCCTCGCTTGAAAAAAATTTCTCCTCTACCCTTCTTGCGATAATCATAGAATGAGAAACCTTATGAGGATTAAACATACATACCTCATTCCTAATGTGATCCTTAAGACCCCCAAGAAATAGGTCCATCGATTAACTTCAAGAATAAATTCCCCCACCCGGAGAAAGGTTTTGGAATTGATGAATGTAATCCTTAACAAATCCTATCTTTCTCAACTTTGCTAATTGGATGAAGTAATTATCTGACACACTAGAACTCTAGTGTAGTCACAACTCTTTAGTGAATACTATCCATCTAATATTAAGAACACTTTTCTTCCTTTGAGCACATAACCATCGATACCGCATTTAATTGGTCGTTTGAGATAAAAAGATGCCATGGTCACCTTTTGTCTTGATGGAATTTGATGTAGTTCAAATAAATTATCCATTTGGTTGATCCAATTGAGTTGATCATTTCCATCAAACTTGCGCATCTCCACTTTTGGAAACATATTATAGGCTTGCAGAGTGCTTGTATTTGGATTGGGCATGCTCGAAGATCCACCCTGACTCATGTGTCTATTATTTTGACTTGAGGATCCACCTTGATTGATATAAGTATGATTACCCATCATATGCATACTAAATTTTTGCATGAACTCCTCTAATCTCTATCCAATCCTATCCACATCTTCTTTCTTGCTAAAGCAACATGAGATTCGAGGTCTCTCAGGTTCAACTCAAGTTGGCTTACTTTATGGTCCTGTTGAAGTAAACCCTAACCCTGAGGAATTTGTAGTTATCTCTTCTATCTCCAACTCCTCCACTACTATCTCATCCTTTTATGGTGTTTTACCTGGAGTGATGGGATTGTTTTTTCCTCTTGTGGAAGGCCCCGCCATGATGGCCCAAAATAGTAGGATGTAGGGATCAAGGTCAAATTTTAGGGTTTCAGAGTTAGATAAGAGTTCATCAAATATAAAAATACTTAAAGAATAAACCCCAACTATTTTATTTTTCTATTTCCTAAAATGTAACGAAGTTGAAAAAAATCCACAATTTGCACCCTAGGGAGTAATTTTATGAAAAACACTAAATTTGTAATAATGTTTTTAAAATAAATCAAAATAGTCTGAAATTTTCAGCGAGATTTACTTGAAATGTTTCGCAACCCCTGTTAAAATTTATCCCACCAATTCACTTTGGTACTCAATATATGGTTAAAACAAAAATTAGGATTTTACCCAAATTTTGGCCCAGATCGCACCTCTAATATGACTTTTAATGGAATTACTTGAATAATTCTGATTATAACCATAAATATAACACCAAATAACACAATTTGCAGATAAATTATCTCAATATGAAGTATAATAGCTTAGCTACTTCGAGGGGACAACCTCCAAAACATACAATAAGACTCAAATGCTCAGTGATAATCCAATACTACCTGCTAACCCCTATTTATACTCTCCTATGCTATGACCATCCCCAAGGCTGATCCACCCATGATAATATAACATATATGAAAGAGATATATAATGATATGAAGTTATGATAGACACAAGTCAGCTATTTACATGAAATGTAAGATCTATGCTTAAGGGTGTAGCACACTCTTTAATGCACTATGTCCTCAAATTACAATTTTTAGAAAATTTTAATAACTTAAAGTAGAAACGAATGCTCTTTTCGGATATACTTGGTATCTCAAAGGATACACATCTTTATGGTTTCTTGTAATACTGAGAATATCTAGGCACAGTTGGCATGCACTCAGATTGCTGCACGGAAGCATGAGCTTTACCTTGTTTACTGGTTTATCGTGTTCTTTAATGATGAAGTCGGGATTTATATTGAACTTTTATTTTATCCTATTGAATTATATTTAACTTATTTTTGAATTACTTCCTCTCTCCTTTTCATGTTAATTCACTTTTTTTTGGAGGTCGTTGAAATATTTTCCTCAAACGTTCACTTGGTCTTCTTGTTCTTGAGGTCACTTTTTCATAACGGGTTTCTCTTGATTACAGTTTCTCACAACCTTGCTTCATCCACTCATGTTTTTTACTTACATATGTCTCTACGAAGGTAGGCCAGTCTGCAGAGGCCACTTTTTCAAATACTAAATGATTTTATGCTAGGCAGGGCGATTCTTGATTGGTCATTGCAGGATACCGATACTCTCCTTTAACAGGCCCTCCATGTTGATTGTTGGACATTTCCATTCTTTTCGCTAGTTTTTGGCAGGTCTTGTTTCCTCCTCTCCATTCTCTGGAGCCAATTAAAGTCTTCACATGTCTAACCAAAATAAATTTACAAAATATCCCCATGTAAGTTTGAAGATGCAATGTTAACGAAGAAATTTTATTCTTTAACTGAAGTTGTGATCCTTGTAACACTCATGGGGAGGCATGAATGCCAAGAAGTCACTGTCGAAATGTACAAAAATGTTTAGACTCCATGGATATTTCTTGGCGAGTCTTTGGTCTTCAACAAAAATGTTTAGACATCATAATAATATTATTCTCTGCACTCCAATCAATTCTCCACACAAGATAAAAACAAGTGTGCGCCACTAAAAAGTCTCCACACTAAAGATAATAGTAAAAATAAATATAACAAAAAAACAGGATTAAAAAAATAGAGACAGGTCACTACAAATTATGCCGATGTTGGAAAAAATTTAATGGAAACAAGTTTTATTGGAGGTCTCTACTCGTATACAAGTCCTATAAGAGGAATAAATACTTATTTCTACGTAAACATGACCAATACATGACACAAAAAAAGTCACTGCCATAGTCATTATGTTAAATACATGCTGCAGAAATCTTCCATGCTTCCAATCTGCTATCTCCAAAAAGGTAAAATATACACAAGTCACTTGCCCCACATAAATGCTCCACAAAATTTATTAATATTTCCAAAAAGGTCACAGATTTGGACGTAGGTTTGTGGAATCTTTAAAACACCAAAATAGCAAAAATCACCTCCACACTTTTGGAGATATAATCTCAACCCCCACATTTAACTCTGACCTCTGACAACTGGAAGATTCTGACAGATGTAGATTTTGGCAAATGGGAAAATATTTTCATTAAATTGAATGATTGGATTTGATCTTTGAAATTCTCTCTCATTTTAGAAAATTTATTAATGTTTTCTTGCAAGGAATTACTGACGTGCAGCTATAGGGAATATATTTCTTAATTGATTGTATTATTTTGTGCGTGTGTGCTTAAAAATTTGTATGGAGGAAAGAAGAGAGAAAATAGTATGTAAGGGAAGAAGAAGAAAAACCTAGCAGTGAAGTTCTACTAAATATTTTCCAGAAATCTAATATATTTGCAACCTATTTTTATTTCTACTTTTTTTTGTGCATTTTGTATGTCATGTCCTCCATCATTGTGTGTTTAATTTATTATTTTTATTGCTAATGAATAAATTTTGAGTATTTTGTTATCTTCCCTTGCCTCTTCCCTTCATATGGTATCAGAGCAGAAGGTTGTAGTCATCAATATTAAGCTATTTTGCTTCTAGATCTTTGTAGATTTTATTGATAGTGATTAATGGTGCCTACATTTGGAGCATATTTGTCAATTCTTAAAAATCCATAGTTTAATGTAAAGATTTATGAATATTGTTCACGACTATGAAAGCTCTTTTTAGATCCCAGGATGTTTGGGATATTTTTGAAAATGGGTATGCAAAACCCACAAATGCAACAACATTCAATGTACTCACACGGGAAGAAAAATATCTTTTGAAAGAACAAAGGAAGAAGGATGGAAAATCCCTCTTTTACATTCATTAAGCTATGCATGAGAGTATTCTTCCTAGAGTTACAACAGCCTGACAAGCAAATGATGCAAAGGAAACTCTCTAAGTGGCATATCAAGGTAAGGATAAAGTTAAAGTAGTAAAACTCTAGTTGCTTAAAAAATATTTTGAGAATCTAAATATGAAAGATTTCTATTTTGTAGAATGGTTTTTTCCACAAGTTGTTGGGCTCAGTAAATCAAATAAAATCACATGAGGAAACCATAGAAGATCAAAGGATAGTTGAAAAATTCTTATAGTTTTACCTATTAAGTTTGATCCTTTAGTTGTTTTGCTATAGAGGAAACTAAGGATTTAAGTCAGATGTCAATAGATGAGTTGCATGCCTCCTTGATAAAACATGAGAAAAGGTTGGATAGATCACATAAAACCATAGAAGATGTATTCTCATCTCATGCTTCTATAACCCTTGAGAGAGGTAGATGAGGCAGATTCAATCGTAGAGGAAGAGGTAGAAATACATATAGTAGACGCAACAATGATCGTGGCAAACCAAGGTGGAAGAGGACACAACCATGATCATTCACATCATCATAATCATTCAACCAACCATAGACAAGACAAGTCTCATGTTCAATGTCATTATTGAAAAAATTATGGACACTTTGCTCTTTTGAATGTAAGAAGAAACAATATGATCAAGGAAAACAAAACTAGAATCATCCTGAAAGTTCTACAAAACTTCTATGTTTACCGCATGTACAAATATTTCTAAAAAAATTTCCACAAAATCATTGGTTGAAAGTAATATGGTTCATGAACCTCTACATGACATACGGTATTTAGATTCAGATTGCAAACAATCAAATGTCTTGAAATCTAAATTTATTTTCTACTTTGATAAATTATTAACCTCAAAAGTTACTCTCAAGAATAATAATCAAGTTAATGTAATGGGAAAAGGGACTCTTGACATTCTAAAAAGGGGTGGGGAGAAAAAGGTCATTAATAATGTTTTTTATGTTGTTGGCTTAAAGCACAATCCTATGAGTATTTGGAGAGTTTTTACAGAAATAATACAAGGTTTATATTGAAGATAATGAGTGTGTGATTCTAGATAAATCCCCTAACACTCAATTAGTTGTAAAAGTGAAGATGATCAATAATAGAATATCTCCCTTGAGATTATAACCAAGAAAAAAGAGAAAATCAGATCTTTTGTAGTAAAATAAGCGAGTTCAATTCAAAAACAAGTCATGCTCTAAGCCAAATAAGTCTTTCACCGAGTCCCGCACTCAAGAAAATTAGGCATATGCTAATGAAAGTGAGTACTACATTCGAACATGTGGTCATTCAAAGCTGAGTCTTGTGCTTAATAAAATGAATTCTGCACTAGTGTAAATGAGTCATGTGCTAAGGTAAATGAGTCATATGCTAAGTCTTGTGCCGATGCATATGAGTATTGCACTAATGTAAGTGAGTCCCGTGTTGATTCCCGTGGTAATAAAGTCGAGTCTTGTGCTCAACGAATCCAATCATCCTTTCAATCAGTTTTGAAAGATGAATCATGGATTTGGCATCTCAAGTTTAGACATTTAAACTTTGGAGGTTTGAATTTATTACATAGGAAGAATATGGTAAAATGTTTTCCATTGATTTAGAAACTAGAAAGAGTATGTGTTATCTGTCAAAGTGCTCCTTATTTCGAATGGTGATATGAGTTTTGACTTGGTGAAACAATGGGATTACCTCTGAGTTATGGGAATCTCATAATGAGGGATACCTCCGTAGGGATGGCTCCCTTTGATGAATCACTGAAACTCCGTATTCTTGATAAGTTAAAGGTTAGAGAAAAATGGAAAATTCAAAACATAAAGGTGATACATAAAAATGTTGTAGGTGGGCCTACACAAAAAAATGATGAATGATTTAAGATCTAAAAAATTCACTTTAATTCTTTCCTTAATAAATTCTAGAATCATAAGGCACCTAAATACACTTAAATGATCAGCATAATAGTCGAAACAATGTAATCCATGTGTTTGTAGAATTATGGTGTGTAGAGGAATTATTTCATTCACTGTTCCACACTTCTAATTTATTTTGAAATACGACAAAAATATGAAATTGGAGGAATAACAGTCTTCTTTATTTCATCTAGGCTTGGTAGAGAATTTGTAGCATAAAAATGCAAAAATCAACCCCCACAGCCTTAAAAAAGGAATGAAAAATGGCGATTCTAAGTAGAGAAGTAGGGCTTTACCTCTAAATATAATTCAAGATATGTTAAACTAGAAAAGATAAAATGGAAGCTAACATTTACGGTCTCAAGAGCTCTAAGATAAAAAAATGGTGACTCCATTTGGTCATCAAAGGTCTAAAACCCTAGATAGATGTAAATCTCAAGTACCAAGAATAAAAAGAGAGCACATATATGTTGAAAATGGTGACCGTCAAGGAAAATCACAAAAATACCAATGGCGACCCATTATACTCTTTCAAAGATGAAAATCGGGGATTTGTTCCTCAAAATAACGGTAGCCAAATTACATATCCAACATGTAACCAAAGAACCGAAGCTCATTTAATGTAAAATTTTAAGCAAGAGAAAAATGCAAAATCCAAACCTTGCCTTTATAAAAAAAAAGTGGCCAAGTTCAAGTGTGACCACAACAAAACCATCACTAAGTAGATTCAAACCCCAAAATAATAAAATCCAATATACGATGGGTAGGACCGAAATAAGAGCTTCAAACTATAAATAATGGTGGCCTGGTCTTCAAGTACAAAAACAAAGTGAGACTTAATCCTTCAATACCGACCTCCCAACAAGTTTAAAAAATTTAACTAGAGTAGTATAAAATTCATTTTCATGGCGGATATATCAAGACCAAAAAAATCTTCCACTTCTAGATTCTTACACAGGTCCTCCAAAAGAAAAAGCCAAAAGTGAAATAATGAATGAATTTAGGGTTTTGAATACTTAACAAGATATGCCTTAACTTGAAGGTAGAATTTAACCATGCTTAAATCTACCAATAGTTTATATTAGGTTTTAATATTGTGCCCATGAAGGTGGAAGAGATGCAAATGTTGCATGAGTTAGAAGGAAGGTTTATCCACATAAAATCAAGGATTATTTTTTCCATGTATGTCAAGAAAGGGGTCATTTTAATGCTAAGAGAGTCAACATTGCATGGGGTAAAGATTTTTAAAATAAGAGCCAATTATATCATGCATAGGATGTGATAAGACAAAGGAAATTATGCATGCTTTTTCAAAAGTGGAGAAGAAGACAAAACTCTATCACTTTTGCTTGCACTAGAGGACAGAAATAGATTATCTACTAAAATGACAAGTTAATTTTACCTTTACATTTCCAAATTTACCTTATTCTTTCCAAATTCTGTACACTAGCTAAGATGAGAAGAGAATAAGCAATCAACAATAGTTGACCACAACTAGGAGAGAGTTCAAGTATTGGCTATTCTTAGCCTTTCATTATTTTATTATATTCAAAGGAGGCCAAAAATTATGCATGTATAGGAACCTCAACCGGAGTAGCTTGGGTTAGTTTTTGGATGGGAGTAGGAGTGTTTTTCTATATATTGTCCATGGATTTCGCAAGCATGGGGAGGGGGGGCTAATTTTTTCACATAATGCTACAAAAATTGTATTGTTTCACCTTATGACCGAATAAAAAATCTGCTTTTTACTCCATTAGAAAATTGATGTAGTGTGTTACAATAGGATATATGCATGTTTCGTTGAATTCATCATTCCTTCGAATGATAGTACTCTACCAACACCTAAATCAAGTAATTTTAATCACTTTGCAAGTCATTAAAGTGTATTTTCATGCCTTGTGAACCACAAATCTATGAAAAAAGATATTGCAGTGAATTTCAATAGTCTTTCATCAATCTTTAAGTGTGTTTTTATAGGCCTAGCCCCACAAAATTTTGGTGTATCACCCTTTTGTTTTAAATTTTCATACCTTCTAACCCTCAACCCATCAAATATATAGATTTTCAGTGATTCATCAAAGGGATCCAACCCTTCTGAAGGTTTCCCTCATTCTGAGATGCCCAAAACTCAAAGGAAATCCCATCATTCTGGTCCAAGTCAAAATTCAAATTGTCATCCAAACAAGGAGCACTTTGGATGATAATAATTTTTTGGCATGCTTGGTGGGACAACGAATTCAAATTTTCACATTTTACTAGGTTTGACTTGTGCTTGGTAAAATTTCAACATTTCGAGGTATTTTCTAAACAAATCTGATCTTTTGTTGGTCCAACAAAATTATTTTCATTTCAAATTAAATTTTTTCACATTTTTTCAATAATTTTGAAGTCATGCAATCATGATGTCAATTCCTAGGTGGGATTACCACCTACAAGAGCTAAAAATCTAGATTTGCCTCCATTTTGTCAATACCCTCTTCTAGATCAATACCACAACCCTTATTACAACCCATATCCCTTTGATCTAAATTTTATTAATCAATATGGCCACCCTTATAGCCATTATGTTGTTCAAGAACATGGATATTTTATTGGTTATTCAGATCATGCAATTCATGAGAGCAACTATATGTACAACAATGAGTTTGACATCGAGCTTCAAACGCTAAAGCAAGAGTATCGGTTTCTCAATGAATAATTGGAATATTTACTGCGAAGAGGACAAAAAAATAAAAATTGAGGGGCCCTTTCTATAGGAATTTTCCACTTACCTCCCTCATCAAAATCCGTGGCTTTTTATCACAACCAGCTTCACCCTACTTATCAAATTACGAATTTATTAGATTCTGAAATTACGCCTTCGCATTGAAAATCAGATTTTGAGCCCATTTATTTTGCCAAAAATTGCAAAATGAAGGTGAGAACCATCCAACCCCTCCTCTATCATCCATAGGCTTGATTTAAGGAGAAGATCATAAAATCGACAGGAGGGACAACAAATTGAATAAAATAACACGCTGGAATTTATGGAAATTTTTTTAGGTTTGGGTTGCCAAGTTTTAGTTTGATCATATTCCAGAGTTGGAGAAAGGATGCAAACAAGAAAAATTGGAGCAGAGGATGGCTAATCTGTATGAGTTCAAGGAAGAACAAGCGAGGAGGATGCAAGTGTGTGTGAAGAAGAGATTGAGATTGACACTCCTAAAATAGAACTTGCATATTTTTCAGTGGAAACCCAAAAAGACAACTTTGTGAATTGGCAAAACTTCCATGCTATATTGAGGAAGAAGAACAGGTCCATGGTTCCATGTTTGACCTTGATATATGCCCATTTGGTGAAAATTATAGATGTTGATAAATAAAAATAATTACAAAGCTAAATTCATAAAGGAAGATCAAAATCAAATTGCAAAAATTGATGGTTCATAGGTACTTACATCCTCAATTGAGGAGATAGCAATCTCTTGGAGCCAAAAATCATCTTGGGACAGCATGTAGAAGATTCAAGTTCAGATTGGGAGGAGTATTTTCAACTCCTTGATGAGATTCAAGTTCTTTTCATGCCTCTTAATTCATCCGATGACATTGTTAGCTTGAGGGACAATAGAAAGGAGAAGGTTCGAGATGAGGTTGATTATGGTTTTTCTTCCAAATATTGTTATGTAGATTGCAAACAATATATGCAGCTCTTAGATGAGTTGGAAGGACTTGTAGGTGAAGACAAGAAGGATGATAGCTCCCAATTTTCCATGAAGCATCAAGACATCCATCTTGTATTGTTATTTGAGTGGGTTTTCATTAGAGATATGTTCATCGAAGAGAATAAAAATTGCCACATGCCTATGAAACCCATAATCATGGGTTGTGAGACAATGAGAATTTTCCTTCCTTTCTTCTAGCCTCATGGAGATGAAACAAAAAAATCCATTTGGCTTAGGAGGACCAACCAAGAGGGGGTTAGTTAGTACTTAGTTCTTTTCTTTCACTAAATGACTTCTAACTTAATTGGCGGGCCTTGTAGGTGTTTTTACTTCCTGCAAGTGACTTATGCACATGTGGCAACATTTGTTTTCCTCCCTGGGTGCAATTTTACATAGATTTCCATCGTTGTTTTTTCCATTTTCAAAGGGAATTATCAGTTTTATTAGCAGCATGCAAACTTTGGAATGCATGTTTAGGCCATTGTGTAAGTTTTTAGTTGGTACTCATGGCTGAAAAAGGCATTTTCATGGGTTTTCACAAGTTAGCAGGTAACCCAATCAGCAAATTCACCAATATGTTGACCAATTTTGGTCAATCATAAGATGGTGGTATAAAAAAATTGTGTTGTTGATCGTTTTAGATGGATTTGGAAGTGAAATACCATCAACTCTATAACTCAAGTGTTGTTAAAAATGGCCATGCCTCATAAATGCTACCATTCCAAGTTTTCATCTTCATCAAAGCTATGCAACAACCGTGAAAGACCATTGCAGGTCCCCGAGGAAGGCAGGAGGTGTAACATGTATTAGGATCACGTTTTGGAACTATAGTCAAGTGGCAGATTTGAGGGAGAAGTTCAATTATTTTAGTTTATTTCCTTATTCTTAAGAGAAATTAAATTATGTTTTTAGTTGCTCAAGTTCATTCCACATCATGATTACAAAAAGAAATGTAAAATAAAATTAGACAACTCATAAGAGAAGGTAATTTCAGATATTCATAAATAAATAATACTTTTATCCCACACAAGATGTGGGATATGGCTATGATCAGGAAAGAAAATGTAGATAAATTTAAAGTGGAAATATGATGGATGAGTAACCCATCGCTTCCCGAGTATGAAGTTTTCTCAATATTTTCGAGTGCCAAAGCTACACTCCATGTATCTAAAGGAGAAAAATAAAATAGTTAGAGCTCAAGGTCACTAATATCTCATGCTACCATATTCATATGTATATGTATTTGTAATCATGATAAAATTTTGGAAGAAACATTGCATGAAAAGAGAGTATGATTTTGCAAGTATGCATAAACACATATTTTTAATTCATTTAAGGCTCATTCATTTCATAAGACAGATCAGATTTGTAACAATTTATAGATCAAATTTAGACAACATAGGTTCGAAAGCACATGAAAATTATAGCTATGTGAGATCAATCAAAGTGGAATACATAGAGTTCTTTGTGAATCATGAACAAATATGTAGCCGAGGAAGAGTTCATTATACATGAAATAATCAAAACTAGGACAAATTTCCAGCTTAGAAATAATAAAGACAAGTGTCATATGTAACCAAAATATGGAAAGACAGGCCATTTATAGGAATCCTAAAGAGATCGTACCTTTCATAAATGAAAATTAATCAACGAGAAGCTACCATGTAGTTCTCAAGAGATATTAATTTTGAAAAATATTTCATGTTTTAAAGAAAAGGTTAAATTTCCAAAGTGCATGTATGAAGATTCGATTAAACATGAGTATAATGGATTTCAAGAACTAAAGAATATAGTGTAAAGTCACGTGAAGATCTCTAGTAATACAATGGTGAAGTAGAAATTTCCATGGTCTTACATTTGCATCAAAAGCAGCTTCATGTAAATAAATGGAGATTTATAATGTTTCTCAAAGAAACAATAACAATATAGATTCCAAGATTTCTTTGATGGTAGTGTTAGTGCATAATCACAACACCCATGAGTGCCTGTAACCAGATGAGTTATGACCCTCAATGTGATTGCACAACATGGATCATCTCTCAAACCGTGTTATCTTACGAGTTTAGAGAGCTCTCTAGATTAAGGTCGGTTCCTATTTTTCTATTCGAAGCACACAAATAAATTGCAAAGGATCTAATCTAAACCTACTCTATCTTACCAAGGAGATAGGGTTGAGAAGATATAACAAGTAAATCTAAGGTAACAAGGTGATGCACCAAAGGAATGTTAAACACTCATTTTGCAAGCTAACACAGAGCATAGAAATACAATGCAAAGACCATGCACGAGATAGCCAAACTATAATAAGAGATCATAAGGAAACAATAAACACATGAGAGGGTCGAGAATGATCCACAGACATATATTACACATATTATTGCTCGTACTTTTTCTACTAGAAAATGAGAAACTGTTATGGCAACTATGGGTCTCCCTATTGCAAAAAAGTTGAAGGCCCAGCACATTCACCTAGAGGCACGTTGAATCGTATAATGACACAAACCTGGAGCAACAAAACACGTGACACAACACTTAGGGAAAAAAAAACCTATGCTATAACAAAAGAATGGTGAAACCTTCCCTTTTCAATAGAAATGTTTGAGATGGATCTGGTTCACTAGGATCTGCAATTCTTCGCCATCCAATTTAGTCACCGGAAGGCATTGCTTTTTTTGCACTTCATGATCATGTAAGGGCCACTCCAAATGGAATAAAATTTGGAATTCTTTCCTTGTTTTTCCCGATCCGCATCCAACTTTAGAACTAAGTAACCTTTCTAAAAGGTCCTTGTTCTTGCTTTCTTGTCAAAACTCTTCTTGATCAATGCTTGATCCTTTCCTATGCTCTGCATTGCATGTTCTCTTGCTTCTCCTACTTGTATTAGCTCTACATACCTGATTTCCCGGCTCAAACTCGGCCGGTTCCAACTATTTCATGAGCTCTAAAGCGGAAAATACAATGATATGGGCAATAATGCCTCTTTTCCATATACAAGCTTGTATGGAAAGCCACCTATGGATCTTTTGGATGTGATCCTATCAGCCCATAGAGCTGATTTGAGCTTTATATGCCAAGTTCTCTGATTTTCATCAAGATTCCTTCTGATAATCCTTAATAGGTTCTTGTTTATGGACTCTTCTTGGCCATTACCTTGAGGGTAATATCTTGATGAAGTGCTTTGAGGATACACCATTTCCGACTATCCATTCGGTGATCCTTATACCATGGAATGCCAATGCATTATTTGATATAATAGTGGTAGGGACTCCAAACTCCGGTGGCTATTCTTTTATAGAAATCCAAGATTTTGGATTCATTTGCTTCTTAAGAGCCACTAGTTTAGTCCACTTAGTGAAATAATCTGTTGCTATAAGTATCCACTTGTGGCCTTGGCTTGAGTTTGGGTTAATCATCCCAATGAAATCTAGTCCCCATTGCATGAATGGCTGATCCATTGAAATGTGATGAAGGGGCGGGCTGCTCACCTATATTTCCTTGTGAAGAATGCACACTTTTTCAGCTCTTGATCCATGAGTAGTAGTCCTTGAACATTGTAGGCTAATAATAATCAACTTTCATAATCTTGAGAGTTGTTACTCGAGGAGAAAAGTGGCCTCCTTCTTCTCCATCATGGAACTCATGTAACACTTTCTCAATTTGGCCTATCCCAATTCACCTCTATAAAACACTATTGATATACTTTTTAAACAAGACACCACCAACAAGCACATATGGGATGACTTGTAGTATTAACTATCTCCTTTTTTCTTTGTCCCATTCTAGAGGGAAAAAACGTGTTTGGAGATAATGCACCAAGGCTTGATTCCAACATGGAATAGGTGTATCATTAGTTGGATGTTCTTGATCGTTATGTAGTAATAGGATAACCTCTTCTTCATCCACTAACTTAGCTTGTTTCTTAGAAGCGAGATGCTTACACATACCCTTGCCATGAACCAGTTTGGTCACCTTGATCTCAATGTAATATTCCATTACCCGAGTGATCCAACCTGATCTCTTATCATTCAAGTCCTTATTCGGAGAAAATATTTGACACCAACATGAGATAGTAGCAAATGAATCTTATTGTTTGAGAGCAAGTGTCTCAACTTCTTCAAGCTCCTAATAACAACAAGGACATGTTTTCAATGAAAGAGTATTTACGTCGTAGTCCTCTAAGATTTGACTGAAGAAGGCTATGGGTTGTTCTAAACCTTCGTTGTTGGGTTGGACCAAGATGGCTGAGATGGTGTCCGACACTCCAAAGGCATATAGCATGAAGTCTTTTGAAAAGTTTGGGTTAAGAAGAGTTGGGGCCTTTGATATTGCATGCTTGATGGCCTCAAGACTTTCTTTTCCCTCTATTGTCCATTTAAATTCAAGACTCTTCTTTAAAATTGTTGTTAAAGGATTCACAAGAGTGGAAAAATTAGGTACAAACCTACGAACAAAGTTTATCCTCCCCAAAGAAGCTTTGGAGAGACTTTTTGTGTTGTGGCAATGGAAGTGTCCGGATGGCTTCAAATCTTTCAGGATCAATTGTTAACCCTTCTTTAGAGACAATGTGGCCCAATAATTTACCCTCATGTGCCAAGAATACACATTTCATTTGGTTTAAGGACACTCCAAACCTTCTACATCTCTAGAATACCTGTCTGAGGTGGAAGAGATGGTCTACAACATTTTTTCAAAAAATGGTGATATCATCTAGATAAACTAGAACTATATTGTTGATCAAGCCTTTGAATGCCATGTCTACAACTTGCTAAAATGTTGCTCCAAAATTTGACAATCCAAATGGCATCTTCCTCTAAACATATGTGCCCCATTTGGTGGTGAAGGTTGTCTTAAATTGATCTTCTTCTTTCACCATTATCTAGTTATAGCTTGAATATCCATCCAGCAATGAAAACCTCTCAGAGCTAGCTACAACCTATAAGATTTGTTCCATTGATGGAAGTGGATAGTAATCTTTGAGTGACGCTCTGTTCATATCATGAAAGTCCACAAACAAATCCTGATTTATCCACTTCTTTTCCTTACAGAACCAAGTTTGCAACCCAACTTGAGTGCTTGATAGGGAAGATGATGCTGGCCTCAATAAGCTTATTAAACTCTTTTCTCATAAGAGGCTCTATGTGAGGGTTTACTGGCCTTTTCTTCTGCAAAGGATTAGATCCTGGATCCAGCTCGATTATGTGTTGTGCCAAATTTCAGTTGAAACCTCTTAAATCTTTATAAGTCTAGGAAAATATGTCTGGGAATTCTTGACAAAGTTGAATAAACTCTTATTTTCCTCGTTGAGTTCTTACCTTGCCAATATGTAACATTTTCCTTCCTCTATGAAAACAATCTTTGAATCTTCACCCTTTACCTAAATATTCTCCTTCTCCTTTCAAAATTGGTATTTTGGGTTGAAGATTGATTCCAAAGTGATAAGACCCTTTGGTAGTTTGTTGGTTCTCACCGCACCACTTGATTGCCGTCTTTGCTGCTCCAATTTTCTACGTTCTTGGAGGAGAGATCAACTTCTTCTTGTAGAAAGTTTACAATTTTCTAATCATTCTCGAAGGCTTGCCAACTTTTGTTATTATCAAGGATAGCTGGTCTCACAACCAATTTGATATGGGGCTGACATTTATCACTCTTGATACTCTCTAAAACATCAAATGTTGCCCCAATCATTGTTAGTATATCTTCAACTTCATGCTTCTTCCTTGGGATGGAATTGATGTCAAATGCCTTGAAATCTTCAATGTGATCCCATGCTTTGAGTTCTTGTATATCTTTATCGATCGTTATTGGTAGTATTTTTTCCTCGAACTCGATTTGTAACTAGCTCACTATCGCCAAACACTTCCAATTTCTTGATTCCTCTTTTTCTTACCCAATGCGAGTCCATGGACGAAGGCTTCATACTCTCCTCTGTTGTTTGAGCAAGCAAATTGGAAACAGAAATTTGAGTATTATTTCATACCTTGGGGAAAAAAGCATAGCTCCTCCTCCGGATCCTTTTCTACTTCTTGAGCCATCAAATAACAACTACCATATCTCATTATCATCCATGTGGTCTGGCTTAATTATGTCAAGAAGAGGATGATCATCCTCATGCGAACAGTAGACTCCTAGCTCAGATTACTCCGTCTCTTTATATGTATAAAAATCATGCCTCTTGTTTGCCCACTTGTCAAGGGTCAAGTCCGGGATACACCCCACCTTGGTATCTCGCTTCACAAGTGCTTGGGAGATCCTCTTGATCAAAGGCTTTGAACAATTGGCGTTGATTAGGTGGGTACATAAGACTCAATATGGGAATCTGCAATGGGCTTAGATCTAATTATAGCCATAACTATATACCTTGTTCTTAAAAGCATGTGTGACTAATCGGAAGACATATAGCCTCAAATCTTAGCAAGAAAGTCTCTTAACAAACACAATGCAAAATGTGGCAATAAGTTTATTACTGATATATTTTACAATACAGTCACATTGGGGCAGGCGTGTAGTGTGAGGCTTAAATCTTTGATGACTCCAAATGTCATTATCGTTGTCGCATCCAATTGTACTACGCCCATGGAGATGACTTCATATTGATGACCCAACTCATCAAATATTTTTTTGGCATTACAGAGCTACCCGCCCCCCAATCAATCATGTAATTATATACCAGTTTTCTTCAATGATAAATGAAACATAGAATGGAGAGGGCTTCATATTCTTACCTAGTTATCCTCCATGGTTTCCCTTAGGCCGAACCGCATTGGTAAACACTTTGTCTTGCTGGTTAGGGGTTGATTTGAGCTTGAATGATTAGCCATAGTAGTCTGCAATGATATCTCTTTCTGGAATGGAAAATCACTCCCACATTCAAATGTTCACATTTTCTTCTTCATTTGTTCAATGATGTAAATGAGCTATCATTTTTCTTCCCCTTTCCTAGTACATTTTTCTCCTTCACATGGTTCGTTACAACAAGTGCCCGAGTAGGTTTGGAAGGTTGGTTGGGATGTCTCTGCATATTGGGAGTTGCATTTTGAATTTCAATACCTTGTGGAATAATAGAAGGTTGAGGATTACTTGGGTTTGATGATTTTCCCTCTCCAATGTTCCTTTTCTTGGACCGTGTATTGGTATCCACACTCTGAGAAGGGGCTTGATTCATACCACAAAAATCTTCAACCTGCTAATTGACAAGAATAGTTTCACTTAGAGATGCCTCTTGCTGAGTTTCTTGCTGCTGATTTACCTCTTGACTAGACTCTTGTGAAACACCAATGTTCTATACCCTCAAGGCCTAGTGTAGTGCACCATTAAAACACATAGATGGTTATGGGGCTGATTGCGTGGGAAGCACCAATCATATTATTGTGCCATGTTGTTTTGTGCTAGAACCAAGGCCCTTGATGTTGAAGGTGTGTTTGGATCATATGAACGAAAAGGCCTAGCAAATTGAGGTTGTGCTTGGTTTTGGTTCTGATTTACAACCTGAGATGATGATCTATTTTGTTGACATGGGGAGCTAGCCTAATACTGAGCTTGAGGCTGATATGGCATAGAATTCTAAGATTGTTTCCTTTTGATATTCACAATCTCATTCCCTATGTTCTGTAATCATTTCATAGATTCTTGAAGCTCTTTTGAAGTGTTAGAATATGCGGTGGAGGCCTCATCTTAACTCGATTCCTAGGAGTAGGTATAGGAGCTAATGTGGGTGTCGGCTAGTGCTTGGATCTCGTAGTTCTAGGTATAGAGGCATAGGTGGCCTAGGACCAAGTTTTCCATCCTGAATTAGACAATTTTCAGCTCTAATGGAAATGTTATAGGCTGCAGAGTAAGGTGGTGGATCCCATTGATTGAATCATTAAAGTAATATCAGAATTTAGAGCTCTAAGAAAGTATAAGAAAGCACCTTCATCGTGGGGCTTACAACTAATGGAATCATGTCCCATGTCCTTTGGAAACTGAAGTTGAAGTTTGTTAGCTGCTCATTAGGACTGTCTTGATGGTTGTCAAATGCTCCAACAAGGATATATTATCTCCCTTCTCTCTCAATTGGTTGTGGAGAGCTCTGCATAGATGATCCTAAGTCTGAATAGAGCCTGCTGTTAGACTCTTGAGCCATCGTGAAGCTTTACCATTGAGTGAAGAAGCTAACAACTTGACTACAATGTCCATCTCGGTGATCT
Organism: Taxus wallichiana var. yunnanensis; assembly: GCA_018340775.1. Lineage (NCBI taxonomy): Eukaryota > Viridiplantae > Streptophyta > Pinopsida > Cupressales > Taxaceae > Taxus > Taxus wallichiana. The sequence goes on along the minus strand of CM031237.1, from coordinate 794,915,548 downwards.
CATGAATTTACGTAGAAATTTGATATGTATTAAGTGTAATCACTAAGAGAAGTTTGGTTCTCTCTCGTGAAATGGGTAATGCTCTTTAATGCCATAATTGACAATCGGATTTTGTGCATTGAGAGCAAGTGGGCTAGTGCTTTAGTGAATTTGACATAGGGGTTGGGTTGGTTTGCCATTATGATTGGCCTAAGAACCCTTGTTGATTGAATGAACAACCTACCAGGAGGAGGTATTAACAAGGTTTTGTTTGGTGGAGATGGAGACCTTTGAGATATTCTTCCGTTCTTGCTCCATCTAGGGACAAGTGCGAGATAGACAAATAGTCCTTCCTCTCTAGTTCTTTACCTTATTTGTATTCTTCTCATGAAATTGACCAACTTGTACTATTGAAACCAAGTGGGTTATGTCTCTTTTGGAGTCGCTAGATGTGCAATTTCGAGCTTCTTAAAATCTTAAAACTTGCAAAACATGCACACTAGTCTTGTTGCAATAAAAATGGATACTTCCTATCCCACCGGGCATGCCAAAACTATTAGTCCAGAATCACAAAACCCGAGTTCCTAAAACTAGATGAGTTGAGACCCTCGGTGTGATTTCACAACATGTAGAATATCTTAAAGTGTGGGACCTTGTGATTCAAGAGAGCTCTCTGGATTAAGGCCGCTTCCTATTCCTCTATTCAGAGCACACAAATAAGTTGTAGAAGATCTACTCTAAACCTACTCTATCTTACCAAGGAGACAGGGTTGAGAAGATATAGAAAGTAAATCTAAGCTAACGAGGTGATGCACCAAAGGAATGTTAAACACTTGTTTTGCAAGGTAACACATACCATAGAAAGACAATGCAAATGTCATGCACATATAGCCAAACTACAATAAGAGATCATAAGGCAATAATAAACACATGAGAGGGTCAAGAATCATCCACAAACATATATTATTGCTCAAAAAAAGAGATACTGCATTATAGTGGCCAAGAGGTGAAATCTTGCATTACAACTTTAATGGGAGGTCTAAAAACTCCAAATATTTTCTTGTCGACAAGGGAAGAAGGGAGATTACAAAATAGAAAATTTCTAACCCTTTATAGAGAGCTAAACTTCTTCTTTTATAGATGCAACAAAGACAGAGAAGAAAAGAGGCGGAAACTTGATTTGAAGGTCACCACCGGCCATTAATGCTCCTACAAATCCACCCACAATATGTCAAATTCTTCTCTCCATGTTTGCTTGGCACTTTGAAGAAAGAAGAATGACGGATCAAATCTAATTTGATCTATTTGCTGGAGCGATCAGATCGTGTATTAATGGAATGAAGACATTTTCTCATTTTTCACCCACCTAACCTTGCCTAAAGTAATTTTTTAAGTTTCCATGGCATAAATGAGGTTGAGAACTTTCCAATGGTGCCAAATTTGTTGAATTTTGGGCAATGGGCCAAAATATATGTCCATTTAAATGTTTGGGTTAGGTCCGTACAAAAATGGCAAAAACCAGTTAGCAGAATGGGTCTGCGGGCCCGAAATTTACTTTGCTCTTTTTGGGCACAAAAATACAAAAATGTAAAACTTTCCCCGCAGCCCCGCAATACCCTTTTGTCAAAAAATCATCTTTGGGTCCGTCGGTTTGCACTTTCCATTTGGGCAAAATATCACTCTAAGGCCCACTGCCCGCATTCAATATAGGCCTGACACATGGCTCCTTGGGCATCGGTGAAGGCACGACTCATTCTTATACTTTATATCCCTTGGAAACGAAGCCAAAAAGTTAAAATTACTCCTCGAGACCTGCCTCCCGCTTTGACTTGGAATATGGCCACGTGGAGGGTTGGCACTCGCTTGGGGACCACTTTTGGATTTTAATTTTGAAGTTGTGCCGGGCTGATACGTGGCTTCTTTCACGGCTTTGCTTTGTTCGTTTATGTTTTTGACTAAGTCCTCTTACTTGGCGAGGCCATATATCTTACCCGAGACACATGGAGGCTTGACACTTGTCTAAGGACCCACTCCTACATCTATCTTTAAAGATGCATCGGATGACACGTGGAATCATTGCACTCCTTTAAGTCTCCACTTTGCATTTTACCTTTGAATCTACACTGTTAAGACACGTGGCACCTTCCGCCTGCACTCTTATACTTAACCGATGTGGACCGGTTTTAGATTTGACCTCTATTGACCCTTGGCCACGTGGAGGGATGGCGTAAGTTTGATTTTCTCCCTTGGGCTCCCATCCTGAAATTACACCGAGCTGACACATGGTTCCTTCCACTTGTTTGGAATTTTCAACGGCCGACTCTATCCTTTTTCGGGCCTGGGACACATGGAAGCTCCACACTCATTTGAGTCTACTTTTTTCTTTGACCCTTGAACATGCATCATTTGAACATGTGGAGGATTTCGCCATCCACTATACTTAATCCTTTTGGGCCCACTCTATCCCATTTTTACTCTGGGACACATGGAAGCATGATGCTTGTTTGAGCCTCCACTTTTGGGTTTTACCTTTGGAGAAGCGTCGGTGAGGTACATGGAGGCTTTTGCTGATTCTTCCATACTTAGTGAATTTTAACTCATTCTGAATCATTTGTAAAGCCCGAAAGACTTTGATCCTTTCTTTGTTATTCTCCTCTGAGCCTCTGGTTTCTCTAACACTATTTTCCCTTCCCTGGCACTGCTACTCCATTGTAGCACCTACCTCCGTAACTTATCTTTTGGATTTGAAATATGAGCTCGTGTGATGGAACTGTCCTTGGATTTCTTCCAAAGACAGGTCGTGTTTGATCAATTTTTCGGGGGGGAAAAATTGAGATAATAGGTACTTAATATAGGAAAAATATTACCTAGAGATATTCTTGAGTAACAATAAGGAATGAAATACCCAATTTTTAAGGCCCAACATGAGCTAGAGTTTTTAAAACAACAAGCATGGTGAACTATTAAGGTCACAAGCTTGTTTTAAAAGGTAATATTAAATAACGATGCACAATTTTTTTGAAATGTAGAACATGACCTTGTTGATTATATGAGACAACAAATATTTCAAGAGGCAAATTTTATATTTGTAGATGCTTTAACAAAGTTTAGAGATTCAAAGTTTCAAAATTCAAACTCTTATTTTGCAAATGTAAATTATCAATGGGTGTATGCACAAAGATGGGTGGCCAAAAAGCGGACATAAACTCATTTTTTGCCATTTTGGCCAAAACACGCTCGCATTAAGGCTTGGTTGCCCTATAACGTGAAAAGGGAAAATCAAGGTCACGTTATAACATAATCACATTACGGATCAAGTTTACCAAGTTAAACCATTCTCACGTTATAACATGCTCGTGTTATGGTTTTCTATGTGTTTTCCCACTTTATCCCTCTCAAATCGACATTTTCCAAATTGGAAACATGAACACGAACACGTTATAATGCTAGCACATTGTAACATTCTCACATTTCATCTTGTTGGGGTTTAGAATACCCAATCCAAAGGCTTGTATTTCCAAACAAGAGGTTTGAACTGTTTATTGCGTGATTAAAACCATGTTTCATAGAAAAACATCAAAATTTCAAGTGTGCACCCCAATATCTCATGTTTTAAAACATAATATACAAAAATAAATTATGCTATGATTTCAAGATCATTTTTACCTTGATGACAGTATAATTATTTCAAAATCTAATTAGTTTAAGGCTTTCATTCATAATATCTTTTACTAGTGCCTTGTTTTCTTATAAAAACCTACCTATGCATACGTTTTGGTGCATAATTTATAATTTTTCATCCAAGTTTTTTAAAAATATATGCTTTTCTAAACTCCATTCTACATGCATTGAAAAAATAAATAAAAAATAGTTTTTTCTTGAAGTTATGGGGGTGCACACACAAATATTTCATTTTTGGGATATGTACACTTTGAAAATTAATAAAAATTATATATTCATCCAAAAATTATGAAAATTGAGATAGATCTCGTACATGGTCTTAGCTAACGTTTTACAAAAGTGATTTCAAAAAAATATACAACTCGAAAAATGGGGGCACACACACATAGGTTCTTATCTTTTTACACAAAAATAGACATACTTTGTGTGCGCATCACATTCGAGCCTCTTAATCTAAACCATTTTCAAAAAAATTTAGTAGTTTAGAAACTAGATTTTTAGCTTTACAAAGATACTTATTCTTATTAATTTTTCAAATTTTCAGTATAGGCATGCCAATTTATTTGATGAAAATCAAGTTTTGTCGACTTCGGGATAAAGGTGTCACTTTTTGACACCCTTTTGCAGCCCCCATCTTTGTGCACTTACCCCAATTCCTCTAAAAATTACAAGAAATAGAAGAAAAATGTATCCAACAAGATCATATATGAAATGATGGCTAAAATTATACAACAAGCTCATGATAACAAATCTCAGCCAATAGAAGTCATGCACAAGTTACTTAGAACACAATTGGTATTGTGAGCTCAAAGATTAAATTAATAACATGCAAAACTATATAGATTTGGGCATAAATAAATAAGAACCTAGGTGTTATGATCTCAAGCCCAACTCAAAAGAAAAATAGGAAAACAAATAGATGCAAAGTAGAGGAAACATCTTGAACCCACTCTATAGACTCTCAAATTAAGCCCTCAAAACACGAAGTAGTCATCACAAAAATCAGGTGAGACATGACGAACTAGAAAATGATAAGAAACCAACTCAAGAATGTAGTAAATCATGAAGAGAGTCTGAGATCCTAAAAATTAGAGCAAGAAATATATAATCAGAGTTAAAAGGTGAAACTAAAGCTTCAAATCTTGAAAATGGTAACTCGAGATCCGAGAAACAAAACATACCCACTAGCCACGGCATAGAAATGACCAAATAAAGAAAAGTAATGCAAAATAAAACACCGAGAGCTTCAAGAGAGAAATAAAAATGGAGATTCCAAGTACATAAGCATGGATTTACCTCTAAACATCGGCCAAGATATGTTAAACTAGAACAAATCAAATGACAACCAAGATTGGCAGGTCTCAGAGCTACAAGATTAAAAATGATGACTCCATTTGCTCAAAGAAAGATTCAAAACCCCGGAAGATGTAAATATCAATACAAGTAATGAAAAGAGAGCACATATATGTTGAAAATGGTGGCCACCAAGGAAATTCACATAAACCCCAATGGCGACCCATTATACTCTTTGAGTAGATGAAAATCAAATCTTTTTCCTTAAAATAATGGTAGAAAAATACACATCCAACATATAACCAAAGAACCAAAAGATCCTTTAATGGCAGCTTTTAAGCAATAAACATAATGTAAAATCCAAGCCTTGCCTTTACAAAAAAAAGTGGCCGAGTTCCAGTATGACCATAACACAATCATAACTGAAAAGATTCGAACCCCAAAATCGAAGCTACATATACGATGGCGAAGCTTGAAATAAGAGCTTCAAACCGTAAATAATGGTGGCCCAGTATTTTTTATCGGTCCAAAGTGCTCCTTGTTCCGGATTTGTATTTACTTATCTGAAAATGCTCTTATAATTTTAAATCTTCCCAAATCTATACAAACATTTGTTTTAGTTGGTCTGTGCATGATTTTTGAATATCGCCACCATTCTCGTCCCTTTATAAGCTCTTTTCTCTTTATTCTCGAATATCATGAACATTATTCTTGCTCCATGTTGTCTTATTGTTTTTTTCCACTGTGTTAAGCTCTGGTTGTGGTTATAAACCCCATTTATATCTTAAGATATGCAGAAACTTGATTTGGATTGCTATTAAGATGTGCTTTGGCCTCCATTTTTTCTCCTATGGGTTCGAAGTGGGTAGTTTAGCCATTTACCACTCTATGTGAACCTGGAGTTGATACATACCTAGATTTGGATATTTCTCACTATAAGTCATTTCAATGGAATAATGAATAAATAACCTTCTTCATTTTCTCATATTCACCAAGAAATGTTGTTAAATTGCGGGTTGTGAATTCTTTTGGCATTGTGAGCTTGATTTTATGAGTTGTTCTTGCTATGAGTTATTAGCAATCGGGTTGCGAGTTGGACTTGAAAATGCAGGAGAAGGCTTGGCTAAGGAGGAAAACACTGTCAAAGAAACTAGAGGCTCAAAGGCTTCAGGCTTCACAAATGATTCAGAGTGGACTTAAATTAGCTAAGTATGGAGGAGATGGCAGAAGATTCCATGTGCGTCATTGGCACATCTCCAAGGGTTAAACCCAAAAGGTAGAATCAAATGAGTGCAAAGTCTCCACATGTCTGAGGCTCAAAAATGGAAAGAGCTAACCATTGATAAAATACAAACGAGTGGAAAGAACCACGTGTTAGATCGGTGAAATTTAAACAAGTAGGAGCCCAAGGTGGAGACCCAAACTAGCGCCAGATCTCCAAATGGTCAGGGTCCAACAGAATTTAAAGATTAGCGGGCCCAAATAAGTTAAGTATAAGAGTGTCGACAAAGGGTGTCAAGTGTCTCAATGGTGCACACTCAAAGGCGTGACCCAAATTGGAGAATCAAATGAGCGTGAGGCTTCCACATGTCTAGGGTTCAAAAAAGGCATCAACCTGAATCAGATAAGTATCGCAAACTCATGGAAGGCACCACGTGGTAGCTTGGCACATCTTTGAAGGTAAATCTAAAAGTGGGTTCCCAAAAAAGTTCCAGTCTCCATGTGTCCCGGAGTCGGACATATGGCTCCGCCAAATAAAAAGACTTAGCCAAATCATAAAGAAACAAAGAAAATCCAAGGAGGGTGCCACGTGTCTCTTTGGTGCAACTCCAAAAAAAAAAATCCAAAAGCATTTCCTAAACGTGCACCAACTCTACATGTGGCCATGCCTCAGTGAAGGCGGGTTGTCGGAGGTAATTCAAAAAAATTTGGCTTGAAAGGTGTAAAGTTTAAAAATGAGTATTGTACCCTTGCTTTGATGCCCAAAGATCCATGTGTCGACCTAAATTGTGTGTAGGAAGGTGGGCCCGGGAGGACTTTTTCCCAAACGGAAAATGAAAACCGGCAGGCCTGAAGATGGTTTTTTGAAAAAATGAATTGCGTGGTGTGGAGAGTTTTTGCATTTCATTTTTTTTTGCGAAATGGTGCAAAGTAAATTTCGGGCCCGCGGACCCATTCTGCTAGACTAGTTTTCACCATTTTTGTATAGACCTGACTCAAACATTCAAATGGACATATATTTCGACCCAGTGCTTGAAATTCAACAAATTTGGCACCATTGAAAGGTCTCAACCTCGTCTACGCCATGGAAACCTGAAATTTTAATTTTGATGAGGTTAGGTGGGTGAGAATTGGGAAAATGTCTTCATGCCATTAATATGTAATCCAATTGCTCCAACAACCAGATCATATTTGATTTGATCCATTGTTCTTCCTTCTTCAACACGCCAAATAGACATAGAGTAGTGGACTTGACAGATTGTGAGCGGATTTGCAGGGGCATTGATGACTGGTATCTGGGTTCCAAAATCAGGTTTCCCACCTCTTTTCTTCTTCTCCCTTCACTACATCTATAAAAGAAGGAGTTTGGCTCATTGTAAAGGTTTGGACATATTTTGTTTCACACCCTCCCTTCTTCCTTTGTCTGCAAGTGAATTTGTGGAGTTTTCTAAACCTCCTATTCAAGTTGTAATCCAAAGTTTTTGCCTCTTAGCTACTGTAATGTACTGTATCAACTCTAGAGTGATAATATATGTCTGTGGATGATTCTAAAACCTTTCATGTGTTCATTGTTGTCTTCTAATCTCTCATTGCGATCGATTATATGTGCATGGTGGTTGTATTGCATTTCTATGGTCTAGTGTTAAATTGCAAAATGAGTGTTTAACATTCCTTTGGTGCATCACCTTGTTAGCCTAGGTTTATTTTCTCGCATCTTCTTAACCTTGTCTCCTTGGCAAGTTAGAGTAGGTTTTAGATTAGATCCTCTGAAAGAAAAATTATGTGTGCCCTTGAATAGAGGAATAGGAACTGACCTTCATCGAGAGAGCTCTTTCAATTTCAAAGTCCCATGCTTTGAGAGATGCTCCATGTTATACAATCACACTGAAAGTATCAACCCACCAAGTTCTGAAAATTCAGGGGTGTTGTGATTCTTGACTAACATAACCTTAATAAGTGGTGCCTTTCTTAACATCTTCCTTCTTAAAATTCTTGGTAATCTCCTTAATTGAAAGAAAAAGTATTAAATTCCCTTAACTGATTTGTTTTGAAAACCTATACTAAGGGTCATTTGCTTTGTGGTCTATGAAGAGTTATGTATTCTATTTTTCTAATTTTCCCTTCTTGCATAATCATGATTGTACCTTCTGTGGAATGGTTTACTTTTGATATAATAGTATAAACTTTGAAGGGAGAAATAGAGCTCGATGTTTATGCATTTATATCTTTTCAATTTCTTATGTACCATCCTTTGGATGCCTAATTAGCACTAACTTTGGTTTGATGGATGTTGGAAAATTTAAACTATTTTCCATTTGCATTATAATAACTTCTAAAGCTCTATTTTGAGATTACTAGTAACTATAGCTTGATGAATATTTATCTCCATATGACTGTAATCTTTGGAGTTTACTCAAACTTCCAAAAATGCATCTACAATCCTTTGAATACCTGTACCTTTCTTCCAAAGTTCTCTAAATATTCTCTTTTATAAGCACCTTTCCCGAAAATCTGCAAAACCAAAACTATTTATATCTGAAAAAAACATTGTGAAATCTGTATCTTGGGTACATACATGGTTTTGATGGATTTTCCAGAATCATTTTAAGTGTGATTTTATTTATTGTATCTGCGCATACATGAAGAAAATTTAGAAAATGTGATAAAGGGTTGAACCCTCTCTTTTATCTTCATATTTAAGTGATATCTTTTCCTCCTTTATATGCTTATGGAAATGGAAGTGAGATGCTCGTGAGTGATGATGAAATGTACTTTGATGACTCTATTTCTGGTTCCTTTTCATATATCTTATATTATTGCTAATGCATATACATATGAAACTGGTGGCATGAGATATCGGTGACCATGATCGGTGACCATGAATATATGAAATGTTGTTATGCTATGAGCTGTATAATTTCTTTTTTGTAATTGTGATGTGGAATGAACTTAAACAACTCAAAACATAATGTGATTTCAACTAAGTATAAGGAAACAACCTGAATTAATTGTTCTTGTCCTTCAAATAGGACCCTTTATTATAGTTCCATAATGTGATCCTAATATATGCTTCCCTTTTTGCCTTCATCTAGGCCTACAATGGTCTTTCACAGCTGTTGCACAACATTTTTTAAGGTGATAACTTGGAATGGAAACATCTATGAGGCATGGCCTTTTGTAGCAACACTTGAGTTATAGATTTGATTTTATGTTGTCCCCAAAACCATATAAATGAGCAAGCTGTGGGAAAATGTTTCTATACCCCTACCTGATGATTGACCAAAATGGTCAATAGTATGTGAAGGGTGTATTTTGGGAAGCAATATAGATATTTTTTCCTACTTGGAAAATCAACAAGAACAAGGACACCTATTGAGATAGTACACTTAGATTTATGTGCACCCATTTAAACAACTTCTATTGGAGGTTGTTCATATTTTTTGGAATTCATTTATGATTGTAAAAGGAATACTTAGGTTTAAATTTTTATGCATAAATATGATGCTTTTGGAGTCTTTCAGTAGTTCAAGGCTCTTTTGGAGAAGCAAAATGGTTACTACATCAAGATATTAAGAATTGATAGAGGTGGTGAGTATATTTCTAATGATTTTATGAATTTTTGTAGACAACATGGTATTCACAAAAAATTTACAACTCACTACACACCTCAACAAAATGGTGTGGTTGAAAGGAAAAATGGAAGAATCAATGAAATGGTCAGTAGTATATGGAAGTTAGAGCATTTACCAAATGAATATTGGGCTGAATTAGTAGCAATAATTGTTTATATTTCAAATATATATCCAACTAAAAGTGTAAGGAATATGATTCCTCAAGAGGATTAAAGTGAAAAACATCATAGTGTTACACACTTCAAAGTATTGGGTTACATGGCATATGCTCATTTTCCGGAAGAGCTAAGAATAAATTTGGATAACGAGAGGTGAGAAGTGTATGTTTTTGGGTATTCGAATACACAAAGGCTTAAAATTTATTTTATTCAAGTACTAGAAATGTTATAATCAACAGAGATGTTCATTTTTTTAGAATAATACATGGGATGGATGTGTAGAAAAAATAATAAGTGTCGAAATAGATTATTAAAATGATGATATGGCTGCTTATGTGTTAGAACATCAAGTTATTCCTCAAGTAATGCCTCCTTCCACTCTCGGATGTGCACCACAAGTTGTAGCACAAGATACACTTCCATCTACTTCAAGGAGATCTTCCAAAAGCATAATTTTACACCTGGGCAAAAATTTAACAAAGAACACTAGCCATGATACCTTTAGAAATCAGTCCACCAAACTCAGTTGATAGCAACATTTCATCTTATCCTACATTAACAAATTTATTCCAGCGAAAAAAGGAGTTAAAAAAATATTTATGAATCTATTTTTAATGTTGATACACAAAATTATTTATCTATTTTTTCTATATTTTCAAAAGTTGTTAATCCAATGTCTTTTGATGAAGTAATAAAAGATGAAGCATGGGCAAAAGCCATGGATGAAGAGATTGGAGCTATTGATAAAAATAGCACTTGGGAGTTGGTGGATCATCCTCACGGAAAGAAATTCGTAAGTGTAAAATGGATTTATAAGACTAAACATGGCATGCATGGTAAAATGCTGAAGTATAAGGAAAGATTGATTCCTATAGGTTTCGCTCAGCTGCCTAGTATTGATCATAATGAAATGTTTTCTCCTGTAGCGCGTTTAGATATAGTGAGAATCTATTCTGGCAGGTGTAACTCAGAAAAAGTTGCTTGTTATTCAAATAGATGTAAAATCAGCATTTTTAAATTTTTATCTTGAAGAAGAGGTTTATGTAAAGAATCCATAACGATATGAAAATTTAGATCCTGAAAAAAAGGTATATAAGATGAAAAAGGTGCTCTACATACTCAAGAAATATCCTAGAGCATGGTGCATCCGCATTGATTATTATTTAATTAAAAATGGCTTTAGTAGGTGAAATAAAGAGCCTACTTTGTATATCACAATGGATGAGAAAGATAAAAAGATGACTGTGTGTCTTTATCTAGATAATTTAATTTTCACAGAGACCTTTTCATAGATTCTCTTAAGGAAGCCATGATGAAAGAGTTTCAAATGACTCACCTTAGTCTCATGAAATACTTCTCACGAATAAAATTTAAACAATTAGTGGAAGATATTTTTATTTCTCAATCAAAGTATGCAAGTGATGTATTGAAAATATTTAATATGATGACTTGTAATCCAACACCTACACCGGTTGTTATAAGGCTGAAGTTGAGCAAGGAAGATAGTGGTTCAATTGTTGATCCTAGATTGTTTAAAAGACTAGTTGGTAGTCTCATGTAGTTGACGTCCACAAGGCTTGATATTATGTATGGTGTGAGCCTTATTTTTAGGGTCATGAAGTCTCCAACAAAATCTCATTTGAAAGCTAGAAAAAGAATACTGAGGTATGTTTGTGTAATAAAGAACTATGGAATTTTGCATTCAGCTGTGCATGAGTTTAAGTTCATTGCATACACGGCAAATGATTGTGTTGGGAGCGTTGATGATAGAAAAGTACCTCTGGTTATCCTTTTTATTTTGAAACAACAAAGTAGTATCACAAGCTTAAAATAAAAATTTCTTTGCAATTCTTTGTTCAATAGAAGTGGAGTATGTGGTAGTGATGGGTGCAACATATCAAATCGTATGCATGAGGATTATGCTATATGAGTTGTTGCACGAAAAATAAGAAGAAACAAATATTTATTACGATAATAACTCAGCCATGTCATTGTCTAAAACTTAGGTTTTCATTAAAGGAGAAAGAACATAGACACTAGATAGCATTTTATAAGAGACTTGGTCAATAACAAGGAAATATGTCTATAATTTTTTAGATCACAAGATCAACTCACTGATATTTTTACCAACCCATTGGGAAAATATGCATTTGAATATCTAAGAAGTTTTATAGGTTTCTATGTTGAACATGAAATGAAGAATGGAAGATCTGGAAAAGGTACTAGAAACTATGGAGATGGTATAAAAGTTCTGAGAAAGATGACAATGAGTTGAGATTAAGGGGGAGTGTTGGAGATATAATCTCAATCCCCACATTTAACTCTGACCTCTTACAACTGGAAGCTTCTGACAAAATTGCAGATTTTGGCAAAAGGGAAAATATTTTCATTAAATGGAATGATCAGATTTGATCTCTGACATTCTCTCTCATTCTAGAAAATTGATTAATATTTTCCTGTAAGGAATGACTGACGTGCAAATTTGTATGGAATTAATTTCTGAATTGAATGTATTATTTTGTGTGTGTGCGCTACGCTTTTGTATGGAGGAGTGAAGAGAGAAAAGAGTATGTAAGGAAGAAGAATAAAAATAGAGAAATGAAACTACGTTGAATATTTTCCAGAAATCTAATATATGTGCAGCTGATTTTTATTTCTGATTTTTGTTATGCATTTTGTGTGTTGTGTCCTCCATTGTTGTGCATTTATTTTATCAGTTTTATTGTTTTTGAATGCATTTTGAGTTTGATTTTTTCTTCCCCTACCTCTTCCCTTCATGCACAAATGAGTCTAACAAGAAATAAAATAGGATAGAAAAAATAAGTGCGGAGTTATTCGACGTTTCTTTCCACCTTTCTCAAGTCGTCCAAGCTCTTTGATTCCAATTTCATAAAATGAAGAATCTTAAATTATATTGTCTAATTTTTAGTGATTAAACAGTCATATATATACATGCATTATGAGAGGGGGAAAACCAAGGGACACGTAATAGAGCTTGAAGGTCACCGGTCGTAGAAAATACGAAATATGCCAACATATTACCTTCTTTCAATCCCCTTAAGGATATATTTTTAAAATCGTGGATAGGTTATGCTAAGTAATCTACCTCTCCTAATTGGTGCAAATTTATCTCCATCGTAAATGTCCACAACCAGATTCTGGATGTTGATCTTTAAATTGGAATAATAGATCTTTCAACTTATCCTCGTAATTTTGTGGATATAGACACCTCAAAAAATATATCGACATATATAGAGCTCATTTTTTTGAACAAAATTAGGACTCAAAACATTGATTATGAAGATTTACTTTTTTATTTTAGAAAAAAATTTCTTATGACAGTTGGCCTCTAGTTGACACAACTTGAAATGAACGTCAAAAGGAAATAAATCCTGGTGGAAATACACTATTCCCCACCGCTTGGTATGGAAAGGTAATGTAGACATTGATTCATAATCATAAATGCAGACATAGGATTTGAAGGAGACTATTACTGACACTCCCTTGGTTGAAAAACATAAAGCATAAAAGAAACACCTCGGGTCTATGATAGTATGGGATAGAGAGATAATTGTTATTATCTTCGTTGAGCATGGAATAAAAATGGCTAGATTTTAAAGCATATGATGGCACCCCGCTTGACTGGTTTTTAAAATTTCTATCCCTATCTAACTGGAAGAGGAAATATGCATGGACGTTAATAAGAAGAGGAAAGTGAAGAAAAATATTATGAATCTGTAGTGCCCGTATCTGATTGCACAACATTGCAGGTTAGGTGTACTATTTTACATGTCAATTGGGATTAGAGCAGTGTATCCAATCACCCATCAAACATAACATAGAGAGTGACGCATCTTAAACGCCTTTTTAGACGTGGAATTTTACATGCATAATAAGACAAGTACTTTATTTTAGATGCAGAAGCGTAACCATGGTGTAACCTAAGTTAGCATTCTAAACTTAGTAGTAATTGGATAGCCGCATCCAGTGTAAAAGTCAGAGTTCTGCTTTACTAACCGTTGTAAAGACGAGTTATGTAATATCATAATTAAATCAACAAAATGTGACGGAAAACTGTACTAAACGATACTCTTACTAACAACCGTCCAAATATCAGTACCATCATGGGTTAAATCATCCTCATTTTACTATATACAAATTGATTGATCTGGTTTTGTAGTAGTTTGTATTGGGAAGGGTAAAGGAAAATGACCAATGCAGGCACGTTGTGTAAGTGATGTTGTGGTTGAAATGCAATGCAAAAAGCTACTCGGAGTTGGAGTGGATGTGTGTTTAATATGTGTGGAGTCAACATGGAAAAAATTTTGAAACTACAAATACAACATATTTATAGTTCATATCCCCCATTAAAAAGGGTCATGGTAGTTGAAATGTTTCATGGGTTGTGATAGCTCTTACCATTCTTACATGTGATGTTTCTCATAAGAGTGGATTAAGTGAGGATCTGGAGAGTTGGGCTACATCATGGGAGATTTAGAGTTGGGCAGGGATGTTTTATTTATCCAAAATTAGGCTCATACGTTTCATCGAGGAACAACAAGTTTGCATGGAGTTTTGGACCTTAGGGGAGCATGAGCAGAGACAACGTACACATCCTTTTGAGCGTCCCACCTGTATGTATCTCCATAGAGGCCCGTTTTGGGAAGTCAAAATACCCTACGTGGTTAGTTTTACACCTTAGATACTTGCAACAAGGATTTGCGGTTGGTGACTTGGCAAGTGTGTCGGTGTTGGAAGTTAGTAAGAAAAGATGTGGGCCTCCTCATGAAGCTTCTTTGTTGTTCACCAAATGTAACCAAGTATGTTTCCACATCTTGGGTTCACCCTCTCTAGCATAGCCTTAGTCTTATTAAAATGGGAAGCTTTAAAACAAAGCATGGTTTTACACAAAATCATAATGGAGATTTGGATGGGTCTTTTGTCTTTGCAAATTTCAGGTAGATATGTATGTAAAATGTGGAAACATGAACTTGGCACATGAACTATTTGACAAAATTCTTTGAAGAAATGCGTCATCATAAGGCATGTAACCTATTTTTCATAATGTATCAAATCAATGTAGACTCGTGGAATGTGTGGATTGTAAAGATTTGATCAAAAAGGGTCTCTGAATTTTTCTTCAAGAGTTTAAGAAAATAATATTGGGGCGTAGAGTAAGAATTGGAAACCATCAGCTCCTAATGTGAAGGTTTTGCAATACAAGAAATTTGTTTAACGAAATGTCGGGGCTGCCCACAAGCCATATAAACACCACTCCTTCTCTACCTTGATAGAAGTAGACATGGAGTTATTACTCTCTCTCTCTAGTTTTGTTTTTATGTAATGTTGTTGTATTAGATGATATGTGTTTTAATTAAAGAAAATTAAAACTTTTATTCCTTTTAATGTTGTAAGCATAAAATATTTACCCGATGAGTGTAGCATTTTAAAAACCGATAACAATACCCGAGTCACAGTGGTGATTGTTTTAATGTAAAAAAATATCTAATCCATGATCTAAAATCTTTTTTTGTGCTTCATCTTGCATTAATAATGATTCATATAAAGGGATGTCTACTAATATGCTTACGAACTCGATTTGATTTTTCCTCTTAAAACTAAACCGTAGATCACAAAAACATTGGTTGTCATCTCATAGCCCTCCTTTTTATACGAAGAGTGACGAGACATAGTTGGTATTAACTATGAGGGTTGGAAAATATTATTTGTATGCCCGTGTTGGGGCCTACTTATCCTACTAGGTGTAGGCATAAACTACTAAAACTCAATTTTTCCCTCTTGAATGAAATTCCCACAAATGAGCTATGTGAGTTGGATCCTACTTTTTTCTGGTTCCCTGAGATCTTGATATATATAGGAATAGGTTGGAAGTATCTATAATTTTTTTGGTCACCCATATACACTTTTACAAGCCCATGGTGTTTCCAAATGAACTACATTTAAATGATAATGGAGATTTTAAAATACAAATTTTCACCTTGGAGGTAAACCTCCAAAACATGCATCGTGCATATATTCATTTCATCATTAATTCTCAAATATTATTGGTTTATAATTCTCAAGGTTAGGAGAGACCTTCACCTCTTTCGCTTAGCGTTCACCTCCTTATAGAGGTTGTATTGTAGATTGTTTAAGCTATTTGAGTTGCATTGTGGTTTTTATCTCGGGTCATCCTTTTTACCACCTAGTCACTTCATCCAATGTTGAAATTTATTTTGTTTTGTAAAGAGTATTTCCTTCATATAATTCGACCCTACATGTTATAGTAAAAAAATATGAACGTGATGAAATAAATAGACTGTTGTATCTCTCGCTCTCTCTTTCCTCTCTCTCTTTCTATATGACTAAATTGTGAATGAAATAAGTTATGACATGGAAAGTTATGAATTCTCCTTCTCTCTCTTTCTCTTAAAATTTGAGATAAAATGCAGTATTGTAACATTGTATGAGTTGATGTTTACTCTCTCCTCATCTTTTCTCTCTCTAAACCCTCTTAGTATGAATGAAATAAAAAGACTAAGTATGTTTGGGGAAACAAGAACTGTCAGATATATGATCACATAACTAGCTAGATGGGGGTATAATTCCACAAACATCTTAGTGCTAACACCATGTGGATGCAAGTGGTAGGACATAATGGATAGACATCATTCTATGCTAGTGACGTTTACTTTATTTATGCACCTCCTAACATTGTATGTATAAATGTAATTGGAAAGAGTAGTTCCATATCATTGTCTTAAAATAATGTGTAGTCACATTATGATATATTGTTTTGATTTAAGGAATGAAGAAGGAAAATAATGATCCTGATTTGTAAAGTATCTCTCATGTTTAAATGGTATGAAATTTCATGTGAATCATTTAATGCTGAAAATAAACTCGATTTTAACATGCACTACTACTCCTAGGAAATAAATGAATTAGTTACTTTTACAAAATGGATATTTGAGTCCTTGTACCTTTTGAAATAAATTGACTAAATCATGGTTGACATGTCATAAGATAAAAATGTAGTTAGTTATTGAATTGCTATGGTTTAGTTACACTCCCAAAGAAAATAAATGGTCTCAAATAGTTTATTTTTCCATTATGCATTTACATCATGGATGATAGAAAGGTCAGTTCTAAACATAGAAAAATGTGATGGCTTCCTAAATTTTCCCGTATAAAATTTTCACCTTGATTGCATTATGATCCATTAATTAAACCACTATACTGGACCAATGGGAAATAACTTTTGTTGTGCCCTTAATATATGTTGACCTCACTTTAGAAACAAATGCTTATGCTTTGATAAATCCTTATATGGTTACACATCAAGTTCATATGTGCCATTTAATTTAAGGTTCAATTATAATGTGTAGCATGATACTTAAGATGTACTTTAGTAATCCTCCTATGTAGATACCTTGCTTATATCCTTAATGCTACTTGAAAAGTTACACATAGTCAAGAGTCCCTTGAACTTGGTAGCTACTTGGAACTCAAGGATATCTCATCAGGTTAAGGAGTGTGAGCATGGTATGCCTTTTTGGTAAGATCATCAAATGGATCCTTTGTGTTTTTTCCTATATGAAAGCATGGAATGTATTTTCTACCTCATAGTAGAATTCCTTGTAGATTGTTTACCTTGTTGTGTAGATAGGGTTAAGATATGTCTAGTACCTCTTAAGAGGTCATTTTTGGGTGAATAAGGTATTCACAAATCAATCATAGAAATGATGTCTATTAAGATGATATTGGGAATGTAAAGAGTAACTAGAACCACTCCCTTAACTTAAGGTTAGCCCTTTTTCTATTTATAGGAAAAAAAGAGAATTTTTTTGTGTGGGATCTTTATTATTGGGAACATCCTTTCTCATCTAAAATATGAGCCTCTTAAGGATCACGTGTGTGACATACATGTATTTTATTTGTAATAATATTATTAATCTTAACATGTTAGATAATACAAATGAATAAAGGGTAACTCATAACAGTACAGATCTGGCGTATATCTTGACACAATGACATATGGCTTGAGTGTGTAACTTTTTGTTTATTAGAGGAGGGATATCTAAGAAATCAAGATGTTATAAATAGGTAAACCATGGAAACTATGAACACTATAAAACATATCCTTTCTTTTGGTCCTCATTAGTGATTTTATCCTTGTACGATGTTTACACACTTAAGAAAAATTAATTAGAGTCTTTGAGGTCTTGAATCCCTAAGTGAAAAGAAAGAGTTACACAAATTGTAATTTTTCTTTAAACGATGTTAATATGAGATCTATGTAACAAAGTAAATATAAGTTAAGACATGGGAAATTGAGAGGGAACTATGAAATGATGGTTATAAAAATCATATGCACTTTGAATGCTGACCAATCAACTAAAATTCCTAAGACGATATTAAAACTAATGACAGTTAAGGAGTGATTGAGTATGATCCAATTTTTTTATTAAAATGGGAAACATATAACCTTGAGGTATGAGAACATATTTCATAAGCATAGTGTGTTTTGAACAACGATGTAAAGTGAAATATTGAAGATGTAGCTTCGTGAACAAAGAATATTTCCTATATGTTAAATGTTCTTCAATCTATAAGGTTAAACGATGAAATTGAATCATAACAAATATGTAACCATGAAATATGTAGGATATTTCTAGCCTTAGGATTCTCATGTGGGGTTAAGTCATTGAAACATGTACATCCCTTGTGAGTAATTTTTTAATCATGAGCTCTAGTGTTTTTCTTGTTGTCTATGTGGGTCCATGTTTGGGTTAGTGTCCCTTGTGATGTTAAGTTATTCTATTTGGGATCTTGTGATGTCATGTAACAAGAAAATAAAGAAAAATATAAGCATTTGTACAATGTTACTTGTGGTTTTGGATGTGTAGTTTTGTTGGCATTACGGTTGGTATCAATTTGTGTTAGGTTAATTATTATTTACCTAATATTATTAATTATGTAACGCCCACTAAAAAAACCCACTTGAGACCCAAGAACAACCTAGGATTAGTTAGGAAAATTATGGAATAATTTTTTTGTTTAAAAGAGTCTACAACCAAGTTACAAGACAACAACTGTCACTAACAAGTTCCAGATCAATTCTAATCCACAAGAGAATACTTTTCTTTTGCTCAAAATTATTAGAGGTCACAAGGTTCAGAATTTTAGGGTTAGAAGGTTCAATTAGGGTTAGAGGGTAATTCCTCACCATACCCACTCTCTAACAGGCTTAAAGATTCAACTTGGTTTTTCTCAAAATTAATGCATTCAAAATTTCCCTAAATCATTCCCATTGGATAGAAAATTTCTTCACCTTTCCAGTGATATAAAGAAGTCCTCCTAACTCATATTTTCCAAGTTATGGGCCGGTGGGCCTTGGGGTGAAAATTTTCCCCAAGGGCGGGCCTGTGGGGTGGGGCAGAAGAAAAACCACCCCAAAGGCGGTTCTATGGGGCAGCGGGAGTTTTTGGAAAAATTCCCGCATGGGGAAAAAACCAAATTTGTGCCTATGCCCCTACGATTCTGCCAGGGACACGTGGCACCTTCTAAGCCAACACAAGTAAAATGGAGTGGCAGAATATCTTGGTAAAATTCTCATGTTGGCGAGATCTTACTTTTGCACTGTGCACCCGTGAGTCCGTAAGGGACATGTGGCATCTCTTAAGACAACACGGGAAAAGTGGGGTGGTGGGAAGAAATAAGGTTTCACGCCCGAAGGCAAAAAGGGTTAAATTCACCCGTGCCTCCGCCGATGCCTTGTGATGCCACGTGGTAGCCTCTGATTGGTTGCGGGTTGGCAGAGAAAATTTGAAAAATTTTCCCAAAAAATTTCTAAAGTTCAAAGGGAAAGAGGGGCCTGCTCCTCCACTGATGCCTCGTGTTTGATTGGCTGCCGGCCGACGGAGAAAATTTGGAAAATTTTCCCAAATTTTTTCTGAGAGTGCTATGTTTAAAAAGAGATACGCCCCTCTGCTGACACCTCATGGTGCCATGTGGCAACATTTGATTGGTTGTGGGTCAAGGGCAAAGGGGCAGTGGGGAAAATTTGGGAAATTTTCCAAAAATTTTCCAAAGCTTGAAACTTTAGAAGGCCATAACTTTTGATAGAGATCTCATTTTTGGAAAACGAAGACTTTCTGGAAATATCTCGACATCCTCTTTAGTCACGGATCATTAATTTTTGATTTGGATAAATCTTAAGTGGTCAATTTAAAGATAACAATCTACAAGCATTTATAATACGAACTGGTAAATTTTAACTTATAATATTTGTTCAATTTGATCTTCTTCCTCTCTCAACATGTCAAATAGACATGGAGAATTGTTCTTAGATGGATTTAAGAAGGATTTCAAGATTCAATTTGTTTGATTGATTTACAATTTGAGCATTTACATTTCTTGACAAAAAAATGATTGTAAGAGGGTTGAGCCCGATTTTGCAAGGTTTTGAAGGATTTATCCTTAAGTGTTAAAGTCCAATTGAATTCATTTAGGACACACTACTTCAATTTAATCATTTAATCTATTATTTCATTGTTGCAGGTTTGAATTATGCATTTTAGGTAAAGTATTTGCCAGTTGAGAAACAAAATAGAGATCAAGTTTGAAAGGGTCTATTTATCATTTTTCATCATCCAAGTCTGGGAATTCCTTCCAATTCCAATCTAATACCTTTATTTGATTCAATTCCAACCATTCAAAAAAAAAAATACAATTCTGATTTCCAACTTTACACATTTCAAAAGATAGAGTTCTGCATTTTCCTTCATACGCATTTACTTCTTTCAAACAGAGATTTCAATTCACATTTAGATGTTCAATCTTAAAACAACAATGAAAATTGAGAAAGGTAATGCAATCCTTTATTGATTCCAAAATACAACTTTACAACCTTTCTTTCATTCTTCAAATTCATCATACAGAATACAATTCTTTCACATTCTTTCAAAGGATGAAAATAGAGTTTATTTCTTTTACATTTCACTTTACAACTTTCATAAACAATACCACATATTTCTATTACAAAAAATTTACAAGTTCCTCCACTACAAGTGGGAATGATTACAATAAACTTTATCTCAACAAGGGACTATCATACTGTCTTTTTCTCAGCTCCAGCACAACAAGTGCATATATCTCATTCTCTCACATTGTAATCACAACAAGAGTAGGGGAAATGTAATGATCTCTACCCAACCAAGACATTCAATGAAGAGGAGAATCCATCCTTCTTCATTGCCCCCAAGACCCAACCACAATGCAATAAATGATGTGATCCAACTCATGGAAACATTAGGCTTCCACAAAGACACAATCATCACTTTCACAATAAAATATAGTTCTAAAAACAGAATGAAGTTTACAACTACATTAAAACATGAAAAACAATACTAAGTCTTAATCAAGCAAGCAAAAGGAGCAAGAAACTATGGGGTATGCTTCTTATGCCTCTCAAAAAGGGAAATGGGTATCGAACTTGAATTACAAACTCCCAAAATATAGTATATAACAGCCCCGACATTCCTTATGCCTCCCCAAAGTACCCCTTATTCCTCACATTTTCTTATGCCTCCCCAACCTCTTATGGCACCCCATAATGAGTAAATAAATGCAAGATATTTCTTTGTAATGTGGAACCCAAATCCCAACTCCATCCACACTTATACCTCCCTAAAACACACTTTTTCCTCCCACAAATTAAACCCCATAGTCTTCTCCTACACCATCCCTAGGCCATCTACCCAACAACCCACAAACATATCAAACATTCATACATTAACATTCACATTCATAAAAGAAGAGCATTTCAAGAGCCAAGTTCCTACCTCTCCATGATGGAGTTGTTCTAGGTTCCAAAACAGAAAGCTTAACCCAATGCAAGGAATCCAAAATAGCTAAGCACAAGCATGCAACAATCTTTAAAAATATCCTTCAAGAAAGATATTAGAAAACATAAAAATAATTCACCCAAGAATGAAGTCTCAAAAATCAAGCAACCCAAAATAAGGTAAGAAAATAAAATTTTATAGAAAAGGGAAGGGAAGAGGATGAGGTGGATCCATGTAGGATGCCACATCACACATTCTAAACCCCAACACAAGGTAAAATTCATTCTCCAATGTATAATAAATAGGTGGGTGATTAATATGATAGTTTACTCACATACTCCAAAACAAACCCACACCCGAAAGAACTAAAATTACAAAAAGTGAGAAAAGTGCAATTAAAACTTACAATTTGTCTTCCCAAAATGCATTATAAAAGTATAATTTTAACCTCCAAACCATAGGTATGGTTGGTAATTAAATTTAAGAGGTATGGGGCAAGTTTAACTTGTCCCAAAAACCTCCAAAATCAGCCTCGAAGGACAAATTCGAATTTCCAAGAAGGTGAAGTGTATCACACTCAAAAGTTAACTTACACATATCTTACAATAGTTTAATTCAAGGCCAAAAACTCATTTAATTACTTTCTCATGATATCTTTTAATTAATTAATATTAACAACATGCCTACCCATAATATTAACACAACATTTAATAAATAAAGAGAGGGGAAAATGCATCTCAAAATAAACACCTACTGCAATCATTAAACAAAATGGTCAAGTAAATAACTACACATAACCCCTTGGTCACATGCAAAGGTGGTTCCCCCTGCATGGGTACCCCTAAAAAAATAACCACACACAAAAAAACAAGTTGTCATGGTGACCTTGTTGAATTCATTTATCATTCCAATGTGGTTGGTCTCCAATCCCCGATGTTTTTGTGATATTTTACCTGAAAAACACAAATACCTCCTTCAGCCTCATGGCCATATTATAACATCCAAAATAATATAAATAGAATTCTCAAAATCATCTAGATATATGAATCAAAACAACATCAAAGCAATCTAACAATATCATTTACAATTTTATCAGCAACAATATCATCATCCAATAATTTCCATTTTTATGTCTACTCACAATATCCATAAATCACATGTCTGAACAACATCCATAACATAACCATGTCAAACAACATATCAACATCAATATCCAAAATGCCTCTAATAATCATCATGCATCATAAATGAATAAAGTCAACAATAATCCATGATCTAATATCTATCATTATACTATAATAAGGTCCATAATCAAGTCCATAATATAATAAGTAGTATCATGATTAGTATCAAAAGTTGTCAAAAGAAAGTGGGCACTACATCCCCCTCCCCTTAGACTCGACTTCCTCCTAGAAGTCACTGGAACAAGTGTGGAAACTGAACTTGTAATAAAGTAGCATCCTCCCATGTAGCTACAGTCTCATCATATCTGTCCCACTGCACCCGGACCTGATCAACCTCTCTACCTCAAAGGCCCAAGGTCCTATGATCTAGGATGCAAACAGGCTCCACCATCACCTACCCCTGATCCTGCACCTACAATGATGTCCAATCTAACACATGAGAAGGATCTGCAACATATCTCCTAAGAACTAAAACATGAAACACATCATGTATGTGAGACAAGCTAGGTGGCAATGCTATACGGTAGGACAAAGGGCCGATATGCTCCAAGATCTCGAAAGGACCCATGAATCTAGGAGCTAACTTAGAACCTTTTCCATAATGGATAAGGATCTTATGTGTCTTGACACGAAGGAACACCTTCATGCCCACATCAAAAATATGATCAGTCCTATGCTGATCTGCGTACTTCTTCTACCTATCATATACCTCCTGCAGGTCTTTATCTCGATCAAAATCACCTCTCGCTCCATGTCCCGCAACAAGGCTGGTCCAAGAGAAACCATGTCCTCTAACCTATCACAACTAAGAGTTGTCCTACACTCTCTCGCCATAGAAATCCCGAAAAGGATTAATTCTATAGAACTCTGAAAACTATTATTGTAGGTGAACTCCACCAAAATGCAGTACTCCTCCCATCTTGACTACTGATCCATCACATACATCCCGATCATGTCCTCTAAAATCTGATTCACACCGCTCGGTCCTGTCCATTGGTCTCGGGGTGATATGCTTTGTGCTGAAATTGATCTTCATCCCGATGGCATGCTGCATGGTAGTCGAGAAATGGGAAGTGTTCAAATGATCACAATCACTAATAATCTTCCATGGAATCCCATGCAACCTCACAATCTCATCTAAATATACCGTGCCACTACACTAGCTATATAAGTGGTCTTTCTTGGAGAAAAGTGAGTAACTTTCGTCAATTTATCAACCGTGACCATGATGGCGTCGCGGTGATATCTCGATATTGGTAGCCTAACAATGAATGCATGGTAATGGTGTCCCACTTCCATTCTATTATAGAATGAGAAAAGAGAAGGGCAACTTGATGTTGATGTTCGGCCTTCACTTTACGGAACTCTAAACATTGTGACAAAAATCCAGAGCCACGTCTCTATTAAGTTCTCTCTAGTGATACAACTATCTCAAAGTATCATGCATCTTCTTCACCCCAGGATGGGCTGAATAGGGTGCATGATGTGTCTCTATCAATATGTCCTACCTCAATCCTCCACCTCTGGGGAACATAAATCTAACCTTTGTTCCTAAGAAGGCTATCTACCTCTAGTTAGAAACCATCAAAATTCCCTTTGAGGGGTCTCGAGACTTGATCTCTGCTCGAACTACAATGTAGAAACTATAAAGAGGAAGCTCTTGAATAATCCTTCTCCGTAAATTTTTTCCCACTAAAGTAGCCATAACCATATGTCTCCATCTACATGATAGCATCTGCCATCACATTCTCCTTCCCCTTCACATTCTCTATCTCCATGTCATACTCATAACACAAATCCATCCAATGCCACCGCGAGCATTGAGATTGGGCTACGTGAAGAGGTGGTGAAGACTCAAATGATCAGTCCTGAGTGTGATTATTTGACCAAAAATAAAGTGCCTCCATCAAACCAAAGCATGCACAACTTCCGAAGCTCAAGATCATGAGTCGAGATAATTAAACTCGTAATCCTTGAGTTTGCGAGACTCAAAAGCTACTACTCGCCATCCCGCATCAATACACCTCTAAGCTCTGCTAAAGAAGC
The DNA here is from genome assembly GCA_018340775.1 of Taxus wallichiana var. yunnanensis. Taxonomy (NCBI): domain Eukaryota; kingdom Viridiplantae; phylum Streptophyta; class Pinopsida; order Cupressales; family Taxaceae; genus Taxus; species Taxus wallichiana. The sequence continues at coordinate 794,890,505 of CM031237.1, read as the reverse complement.
ATCCGTGTAGACGAAAAACTCACCCTGAGGATCCAACACTGCAAGAATAGGTGCTGTAGTTAGAAATTCCTTTAGTGTATTGAAGGCCTGCTCACACCTGTCTGACCAAAAAAACTTCTTCCCTTTCCTCTAAAGGGAAGTGATGGGGTGTACAATCTGAGAGAAGTCTTGAACAAATATCCGGTAGTAACTTGCTAATCCCATAAATCTACACACCTCAGTCACACTAGTGGGTGTTGGCCAATCCATAATAGCTCTAATCTTGGAAGGATCAATGGCGATAACTTTCACAGAAATGATATGACGCAAATACTGCACCTCCATTTGAAAGAATGCTCACTTCTCCAAGTTCCCTTAAAGCTATTACTCTCAAAGGCACGAAGAACCTGGTGAAGGTTCCCTCGTGCTCCTCACACGTACGTGAGAAATCAGAATTTCATCAAGGAATATGAGAACAAAACTATCTAAGAAGGTCCTAAATACCCCATTCATCAAAATCATAAATATTATAGGGGTATTAGTCAAACCAAAAGGCACCACTGTAAACTCATAGTAGCCATATCTCGTACGGAAAGTGGTCTTATGAATATCTACCTCAGAAATCCTCAACCGATGGTAGCCTAACTTAAGGTCTATCTTAGAGAAAATTGTGGCTCCTTCATCGATCAAATAAATCATCAATGCGCGAGAAGAGGATAACGATTGTTGATTGTTACTTTGTTCACCTTTGGTGGTAATCAATACACAACCATAAGGATCCATCCTTTGTTTTCACAAAAATCACCAGTGCATCCCAAGAGGATACACTTTGGGATGGATAAGGCCTTTCTCTAGGAGGCCCTCTAGCTGACTTGAGCTAACGAGAGCTGGGGTGCTCATCCGATAAGGTGCTCATGAGATAGGCTCTACTCCCTAACTTGATCTATATGAAAATCAATCTCACGTGGAGGTGGGAACGCTAGTAGTTCCCATAGAAATACATCTGAAAACTATATCAAAATGAGGTGATCATCTAGTGATGGTCCACTAGATCCATCCTCGATCATCACACCGATCAGTAAAAGAATACATCTAACAACCCCACACACACACCGCTTAAGCTATATAGGGGGTTGGTGTGAATAGAAATGGGTCTCCCAACCCCTGATATCACCGACTCAACTCCCAAATCATCTACACAAGATATAATCTTGTGGTAATAATCCATCCTAGCCCTGTGAGCAGACAACCAGTCCATGCCCAAGATGACTCCATAAGATCCCAAGGAAGGATACAAAGATCCGAGGTAGTGGTGAAAGGTCCCAAATCTACCACACACTCCTTAACTAAGGAGTCTATAGAGATCTTGGCTCCATAAGCCATCTCAACATCCCAACTACGACACTTCCTAACTTCCACCAGCTTGCGCACTCTACTAAAGATGGTGTAATAAAAGAATCGAAAGGACCGAGAATAAAACAAAATAAACGTAGGAATACCACCAATGCTACCTGTGGTCTCAATAACTATACTTTGATGCTCTTCCTGGCGGTTCTTGACCACTACATACATCCTATGACTATGCCCCATATCACCAATAGTAGGCTCTGAGATCTATGTCTTACCCTTGTTATTAGGGTTTTGTGGGTAGTATCTCCAAAATGTCCAAGAACACCGAGAAACAAAACAACTACCTGATCCTCTCCCTTGTGTAGCAGATCCGGTTGGTACCTTGGAGGTCTATGGTGTGGATCCCGATGGTCCAGTGTAGTCTGCTGAGAGGTATCTGTTGGTGAGCTCCTATTGAGTGAGCTCTCTGGGCACCTGTGTCCTGATGGGACCCCTAGGAGGAGGCCCCATACTCTGACCTCTCTGTGCATCAATCCTCTGTGAAGGCATATAAGGTGGGTAGAACTGTGATTGTTGCTGCTTTTGTGGTCTAAAAGATGACTATGTTCAACCCTCTCCACCATGAGGAAGTGGTACTTGCCACCTCGATCTGTTGTGCATTTGCTTGTATGCGGCTCCAAACTCGGTCACTAGCCTGCTGGGTCTTTCCCCTAGTCTTATCTGCTATAGAGGCCTTCTCAATAGCCTTAGCTAATGTCTCTCTGGGACAATGGATCCACACTTTGCACCTCAAATTTCTAGGTTCATGCCTGGATGAACCGGTGGATCCACACCCTGCTCATCCCGCATGTAATCAACATACTTTGGAGTAGATCTATAAATATACTCTCATACTCAGCCACTGTAAAGAGATGTTTGTCGAGGTAATGGAACTCATCTATCCATCGGTGTATGAACCTCTGCTTCAAATATCTACTCTAGAAACGATCCTCAAAGAGCTCCTGGTAACTGCTTCTTAGAATCAACATGGAGCTTTTGCTCCTCTCAGTGTACCAGAAGACACCAACTCCATCCCTCAAGGAGATGTATTGCAACATGAGATTTTGTGTTGCTAGAACAAGGACAGAGCTTGAAGCATCCACTCAAGCTCACCAACTAGGCCTCTGCCTGAACTCCACCTATGTCACCAGAATAATGTGATGGCTAAAGCTTTAGGATATCCCTGATGTGATGTGTAGCTGTGGTCTGACATCCTCTAGGTCTCTTTGTATGCTCATCCCTAAGCCTAGGCCTCCAACACATCTCTCTATGTCCTGAAACTTGGTCACCCTGTCCCTTTGTGGTGACTCATCTCTGGCTGAATCTGCATGGGAGTTTTCTCCTCCATGCTCCTCGCTGGGTCAAGGAGATACATAACCCTCAATGGAATGGACTCTATCATGTTTGGCTGCATGTCCTCCTACTGATGCTCCACGTAGAGTGACATTAACATCTTGAGTCTACAAAATATGGGGTAGTATGGCTGCTACAACATGATCTAGTGGTGGTAAGTCTAGGTTTACGTGAAGAGACCCGCATCCTATCTATACCTCCTACACAGACCAAGGTGAGAGTTATTTCATCTTTCTAAGTTTTATTCAGTTTCCATGTTTACTAAAATATGTAATATCTAAACTAAGTTGTTTTCTAGATTTACAAGTGTGCTTTGGCTCATGTCTAAAGTTTTCTAGTGTGCCCAATGGCTCAAGATTTTTAACCATTGATCTTATACCAAGTGTAACTCCCGCTAAAAAAAACCACCGAGACCCAAGAACAACCTAGGATTAGTTAGGATAATTATGGAATAATATTTTTTGTTTAAAAGAGACTATAACCAGGTTACAAGACAACAACTATCACTAAGTATTATCCACAAGATAATACTTTTATTTTGCTTATAGAGGTCACAAGGTTCAGGATTTTAAGGTTATAAGGTTCAATTAGCGTAAGAGGGTAATTCCTCACCATACCCACTCTCTAACAAGCTTAAATATTCAACTCGGTTTTTCTCAAATTTAATGCATTCAAAATTTACCTAAATCATTCCCATTGGATAGGAAATTTCTTCACCTTTCTATTGATATAAATAATTCCTCCTAACTCATCATATTTTCCAAGTTATGGGTCAGTGGGCCTTAGGGTGAAAATTTTCACCAAGGTCGTGCACAATGGGGCCGGGGAAGAAAAATTTCTGAAGGGAGGGTCTGCGCAGGGCGGTGGGGACATTTTCAAAAATTCCCGCATGTGGAAAAAAACCAACTTTGCACTTGCACCCCCTGCGAGTCTGCCAGGGACACGTGGCACCTTCTAAGCCAACACGGGTAAAAAGCGGAGTAGCAGGAATATTTTTACAAAATTCCCGCCTCGGGTGAGAATTCACTTTCGCGCCCATGCCCCCACGAGTCCGCAAGGGACACATGGCATCTCCTAAGCTAATGTAAGGAAATTGGGGTGGCGGGGAGAAATAAGGTTTTGTGCCCCAAAGGAAAAAAGGAATAAATTCACCCACGCCTTCGCCGATGCCTCATGATCCCACGTGGCAGCCTCTGATTGGCTATGGGTAGACGAAGAAAATTTGAAAAAATTTCCCAAAAATTTTGAAGCTCAAAGGGAAAAAGGGGCTTTCTCCTCCACCGATTCCTCATTGTGCTATGTGGCAACATCTGATTGGTCATGGGTGGTAGAGAAAATTTGGAAAATTTTCCCAAAAATTTTCGAGAGTGCTAAGTTTAAAAAGAGATCCACCCTCCGCTGACACCTCATAGTGCCACATGGTAGCCTCCCGATTAGCTACGGGTTGGCAGGTCGGAGGGGAAAATTTGGATAATTTTCCCAAAAAAATTTTAAAGCTCGAAGGGAAAAATTCGGGCCAGCGGGTGCTCATGAGGAAATGTTTTCCCAATTTTTCTTTTTTTAATGCCAAGTGAAGAAAAACTTTAGAATGCCATAAATTTTTATAGAGAGCTCAATTTTGGGAAAATGAGGACTTTTGGAAATCTCTCGATGTCCTTGTTACTCACGGATCATTAATTTTTGATTTTGATAAAGTTACGGGGTCAATTTAAAGATAACGATCTGCAGGATTTTATAGTACAAACTGATAAATTTTAACTTATAAGATTTGTTCAATTTGATCTTCTTCCTCTCTCAACATGTCAAATAGACATGGAGAATTGTTCTTAGATGGATTTAAGAAGGATTTCAAGATTCAATTTGTCTGATTGATTTGCAATTTGAGCATTTACATTCCTTGATAGAAAAATGACTATAAGAGGGTTGAGCCCGATTTGCAAGGTTTTGAAGGATTTCTCCTTAAGTGTTATAGTCCAATTGAATTCATTTAGGACACACTACTTCAATTTAATCATTTAATCTATTATTTCATTGTTATAGGTTTGAACTGTGCATTTTAGGTAAAGTATTTTCCAGTTGCGAAACAAAACAGAGATCAAGTTTGAAAGGGTCTATTCATCATTTTTCATCATCCAAGTCTGGGAATTCCTTCCAATTCCAATATAATACTTTTAGTTGATTCAATTCCAACCATTCAAAAAAAAAAAATACAATTATGATTTCCAACTTTACACATTTCAAAGGACAAAGTTATGCATTTTCATTCATACACATTTACTTCTTTCAAACAGAGATTTCAATTCACATTTAGATGTTCAATCTTAAAACAACAACGAAAATTGAGAAAGGTAATGCAATCCTTTATTGATTCCAAAATACAACTTTACAACCTTTCTTTCATTCTTCGATTTCACCATACGAATACAATTCTTTCACATTATTTAAAAGGCTGAAAATAAAGTTTAATTCTTTTGCATTTCACTTTACAAATTTCATTAACAATACCACATCTTTCTATTACAAAACATTTACAAGTTCCTCCACTACAGGTGGGAAATATTACAATAAACTTTATTTCAGCAAGGACTATCATACTTGTCTTTTCTCACTCAGAACAACAAGTGCATATATCTCATTTTCCCATATTGTAATCACAACAAGAGTAGGGGAAAGGCAATGCTCTCCACCCAACCAAGACATTCAATGAAGAGGAAAATCCATCCTTCTTCATTGGCCCCCGAGCCCCAACCACAATACAATCAAATATGTGATCTAACTCATGGAAACATTAGGCTTCCACAAACACACAACCTACACTTTCACAATAAAACACAATTCCAAAAATAGAATGTAGTTTATAACTACATTAAAACATGATAAACGATACTAAGGATTTATCAAGCTAGCCAAAGGAGCAAGAAACTATGGGGGATGCTTCTTATGCCTCCCAAAAGGGGAAATGGGTATCACCGCCTAAATTACAAACTGCCAAAATATAGTATATCATAGCCCTAACATTCCTTATGCCTCCCATAAGTACCCCTTATTCCTCACATTTTTTATGCCTCCCCAATCTCTTATGGCACGCCATAATGAGTAAAGAAATGCAACCTATTTCTTTGTAAGGTGGACCCCAAATCCCAACTCCCTCCACATTATACCTCCCTAAAACACACTTGTGCCTCCCACAAATTAAACCCCATAGTCTTCTCCTACACCATTCCTAGGCCATCTACCCAACAACCCACAAACATATCAAACATTCATACATTAACATTGAAATTCATATAAGAGAGCATTTCAAGACGCAAGTTACTACCTCTACATGATAGAGTTGCTCACGGTTCCAAAAAAAAATCTTAACCCAATACAAGCAATCCAAAACAACCAAGCACAAACATGCAACAATATTCCAAAATTTCCTTTAAGAAAGAGCTCCCAAAATAGCAAAAAAATTCACCCAAGAATGAAGTCTCCAAAATCAAGCAACCCCAAATAAGGCAAGCAAATCAAATTTTATAGAAGAGGGAAGGGAAGAGGATGAGGTGGATCCATGTAGGATGCCACATCACACATCCTCAACCCCAACACAAGGTCAAATTCATTCTCCAATGTATAATAAATAGGTGGGTGAATAATATAATAGTTTACTTACATACTCCAAAACAAACCCACACCCCAAAGGACTGAAATTACAACATGTAAGAAAAGTGCAATTAAAACTTACAATTTGTCTTCCCAAAATGCATTATAAAAGTCTAATTTTAACCTCCAAACCATAGGTATGGTTGGAAAATAAATTTAAGAGGTATGGGACAAGTTTAACTTGTCCCACAAGCCTCCAAAATCAGCCTCCAAGGACAAATTCGAATTTCCAAGAAGGTGGAGTGTTTCACACTCAAAAGTTAACTTACACATCTCTTACAACAATTTAATTCAAGGCCAATAACTCAATTAATAAATTTCTCACGATATCTTTTAATTAATTAATATTAACAACATGGTTACCCATAATATTAACAAAACATTTAATAAATAAAGAAATAGGCAAATGCATCACAAAATAAACACATGCAATCATTAAACAAAAGGGTCAAATTAATAAATACACATAACCCTTGGTCACATTTAATGGTGGTTCGCCCCCATGGGTACCCCTAAAAAAACAACCACACATAAAAAAACAAGTTTCCATGGTGACCTTGTTGAATTCATCTAGAATTCCAATGTGGTTGGTCTCCAATCCCCGATGTTTGTTGTGATATTTTAACTTGAAAAACACAAATACCTCCTTCGACTTCATGGCCATATCGAACATCCAAAATAATATAAATATAATTCCTAAAATCATCTACATATATGAGTCACAACAACATCAAAGCAATATAATAACATCATTTACGGTTTTATCAAAACTATATATCTTCATCCAATAATTTACATTTCTAGGTATACTCACAATATCCAAATATCACATGTCCAAACAACATCCATAACATAACAATGTCAAATAGTGTATCATCATCAATATCCAAAATGCCTCTAATAATCATCATGCATCATAACTTAATCAAGTAAACAATAATCCATGATCTAACATCTATCATCATACTATAATAAGGTCCATAATCAACTCCATAATATAATTAGCGATACCATGATTAGTATCAAAAGGTGTCAAAGGAAACTGGGCACTACAAATTATTTATTGTTGAATTTTTTTATCTGGTTTTATCATCCATATTTGGATTATTATCTTCATAGGTATAATTGTTATGTAGTTATAACAATTATGTGTTTCTGGATGTAATATTGGAAGCTCTTGTATTGTTTGTTGCATTGGTGCAACTCCTTTTTTTTTTGTATTCAGGTGTACAATACCTATAAGTATTGCAGCTCATTCTATTGCACCTGGTTGATTAAGTTTAACATATTTCACAGTCTTTCGTCCATGTTTTACATTGGTACCAGAATGAGAATCTAGCCTATGAAGCAAAAAAGGGTTGAAGGAGAGGTTGTAGTAGGAAGAGAAGTGTCTTGGAGAAGAATTTTATTTTCTAGAGAGCATGTGTTGCCTCCAACAACTTCCATGACATTCCTGCATCTCCAAAGCCCCCCTCTTTCGTTCCAGGAGTTTGGAATGCAATTTTTTTTTACACTGGTGCACCCACCATCAAGAAAAATTTCTTTATGCAGGTATAGAAAATTAAAAAAATTCCCCATCTAAGGGTTTTACCTCTAATATTAGAGGTGCCTTTTGTCTCTTCTAATTTTAGCAAAGCGATAATTGGAGGTTTCTATGCTAGCTTTGGAGGAATTGAGAAAAGGTCGAGTTCACTTGCTTACATGGAGACTTCCACGCAACGCGTACTCGGTAAAATTCAACAGCTTTCTAGCAAAGTGTGGATCCACATACCAAGTATAGACTTGCACACAAGTAATTCAAACTAGAATAGCCATATGAATTTGGAGGTGGAAAATCTGTTCTGAGCGTTCAATCCAACCGAGGAAAAAAATCACGACATCTAATCATTTGTCAAGTTTTGGATTTGAACCAGGTGGAGACCTAGACCTCCCTCCTCTCTACCAAAATGGCCTCTCCACATTCCGACCTGCACAAGAAAAAACAATAAAAATGAGGGAAGTGGCTATTTGATGTCTAACATTCCCTCTTACTCATCGCTGATCCTACAACAAAACAAAATAGCGGTGTGATTAATCACAAACAGTGGCCTTCAAACATAAAAAGGCATGAATAAAAGTAGAAGATAAGGAAGCAGAAGACATAAAGCACTCAGATTACATGCAAAGATCCAGTTTTTACGCATAAAGGAACCCTAAAATTGCCTCAAACACCAGCATTCTCCACGTGGAGCGTCTATCTTTGCCAAATCGCCAATGAAACAAGGTTAGTCATTTTTTTGTGTATTAAATACATTATACTTCATTTCATATCACAAGCACTCATAGAGCCTAAGTGGTTAAGAGGAATGACTTAAAAAGGGAGGTGCATGGTTCGAATCACACCAAAAACACAAGTTTTTCAATTTTGAAATTTGGAGGAAAATTTAGTGAAACCTGCCAAAATTGGAGAAGGATTTAGCGGAAAACCTTCACTAAACCTATTAGTTATAACTAAACAGGTCGCTAAATATTTAGCGAGAAAATCCCTAAATTTAGGGTATTTTTTTTTTCCATTAAGCCTATTTTTTTATTTCAGGCAACATTTGCTAAAGGAAGACCAACCAAAAACTTCATCTTGGGCCTCTTTTTAATGGTTTTGGCATCAAGGGTCATTTTGGGCTCTAGAGGCCACCAAGGCCCGTAAAACAAAAATATTTTTCCTGCCATTCAATTTTTATAAATTTTTGAATGTAATTGCATGCTGCAATATATTGTACTAATTTGCAAGTTGCCATAGTCAACTGCACATATTGTAACTACTCAGAAACTAGCAGAAAAGTTGTAATAAAAATAGTATAAAATTGGTTCTGCAACACTCACGAGATCCTAGATCTCATTTGTAGCATTTGGTATGTACGGTGCATGTGGGAAGCGCTTATGGGTAAATGCATCATGACTAATACTACACTTAACACCTAATATAGTTGCAACAACATCATCTGGGCATCGACCCTTTAAATCGACGGGGAGTAATAAGGTCACAGTGCACACACTATGAGCCATCCCATCCATCTGTGAATGATTGCACGACATAAATCTGGATTGAGAAATTAGCCGAGTATATAGTACGATTACTCATGTTTATGAGGATATTTCTTTGAGCTAGTGTCGATAATCACATAGAACCCTTTCAATACTATCTTGATACGACGTATTGAATTATTTCATGTACCACCGAGTATATACAAAGGGTGAGATTATTCCACGTAATTCCGGGTAAATCGAAGGGAGCATATATAGAAAGGTTTGGTATATCGGTGATGGTATATAGATTGGGAGACCTTATACCTTGAGTGATAAGAGCCAAACCCATCGGTGTTTTCTACAAAATGGGCACCAATTCCCCAAAAAAATTCTTCTCGGATTCACAACTACTTAGAGGAAACAACTATGTTGTATGGAAGACAAAAATCAAGACACACTTGAGTTTGGAGAGATCATCTGCTTTGAATGTTACTCGACCATATCAACTACGATACAACACAACAATGGTAGTTTGATAAAGCAGATCAGAAGGCCAAACTCATCATCTTGTTTAGAGTTTCCAACGATATGCGACCCCACATTTGAGAAGCCAAAACAACTAAAGAAGCTTGGGATAAGTTGAGCACAATGTATGAGGCCAAAAACAAGAATGTCAATCTGAATTTACTGAGTTAGTTACACACATTGAAATTCAAAAAAATGAGAACATGGAATTTTTCTTAGGAAGAGTTGCAAAATTGATGGCTTCAATTCTAGCCCTAGGAGAAGTGGTCAAAGATGATGATCTCATTCCCATTATTCTAAGAGCACTCCCTTCTTCATACCATATTTTTGTAACAACACTAAACTTTTCAGATATGATAGTTAGTTTTGACAAATTGGTAAACCTAATGCAACAAGAGGAATCAATGCATAATAAGGATGATGAAGAGGAGTAGGAAATTTCTTCAGATCAAAAATGGAAAGGAAAAGGTAAAGGAAAACCTAATTCCTATCAAAATTCTCAAAATCAAAATCAGTATCAATGGGATAGACAATTGAAGAAACAATGTCCAATTTGTAAAAGAGGACATGACTTAAAAGATAGTTGGTATAGTACTTATGAGAAAGGTTCATCAAGAAACTCTAGACCTCCACAAAAACAATCTTACAAGGGACATTCTAACAATAATCATGGGAAAAAAAAGTGGGACTGGAAAATAAGACCCCATCAACAAGGAAATATTACTTAGAAACAAGAACATTCGACAATGAAGAATTCTTGTTAATCGCTTGATAAAGTGAACCATCCATGTCATCTAATGATGTTTAATATGTTGATTTGGGGGCCACTTGACACATGACCAGCCATAGAGAATGGTTTACTTCAATGAGGGACACGCCATTGAAAAATCATGTTTCTTTGGGAACATTTCTCTACCTCTTGGTTCATACAACTACGTACTATCAAATGTCTTATATGTCCCTTGGTTGTGACAGATAATTTTCTTTCAGATCACTCAAATTCTTGATCACAACCTAAAAATGACTTTGATAGTCATTCCGAAAAGAAAACATGTTTGATTCGAGACAAATCAAGAGGCTCGATAATAGTTGCAAAAGCCTTCAATGTTGGATGCATGTTCCAACTTGATTTTTCTCATAGAGACGATCAAGAACTTGTGGCTAAGAACTCCACCTCAACATAGTTTTGGCATCAGAGACTTGTTCATGTAATTTTTAAGTATCTCGAGACACTTCATCGGTGTAATATGGTACATGGGCTACCATCTCTTCAAAAGGATATAGACAAGTGTCCTCACTGCCTAGCAGGAAAAAAACATAGAGCTTCATTCTAGAAGAGTACATATTGATCTCATGGTAAGCTTGATCTAGTTCATACCGATATTTGCGTTCGATGCAACCAAGTTATTCTGGATTTCAGTACTTCATGCTATGTGTTGATGAATATTCAAGGAAAATGTGGATTTTTTTCTTCATAAGAAAAGTGAAGCTTTTGAAACTTTTAAGAAGTTCAAAGTAGCAATTGTGAATGAAACTGGTCATCACATCAGAACTCTCTACTCAAATCGAGGGGGAAATTCACTAGTAACGAGTTCAAATAATACCTAAAACTCACGGTATTCATCAATAAATGCCTCCTCCACACACACTAGAACATAACGGTGTGGTTGAGAGAAGAAATCATACTATCATCAAAATGGTGTGATGCTTGATTGATGACTTAGAACTTACAAAGACATTCTAGGTAGAAAAGAAATATTGTAATGTATTTATTGAGCGAGTGCCCACAATTGCTCTTAATAGAGTAACGCCATAAGAATCATGTTCAAAAGGGAAACCATTTATTGCACATCTCATAGTATTCAGTGCAAAGCAAGTATGCACATACCCAAGTAGAACGAGAAAAAAATTCGACATGAAGTCAAATTAAACTCGTCTTCATTGGATACAATGAAGAGAATCTTGGGTATATAATGAGGGATACAAAGATGAGAAAATTATACACCAGCGAGAGATGTTGTGTTTCTCAAGAAGAAGGAAGCAAATTCTCCTCCTCCGAGACTCACCAAATGTAGATTTTTCACCATTTGTAAAAATTGAAGTTGATGTACCCACGATGATGAAAGTGAGGATGGGATGATGTTGTTGACCGAGATAGGACCACGACCCATGGGAACAGGTTTAGCGTATTCCCAATTGGTGTACTAGCACATTATGAGATGAAAGAATGGATGCTCCACCGATACATCCACCCATAGACCACGAGACTCATAGTAAAGCAAGACAAGAAGTTAAATTTTCTTTGATTAGTAGAGTAATTGAATCTGTGAGCCCTCTATAGTCTAGGAATCCCTATAGTTAAAATCTTCAAAAGATTCCATGGATTCTGAATATCAATCAGTGATGAAAAATAACACTTGGTAGCTTGTAGATCTTCTACTAGGGAAGAAACCCATTGGATGCAGATGGATATTCAAAACTAAGTATAAAGCAGATGTGACAATGGAAAAGTATAAAGCAAGACTAGTAGCAAAGGGGTATGCACAAAAAGAAGGCATTGCGTACGAGGAGACATTTTCTCCCACACCTAAGATCAAGACGATCAGGATGAACTTTACTCTAGATGCACTGTTTGGATGGAAAGCCCATTAGATGGACGTAAAAAGTGCCTTCTTGAATAAATATTAACAAGAAGAAGTCTATATGACTCAACCTGAGGGATATGTTGTACATGGTAAAGAAGCAAAGGTATGCAGACTCAGGAAATCTCTTTATGGTCTCAAACAGGCACCCCAGGCATGGTACATCAAAATTGATGAGCATGTCTCGTATAACATGGATTTGTTAGAAATTCATACGACCCTAATCTCTACCTCAAAAAACAAGGGGGTGAGATTGCGATTTTCATTGTCTATGTCGATGATCTAGTCATCACTTGGAAGTTCGTGAGGATAATCATTGCAATGAAGAAAGATTTTAATTGATCATTTGACATGACCTATCTCGAGGTGATGCATTATTGTCTTGGATTTGAATTATGGTAGAAAGAGAATGACACCTTTGTTTCTTAGATGAAATATACCAAGAAAATGCTCGAGAAATTCAGGATGATGGATTACACACCAATTTCTACACCTATGGAGAATAGATTGTAGTTCTCTCGTTCAGATATATCTCTTGAGGTAAGTGCCACTCTCTATCAGAAGATGATCAAGATTCTCACTTACCTGACCTACACTAGACCGGATATCATCTTTGCAGTGAGCTATCTATCCAGTTCATAGAATCAAAATTTTTTTCATTGAAAGTAACAAGGCACATCTTGATATATCTCAAAATATTAGTGGATCTTGGTCTAGAATACAAGAAGAATGACAACTTCTTCTTGTCAAGATATTAATATTCATATCATGCAGGAAACTTTGATGACGGAAAATCCACTTCAATATTTGTGTTCTTTATGGGATCTAGACCAATATCATGGGGAAGTAATAATAGACAATTTTTTTCTCATTCTTCCATAGAATTTGAGTATCATTCTGTAGGAGAAGTTGTATGTAAAGTGATTTGGCTATGTCACATACTCGAAGGACTTGGAATACCACATGACAAACTAACCACCATGTATGTTGACAATGAAGGTATTCTCAAACTTGTTTGCAATCTAGTGTTTCAAGAAAGAAAAAAACACATTGAGGTACAGGTTCATTTCATACGTGAGCATGTGTTGAAGCACAACATCTAGATTTAATTTTTTCAACAGCTAAACAACGAGAAGATATCTTCACGAAGTCATTTACACGTAACAAGTTTGAGCTGTTCAGAGAGTTCCTCTCCTCATCCCTTGAGGCAGTGAGAAATTAAGGGGGGGAATGTTAGGTTAATTATTATTTACCTAATATTGTTAATTATGCATTATATAATTAATTATTTATCATTGTGTTTTTTTATATGGTATTATCAACCATATTTGGCTTATTATTTTCATGGGTATAATTGTTATGTAGTTATAATAATTATGTGCTTCCTGAATGTGATATTGGAAGCTACTGTATTGGTTGTTGCATTGTTGCAAATCCTATTTTATTTGTATTCAGATTGTATAATACCTATAAGTATTACAACTCATTCTATTATACCTGGTTCATTCAGTTTAATATATTTCACAGGCTTCCATCCCTATTCTATAGTGTTAATGTTCATACACTTGAACTTGTGGGATTAATTGGTGATCATTATTTTATGCTTTCTTATGTGTCCATAGAATGATTTTCATTTCAGTTCATGTTTTCATATTATGTGAAGTCATGGTGATGTAACCTAGTCCACATTTTCTATTAGGTATGCGGCTCATGGAAAGCATGTCGTATAGTTGCTCCCAATTCCTTGTATAAACTTGTATTGTGAAGAAACAAAAAATATCTTCATATTATGGTATAATGATTGCAGGGTTCATTTTAAGACCCCCTTTAAAAAATTAGTTTAGAATGGGTGGCGAATCTCAAAAATCAACTTTCGAATCAATGGCAAATTTCTGAAAAATGTTTCATGGTAAAGGCAATTTGGTAGGGCACAATTTTCTTAGATGAGGTACAATGATAAGAAACATTGGCAAAATACATGCATAAGTTAATTTAACATATAAATAGTAGGTGAATTCACCCATATAAATGACTTATTAGTGGAAATTTTAGGTGAATTGGGTAGGAGCCGACTGCTGAAAATTAGCCATTTCCAATTTCCAAAATCCCTAATATTCGCGAGTTTACAAAAATTTGCCACTAAAATTTTCCCTGAATGATTGTTTGGTACAATTATTTAGGGAATTTTCACTATGGATGACACTTGGGAGATCCCTATGAAATATATAAGAAGTTAGTTGTTTCATTCGTGAATTCTATCATTTAGCGGTTGTGGAGCATCGGACATTTGATAGTTAGAATATCTTATATGTGGCATTATTTGACACTTGAGAGATTTGGTTTCCTCCTTGGAACAATTTACCTAGATTTTGACCCTTTCCATTTCCTTTCATACTACATTATGGATATTATGTTGACTCATCTTGGTAAAATAATTACAATGATATGACTTCTCTTTCAAATCATTAAATTTCTATGCTCTTCAATCTTGCATCGATGCATTGACCAATTCTATTTTCCTCTCATAAATTCTAAAATCTAACCCTTTTGGCAACCATAGAAAACACCATTGGACTATTTTACGTTAATTTTTTTTTGGAAGAGAATCTTTTGTTCTAGTCAAGGTTAGATTTTTAGGATATATTTTTATTATTAGATACAAATGTATTTATTCAAGCCATGAAGATATTTTTTTGGAGATTTGACTCATTCATACATTATAGTAGTTAAAATATCTTTTTAGTATCATAATTATATACTATGATGTGTACTCAATGTTATGGGTACCCCTATTGACATCCATTAGAGGTCATATAGTGAACGTGATGTGAATATTTTTGTGTATTCTATCTGTAATTTGGAATTTCTATATATCCAACATTTTGTTTAATTTATTTATTAAGAAACTTTAATAATCTTGTTCACTTTTCCTTCCTCGAATAATTTTGAAGTCTAAATGCAGCTACTTCGCCATTTTATTTGGTTTTTGAGATTTATTAGTTTTATATATATTTCTAGAACTTGAAGCTTATGATTTTAAAGTCACTTAGCTAAATGTTTTCAAGAGTGTAATGTGGATTTTCTTGATTTCTTGAGGATTTAGTTCTATCTTGTTGCATGGTAGGCGCATGTCATATGGGGTTACTCCCAAGGTTTCATGATTGCATATATGGTGCTGCAATAACATGCCCTTGATTATAAGGTGATGGGGCTCGAAGTGTCTATGACCATGGAGTGAGCTGACATCGAGATAGATACTTGGTACTATATACACCTATGGTGGAGTGAAAAATATGATATTCAGTCCTCCTATGCTGGAGTGACATATGATTGTTAGTTCTCTATGGTTGAGATACTTTTATGGTACTCAATCTTCCTATGGTGGAGTGACACTTATGATATGCAGTCCTCCTATGATAGAGAGACATATGATACTTAGTCCTCTATGGTTGAGAGAATTTTATGGTACTTAGTCCTCCTATGGTGGAATAACACTTATGATATTCAGTCCTCATATGGTGGATAGACTTATGATACTTATTCCATTATGTTTGAGAGACTTTTATAGTACCCAGTCCTTCTATGGTGGAGTGAAACTTATGATATTTATTTCTCCTATGGTGGAGATACATATGATACTTAGTCCTCTATGGTTGAGATACTTTTATGGTACTTGGATTCTTCTTGGTGGAGTTGCCTCTGTGACATGCATTATAGTTGGTGGATTTGACAATGATTTTTGTTGCTCCTTGCATCCTAGGATGAATTTTTACCACCACAAAGACAAGATATCCATTTCAAAATCTAGGGTCGATCTTGATATTGTGCACTATTCTAGTATCATGACCTTGTTTTTTATGTTGATGGGGCTCGATGTGTCTATGACCATGGAGTAAACCGATGTCACTTAGATACTTGGTACTCAGTCCTTATATGGTGGAGTGACCTATGATACTTAGTACTCTATGGTTGAGACAATTTTATGGTACTTATTCTTCCTATGGTGGAGTGAAACTTATGATATTTAGTCCTCCTATGGTGGAGAGACATATGATACTTAGTCCTATATGGTTGAGATATTTTTATGGTACTCAATCCTCCTATGGTGGAGTGACACTTATTATATTCAGTCCTCCTATGATAGAGAGACATATGATACTTATTTTGTTATGGTTGAGAGAATTTTTGTTACTCATTCCTCCTATGGTGGGGTAACACTTACGATATTTAGTTATCCTATGATGGAGATACACATGATACTTAGTCCTCTATAGTTGAGGTACTTTTTAGTACTTGAATTATTCTTGGTGGAGTTGCCTTTGTGACATGCATTATAGTTGGTAGATTTGATAGTGATTTTGATCCTCATTGCATCCTAGGATGATTTATATATCGTTGTAAAACACAATTTATTCATTTAAAACTTCAAGGTTGAGATTGAGATTATGCACTCTTCTAGATTTTGGATTACTTGAGAATATTATAATTTTGGAATCCCAAACTCGCTAAAAAACATACGAGATGAGACAATTGATACTTTTTCTTGGTTCTTTTAGATTCTTTGAGAAAGAGTTGAGATGACTATAGATTTCATTGGAATATATTGTTATACTTGGATTTGCTAGGCATTGTACATAGTGATAATGTTACTTTTGGTCTTATGGAATTGACTATAGGTGTGTTTTGACATGCATTTTTTCTTATTTCTTATACAAACCTCGTGATATAGCTCTTTGTATGGTTTAGATGTTTGGGGAACTTTGTTTGGGCTTTTATACTACATTACCATCATAGGTATATGGTTTCGTCTTAGTGAGGAATGGTGGTGTCATTTTAGTACTTTGTTTTTTCATCATAGACTTGTGTCTAGATAATTTTCTCTTCCACATTGATGTGGTGAATGTTATGTGTATACACTTCCTTATTGTGGAGTCAGTCTTTACTTGGGATAAAGGTCTTATTTGAGTTACTATCATGAAAATGTGAAGTGGTATATGTTATGGTTTTAGGTCTTATATGACCTCATGTTGTATTAGATTGTTGAAAACCTTGAAAAATAGTGAAATTTACTTGTAAAACAATAGAAGTAATGAGATATAACTAGTAAAGGATGAAAATGATTGTGGAACATGGATCTAACCCAATTTTGCTTTAAAAAAATAATCATGAAGACACTTATGGGAAAAAATTATGAAATAGGTTTTAATATGAAGTTATAAAATATGGTTTAGACTCACTATAGTAGAGAGAAAAACCACTCTTCACAAAAATTAACAATTTAAGGAAATTATAGATTTTTATTTTCCCTTATGATCACATGTTAGCAACATGGACTTTTCTTTAAGTGACATTATCATTGTTGACCCCTTTCTTCTATTTTATCCTTACAAATAATCTTAGTGTTGTGTTGCATCAAGGATGATGCTATTATAAAGGGAGGGAGATGTAATGCCCCTATCTTATAGAAAAGCTTTGTAAAGTGGGGCATATTTTTGGCTTCTCAATTTGGATTGGAGTAGTGTATCCAATCACCCCTCAAATAGAAAATGGAAAACAAAACATGTTAAATGCCTTCTGAGAAATTTAATTTTCCTTACATTATAAGAAAAAAACTTTATTTGAGATCTAAAGGAATGATTACGGTGAAACCAAAGTAATGTTGTAAATTTAGTAGTAATTGGATAGTTGTAGCTAATGCGAAGTTGGAGGTCTACTTTACTAACAATGGTAAAGAAAAGTTTTGTAATCTAATAATTAAATAAACAAAATGTGAAAGGGAAAGGTGCTAAGCTGAGCTCTCACTAAGAAAAATCCAAATATCGTAACCATTATGGGTTAAATAATCCATAAAAATGAAGATAAATATGTAACCGTAATAACTCCTTATTTTATTATATATGAATTCATCGATATGGTTTTGTAGCGATCGTATTTTGAAGGTCGAGGGAAAATGTGCAATGAGGGCACTTTGTTTCAATGCGCTTTTGGTTACAATGACATGTAAAATGATGCTCGGAGTTGGAGTGTCATTGTGTTTGATTTGTGTGTAGTCAACATGGAAAAATATCTTAAAATGCAAATACATGTTTATAGTTCATGCTCTCCATTAATAAGGGTTGTGGAAGTGGCAATGTGTCATGGGTTGTGATGGATTTTAGAAATATTACACATCATATTTCTCGGAAGAGTGGATTCAAAGTGAGGCTCTCTAGAGTTGGGTTGCATCGGGAGATATTTAGAGCATGGTATTGATGTTTTATTTATCAAAAATAGGCTAATCCATTTTATTTGATGAGCAATAGATTGGTACAGATTTTTCGACCATAGGGGGCGTGAAAGGAGTAGAGATGTGCATAATATTTTACAGCATCCCACCTATCTGCATCTCTATGGAGACCCATTTTGGGGCAAGTCAAAGGACCATATGTGGTTAGTTTTGCACTTTAGATGCTTACCCTAATAAGCGGCACTTGGTTACTTGGAAACTGTGTGGGGCGTTGAAAGTTAGAAATAAAATGTTTGGGTCTCCTCATGAATATTCTCTCTTGGTCGACAAATTTGACCGAGTGTGTGTCCACGTGGTGGGTTTACACTCACTAGCATACCCTCAACCTTGCTAAAATGGGTAGATTTAAAACAGAGCATGGTTTTACATGAAAACATAATGCAAATTTTGAAAGGTCTTCTGTCAAATGTTTTAATTATGAATTTCAGGAAGATATGTATGCAAAATGTGGAAACATGAACTTGGCATGTGAACTATTTTACAATCTTCCTTGAATGAATGTAGCCTCATAAGGAACACAATTTGTTTTTTAGAATGCATTAAACCAATGTAGACTCGTGGAATACAAGAATTGCAAGATATGATAAAAAAGGCTCTGCTGAAAAGGATTTTGAGAGTTTAAGAAAATAAATTTGGAGGGTGTAGACTAAGAATCGATAACCATCAATGTCAAATGTGAAGGTTTTGTAATGCGGGTAAACTATTTACCAAAATTTCTAGGAAGTCCCAAGCCAAGTAAACACCACACCTTCTCTACCTCGTAAGAAACAAGCATGATATTATTCCTCTCCCTCTCTAGTTTTATTTTGTGTAATGTTGTTTTATTAGATGATATGGGTTTAATAAAAGAAAACTAAAACATTGATTTCCTTTTAATGTTTTTATGCATAAAATATTTACCCTGCGAGTGTAGCATTTTTCAACCCGATAACAATACCCGAGTCACAGTGATGATTGATTTAATGTAAAAACACTATCTAATCCATGATATGGAATATTTCCGTTATGCTTCACATTACATTAAAAATTATTCATATAAAGGGCATGTCTACAGGTATTCTTGCAAAATAAATTTGATTATGCCTCATAAAAGTAAACCATTGACCATGAAAAACATTCATTGTCATCTCATAGCCTTCCCATGTTATATGAAGAATGGTGAGACATAGTTGGTATTCGATGTATGACAAATTGGACAATATGCTATGAATTCTCATGTCCTTAGCCTACTAGGTGTAGGAATAAACATCTAAAAATCAAATTTTCCCTCTTTAATAACGTTCCTAGAAATGAGTTATGTGACTTGGATCTAACTTTTTCTAGTTCCCTAAGATCTTGATATATATAGGAATAGGTTGGAACTAACCATATTTTTTCACCCATATACACTTTTTACAAGGACATGTATTGGCTAGTTAAACTACGTTGAAATGATAATGCATATTTTAAATTATGATTTTTTTCCTTGGAGTTACACCTGCAAAATGTGCATCGTGCATCTATTCTTCCCATCCTTAATTATTGAATATTATTGGTTTATAATTCTATATGTTAGGAGATACCTTCACCTCTTTTACTTAGCATTCACCCACTTATAAAGGCCATTTTATAGCCTATTTCGGATATTTGAGCTGCATTTTGGTTTTGATCTCGGGTCATCCTCTTTACCACCCAGTCACTCCGTCCAGTTTTGAAATTTAGTTATTTTTGTAAAGAATCTTTCCGTCATATAATTGAACCTTCTTGACAATGAATACTTGAAAAGAATATTTGACATAGAAATAAGATGGTTGTTGTGTATTTTTTTAATATTAAAATCAATCATTACAAACAAATGAGAGAGCTGCAATATTTATAGATATTGGAAAACTTCTATCTCATCCAAAATATACTTGAAAAAATCACCTAATTAGAGAAAATATACAAGAATAAAATATCTCCCCTAACGACCCTTATTTACCCTCATGGAAATCATCTGGGAACAAAATATGTAAGATAAAACATGATCCCAAAAACATAGGGATGAGAACACTATAACTAAGTTAACTAACAAATAAGGATTACTAATACCTTTTGACATAAGTTTAAATTATTTCAATTAAATACTTTAACATATTACATTTATTCAAATATCAACTAATGATGAATTAAAATAAGTTTTATTCCTAAGATTCCCTTGTTAATTCCGTATGGTCTCAAGTGAACAAGAGATTAATTCTCCAAAACCTTCAAATTTACCTTGAGCAAGTGACCTTATGAAGACATATGCACACTCAATATCTATTAGGAAATATTGGAGCTAGATGTTATTGGTTTGAACATGTTTGAAAATAAAATTTATATTCACCTCAATGTGTTTGGTGCAATCATTAAAAATTGGATTCCAAAGAGTTTTACTACTCCTTCATTATCAACATGTAGGGTAGTTGGATCTTTCTCGTGGTATTCCCATTCCTTCTAGTATACGTTAGAGCCATATCACTTCGAGACTGCTCCACCCGCTTTATGATATTATGATTTTTGGAGTATTTTAAAAGATAAGTATGCTTATTACTACCTCATGATCTCGAATCAATATCCTATTAACAAGAAGTTATTATTATTCTTGTATTCTAGGCCATAGTCCATAGTTCATTTGGTGTACCTCATTATCATCTTTGTTGTGCTTTCCAGGTGATAAACCCTTGGTTCTTGCATGAACCATGAAATATAGTTGACTGCATAGATGATATTGGGCCTAGTGTAAGTTAAGTAGATGAGACTCCTGATTAACTACCGATAGAGAATTATATTTACTTGTGGTATTGGATATGTTTGAGACAGGTTGATGTCTTATCTCCATAGGTGTATAAAATGGCTTATGATCCATCATATTGAATTTATCGAGCGTTGTCTTGGCCTATTTCAATTGTGACACAAAGATATGATTTTCTCATTACCAAACTTCAAGTCCAAGACAATAATGAAGTAGCCCAAGATTGGTCATGTGGAATGATCATGTTATATCTTTATTTATTGACTCAATAATCCTCACTAATCCTAAAGTGATGACTAGAGCGTTGGCATATACTACAATGATAACTATCTCCCCCTCTTTCTTTTTGAGATAGAAATTAGGATCATATGGAATCTTTTTGAATGCGATGCTTGTCGATTTTCATGTACCATGATCTGGGAGAATTCTTTAGACCATATAGTGATTTTATGAGTTTACATACCTTTTCCTATTTACATGGTATGACAAAACCTTCTAGTTGATTCATGTAGACTTACGCCTATAAATAACCATTAAGAAAGAAAATTTTAACATCCATTTGGTGTATTTTCCAAACAAATTGTGTAAAGAAGAGAAAATATTAACTTGAAATTTTTTATCTTAGCTATGGGAGAAAAATCTCTTCATTATAAATGCCTTATTTTTAGCATATCCCTTTGTAACTAGTCTACCCTTGTGTTTATAAAATTTTCCGTATAGTTTGTAGTTTGTTTTGAAGATCCATCTCGCATCCAATCAACTTTTTACTTGGTGGAATATCTCGTAAGTATCATGTATTATTTTTCATAAGTGACTTATATTCTACATCCATAGAAATTTTCTGAGGTGTAGATGGCATGGCTTCAAACTATGGATGGATAAGTAGTTTTAACAAATTTACCCATTAAGGACAAATTGAACTCATTTAGAGCCAAATTACGAGTCTTGATTTCATTCGTAGATGTGTCAAGGGCAGTATCCAATTTTGCATCTCTCATCATACTTGTATACCATTTAAGCATACTTTTAGTGGTTCCTATGAGAGGTTGAATTTGACCGTCTTCCCAATCATCATTGTCATTATCAAAGTGATTATCATCCTCTTTTTTCACTCTAGGGATGATTTTTTTATCATGTGAGTGTATGGAAGGAGCATATTCTTATTTATTCTCAAAGAACTCAACATCTCAACTAGTGTATACCCTGTTTGTTCTTGGATCCATAAGTTAGTAGCCAAGTGCTTTATCATTGTATCCCAAGAAGATAATTTTTTCTAATTTCGTATGAAGCTTAGTTATTTGTTTCTTAGGAATGTGCACACTTGCTTTACATCTATAAAATATAAGGTGTGAAATAGATGGCATATTCCCAGACCATGCTTCTTGTCTTTGTTAATCCATAAAGAATTGCGGTGGGAGATCTATTTAGTAAATAGACTGTTGTTTTAGTTGCATTGGCATAAAATGATTTTGATATAATTACATCATCAATCATACATCCACCACATCCATGATAGTATGATTTATCCTTTCAATAACACCATTTTGTTACAGAGTGTGTGGAGGATCCATTTGATGGCAAATGCATGTGTTTCCAAAAAATTGTTGAACTGATTGCTAGTGTATTCTCCCCCTTGATCTAAGTGGAGTGTTTTTATTTTCCTACTAGCCTCTATTTCAAAAGGTATTTGAACTTCTTGAAAGTTTCAAAATCTCGGTCTCATGTAGAAAGACAATATATCCAAATTTTTCTTGAAAAATCATCAAAAAGAGCATGAAATATTCAAATCCAAAGTGGCTAGGTCTCATTGGTCCGCATAAATCAATATGCACCAAGTCAAGTTTTTCCTTAGCCTAAAATTTACTATGTTTGAATGGTGCTCTATATTTTTTCCTACTAAAAAATGTTAACAATTATCTTTACCCTCTTTTATAAGCGACAAACCCCTAACCATGTTGTATCGACAAAGTGTGTCAAGATAGCCAAAATTGACATGTCCAAGTCTTCGATGCAATAGTTGAGCTGATGATGTATCCTTGGATACAATTTCTTGATCATTTTCGTTGAAAAAATTCCAACTAAAAGATTCTTCCCACATTTGAATATTTTGCAAAAAAATTCAAGCTTTGTCACTTATCTCGAATTAGGCACATCTTGTTGCCACCTTTACATTCAAAGTCAATTTTGAGATTGTGATCTAATAATTTACTTACGGATAATTTTTTTTTGTTAAACCAGGGACATAAAGATCATATGTGATTTAACAATTATGTTACCCAAGTCATAGTGAAATGGAGCCAATGCCTTCAACACTGGAATATTTATCATCACCCAAAGAGACATGATTTTTGTGGGTGTTTTACTCATTGTGAATAACCAATCTTTCTTTCTTGTCATGTGTTGAGTTACACAGTCGACATACCAAATTTGATTTGTATAATTGAATACAACATTTGACTGTGAAGTATATAGGAAGTCATCATCATCAAATTGATCTTCCTATTCGGCTACATTTCCTTGTTGAGTTGGTTTCTTCTTCCTATTTTGATTATTTTGTCCCCTTTACTCTGTTGTTATCCGGATGTTGTTTTTTGGTAATTAATGTTTTTACCACTTGATGATCCTTGTTGGAATGTGTTGTATGAATTTTTTTTTAACTCATGTCATTTTCGACCACAAATAAGATATTTTTGTTGGTACTTTTTTTCTTGTTGAGTATTACCTATCTTATGAGGCTATTTACTAGACTTAGCCTATTTTTTTTCCTTTTTGATTAGAAGCAAGTTACTTTTCGCTTGGTTTGATGTAGTTTAGTCAGAGATTCCTCTTGTTGTAGCATATTCACTAACTCTCCAAAAGTTGTTGTTTGACTATTTATATGTAACGTGGTCACAAAATACTATAAGAAGTAGGAAGGGCTCTCAATACTATAGGCATGAGTGATGTATCAAGTACTTATTCTTCCAAATCTTGAAGTGAATCACACAAAGTTGATACTCTTCTAAAAAACATTTCAATTTTCTTAGTTGGATGCATTTTCAAGTTCAATAGTTGACTCTGGAGATGAAGTATTGTGTTCTTATTTTTGGAATCATATACTTTCACCTCGGATAAGTTAAAAAAAAGATTATCTGAGGTACCAGTTGAAAGTTATGACTTGTTTAAATTCTGATTTCAATATTTTTCTAGGCCCCTTTCCAAAAATGGATTTTTTTTCCTATCATTCTAATTTTTTTTCTAAAATCCAAAATTGAATTTTTTTAATAAGTGCATTTAAAATTGAACGTGGATTAGGGCTTTCTTATTTGCGTATACCATTTTTTTCTCCACCCGCTTCTATATATCCATTGTTTGCCTTTATTTTATTGAATTCTTGAGATTTATTTCACGTTTTGGTCACTTTTTATTATGTGTGTAGATCAGCGTTTGAGATGTTTGGAGGCTTCGTTGCTCACCTTTGTATTTTGCAAGGTCTTCTTGGAGTATGGGCATCCACTTCTTTTAGGAGAAGCTCCAACCAATCTACATGCCCAACTTGATTTAGAGGTCAGTTTGCAAACATGATCACTCATTTTCTTCCTTCACTTGGATATAGTAGCTCAGCTCACCCTGGATTCTAATTATCTCACCACATCCATCAAAAGACATAACACGAGAAAGGAGAAGTTATGTGAGGAGCTTTAAAAGCTTGGTTCCCCACAATACAAAATATATATTTTTAAAATGATTCTAATTTTAAAAAATTACAAGCACACGATAATTTTTTTAAAAATACCGAGAGAATGAAACAATGTCACCTTTTGTAATAGAGTTACATCCAGTGTCCGAGGGCCTATGATTTCACTCTAGGTTTTATTCAACTACAAATAAATCATGAACCGTGGTGTGGATTTGGGTAGGAGTTTTGAAATGGTTGAGGGCATCTATGGATCCTCCTATCTTAGTAATTTCTCTAGATCTCCTTGAAACTTTGTACACTTTTCCCTAGATCGGAATGTTGCTCTAATACCAAATATTGACAATGAATACTCGAAAAGAATATTTGACATAGAAATAAGATGGTTCTTGTGTATTTTAATAATATTAAAGTAAATCATTACAAACAAATTAGAGAGCTAAAATATTTATATATATTGGACAACTTATATCTCATCCACAATATATGGAAACAAATCACCTAATCTAAGAAAATATGCAGAATAACATATTGCCCCTAACTACCCCTATTTCCCCTCATGGAAATCATTTGGGAACAAAATATGCAAGATAGAACATGATCCCACAAACATAGGGATGAGAACACTATCACTTAGTTAACTAAAAACTAAGGATAACTAATACCTATTGACATAAGTTTAAAGTATTTAAATTAAATACTTTAACTTATTACATTTATTCAAATATCAACTAATGATGAGTCAAGCTAAGCTTTATTCCTAACAAACCCTATATGTTATGGTATATTAAAAAGATGAATGTAAAGGAAACAAACATTGACTATTGTATCTCTCTCTCTCCCCTCTCTTTCTCCATGATTAAATTGTGAAAGAAATAAGTTATGACATGGAAAGTTATGAAATTTTTGTGTATCTATTTGTCTTAAACTTTGAGATATAACGGTCTTGTAACATTGTATAAATTGATGTTTACTCTCTCCTCATCTTTTCTCTCTCTAAACCCTCTTAGTATGAATGAAATAAAAGACTAAGTATGTTTAGGGGAACAAAGTTGTGAGATATATCATCTCACATAATAAACTAGATGGGGTGTAATTCCATGCCATCTTAGCGCTAACACCATGTGGATGGAGGTGGTAGGACATAGTGGATGGACATCGTTATATGCTAGTGACATTTACTATATTTATACACCTCCTAAGACTGTATTTATAAATCTAATTGGAAAAATTAGTTCCATATCATTGTCTGAAAATAATGTGTAGTCACATTATGATATATTGTTTTTATTTAAGGAATGAAGAAGGAAAATAATGATCCTGATTTGTAAAGTATATCTCATGTTTAAATGGTATGAAATTTCATGTGAATCATTCAATGCTGAAAATAAACTTGATTTTAATCATTATTTCAATTTCACCACAAATGAAAACAACTAATGTTGAGCATCTCACATAAGATATAACACACTAAAATAAATATCATCCAAATTTATTTCACATTTCTTCTTAACAATTGGCATTTTAAGTTACGAGAAACCATCTTCAATCTAAAAAATTCATAAATTTATATTTGAATAGATTAAAATTTAACTTTATATTAATATTTATTTGAAAATGATATTTTCCACTTGAAAATTAAATATAATATTGTTATATATCATACTAAATATTATTAATTGTTGACGTTAATTAATTTTTAAAATTAAAATTTCAATCAATTAAGTTTAATGTTACTTAAGGTTTATATAATTATCATAGTAAATTAAATTTTATAGTAAATTCAACTTGGAAGACAACATGCACTTTACTATTAGAATTAATAGTATTATATATTTAAATAAATATTTCTAATTATTTAAATTAAATTTTGAATAAAAATTATTACACACATATTTATTTTCATTCAAAAAAACACTTTACATATATCCAATTAAATATTTTTATTTATTTACGTAAATTATTATGTATATTAAAATTAAATTGGTTAAAAATAGATATTTAGAAAAATAAATATGACTTTATCAATTATCTATGAATAACAAGATACACTTTAACATTAAAAATGATTATTTCACTAAATTGGTACTTATTCCAGTCCCGAAGCTAAAACACATACCCAATATCGAAATCCGATATAGCTATTTTTCGATTCCAAATTGTCAAATATCGGAACTATCTACACTCCAAAATTGCACATATTGAATTTGAAAATCGCACATATTGGATTCGAATATTGCATATATTGGAATCAAGAATCACATATATTGGAATCCAAAATAACCCATATTTGAATTATATATACTCCAAAGACCCATAAATAAGAATCTAGAAAAGTAAATATTAGAATCCAGGAAATCCAATATTGGAATCCGTTATATGGGCTAGCATCCGATGGGCATTATTTATGCTATGTTATAAGGGCTAGCATTGACTAAGAATTATTTATGCTATGTTATAAGGACTAGCTTCTGCTAGGCATTATTTATGCTATGTTATAAGGGTTGACAACCACTAGCCATTTATTATATCTTCTTTATAAGGGCTAACGATCATCACCATACTTGTTATTTATGTTATCCTATATGGTCTAGCTGATGCTAGGCATTATTTATGACATGTTATGTATAGAACATGTTTATGATTTATACGGGATAATGAACATATTCTCTTTTCCTTCAATGGTTGCAACGAAGGCCACAACATAGTGTTAAATTTGACACCCTTTTAGACGTCTTTTATCATTTTTATACAGGATAGTGGACGCTTGGCTAATAACTTTGAAGATATCTAAGAAACTTCCGTGTTAATTTAGTGTGTTGTGATTGAACCTCACTATAAATAGAGAATCATTGAAGATATTATAAAGAAATCAGTAGATGACATCAATCCAAACTATGATAATATAATTAAATCTATGTATCAACTAAATATTTTGGTAGGACTTAATTTTATAGCGCATCTATGTATCTGCTGCATATTTCGGTATGACTTAATTTTATCAGCTGAAGATTTCAGTACTAGTTAATTTTAAAATCCAATTCTTTTATTATGGCATCATGATTTTTGGGGGAACCATAATATAACTCAAATAATAGGTAAATATATTTTCACATCATGGTCCTTTAAGAATCATATATCTAAAACCTGCACTACTCACCGTAGAAAGAAAATCAAGCAATAATTGACTTTATAGTACTTGTGGCTTTCACATGACTTGATAATAAACATGCTAGAGACGAATTGATTTTGGTCTACATTGAATAAATATTGAAATAAATGTGAGATAAATTCTTTATGTTAAGTGGAAATAAGTAAAACACTCCATAGAAAGAAGGAAAGATGCCCACTTTTAAGTTTGTTTTGCTTCAATTTAAAAAAATAATATTTTTTCTTGGAGTGGACCATTCCACTCAAAGAGTAAGATTATTATTTTTTAACATTATGTAAAATAGGGTTGAGGGGACCATACCCCATACATAATGAAGC
This sequence comes from Taxus wallichiana var. yunnanensis, assembly GCA_018340775.1. Taxonomy (NCBI): domain Eukaryota; kingdom Viridiplantae; phylum Streptophyta; class Pinopsida; order Cupressales; family Taxaceae; genus Taxus; species Taxus wallichiana. The sequence continues at coordinate 794,861,763 of CM031237.1, read as the reverse complement.
TCCCAAATAGAAAAAATATTCAATACCGAATCATACAAAAATATAGTTTGATCCAAAAAGAAACAAAACTAACAACAAGTACAATAAACTAACAACAATACAAACAAAAAACTAACAACACTAAAAAACAACCTAACATCAACCACTAATTTTTCATTATCTCTAAGTTGGCCACTAGAGTGGCTAGTTCCTTAGCCAAGTGATTCAATGTTAGTGTTTGAAGTGTTTACATTAGCTTCTCGATAGTTCCATTTTCTTTTCTTCAATGTCCCTTGCACTTCACATTATCTCGTAGGCATTACCCACTTGTTTGTATGTTTGAACATGTTGTAAAGTGTGCTTGATAGTGAGAATACTCCACTCAGTGAATTTATGAAGAATATCCTTAAGCTGATCCACATCACTTTTTAAATTCTTACACTTTTTTACAAAACCTCCATACATCCACCCTTTATGACTTGAGCCACATTCTCAACTTTCATCTTCATTGTATGCCGGTTGTGTAGGATAAATTAGATAGTGATTTTACTAAGCCCAAAGTGAAAAATTTCACATTTTTCAAGGTCTGCCACCAATTTAGCAAGATCAACTCCCCTTCCACACCACCTTTTCCAAGAACTTCCATTTTGGTATTTTCCCGATTGACTCGGTTCCCCCTTTTCATCCTTCTTTATATCCACCACCTTCACGTCATCTTGTTTTAGGTCTAGGATGCCCTCTACTACTTCAAATTGATCCACATTTTGATCATTCCCTACACTCAACTCAGGTTATTCACTAGACTCCTCATTCTCGAATTAGCTTCATCTTCCACAACATAATCTTCAAGGTCATTTGATAGATACTATCCCCATTAACAATTTTATTCATATCTAAGATTTATTTTCTCACAATGGCCATAATAAAACCATGAAGCAAGAGAATACTGATTTTACCTTTTGTAGTGGTCTATGGTGGCACATAGAGAACAATGTATATAGTGTAGAAAACTAAAACTATGCCCATGTCTGAGGAAATTGAGCATGGTAAGATGGTAAGCATAGATACATTTGTGGCATCCCACAAGAGTGATAAATTGGATTAGGCTAAGGGTCAAATAATTGAATAGGGGAGGTAAGGAATTCCTAAGAAAATATGCAAAATGAGGGGTGAGTATTTCCTTACCTCACCGAAATAGCTTCATTTTATCCGCTGGATTCTTTTTGGGTTTGTAGACTTCATTTCTTTCTATGGGCATGGCCATAACATAACCCACCATGTTGCTTGATAATTCAATATTTACTTCCCATAGCACTACATTTCCCCATCTATTTCTTGGTCAAATGCCATACGATACGAAATCCTTACTTGAGTTTCTCGTTGCACCCTAAACAATATCTAAGAAAGGGTAAAATACGATTCAATCAAAAACCAATATAGCATCATATTTAACATCATTGAGATCCCAAGGCTCAATGTGAACCAAATCTTCCCACATATTCCTATTAAGAACCATACTATCACAAAGAAAAATTAAATGTTCAATGCTACACATACCGACCACACAATTGTAATACAAATACACCAAGTATCAATATAAATTCCGTATTCCTAGAGAGTATTAAATACACATTAACATCCCCTTAGTAAACTACGCAAGGCACCGCATTTGTAAGGAATTCCAAGAGAATAATAAACCCCTTCAAGATTTCTAATTACAAGAACATTAAGCTCCCATTAATGAATAAAACCTTGATAACGCTCACATTACAAGAATATTAACATCCCTTTAAAATTTATAAACCTAGATTCCAATAGAGGAATAAACCCAGATTACAAAAACATCAAAATCCCATTAATATTTACCAACATCATTCATCATTGACCATTTCCTTCACCTTCTTCCATCCTTACGTACCTCAAAAGAAGGGTCATGAAATAACCTATGCAAAAGTTTCCACCCACACTTACAATTGAAATGATAATTAAAATTCTCCTACTCCCCTTGTCACGAGGATATATTTTCATAATTAAATATAGATATGAAATAAATTAAAAATCCTTTTCTAAAGGTAGAATTATGGTAAATCATTTTAATAATAATTTAAATTTTTTTGTAATATTATTCGTCACGCTGGAATCCCAAATTCAGAGAATAACTCATTGAAAATTTAAATTGTTTTCACGATATCTATGAACACACTGATTGTTGAAGTTCCTGACAATTATTCAATTCTATATATACCTTAAACCGATGTGAATAATATTTTCAATGGACAATTTGATGTCAAGAAGATAATATGACCTTAAAAATCAAAGTAAGTGATTTTAGACTTAATGCTCATAGGTAATGCCAATGTAGCATATTGAGGTAAATTAACATTAATCAAATAAGAATTCATGAGAAATTAAAATGATATGTACTTTTTTTTATATATTAAGATATGTATTATCATTTAAATCCTTTACTATATTATAAATTTCCTAAAGATGATCACACATATTATACATATAAACATTATTAAGATAGATGGGAAAATTATAATGAAACTTGTTGTCAAGTAAATTTAGGGACAAATTACACACATGTATCCCACATTTTTTTCGATGAAAGGATATATAAAAAAACTAAAAATGAGTATGAAAGATAACGAGGCCAACATGTAACATGAATAATGAAGCTTGCAAAATCATATAGCCGTGAATACAAAAAAGAAGAGTGCGAATGATAGAGAAACAATAGGGTTCCACCTACTTAAACGTTGCAATAATCTTGAGAAAGGTAAAGGATGTGCCATAAATAGAATTCAAGTACTCCACATGATCAGGAAAGGATGGGATAAGTTATATGAGTGTGACCAAGTCTAGTGATGATACGTTGGAGATAGAAAAACCATCAAATCGATAGATGCTTTGAACATAGTCAAAAAATTGAAGTAGGGCAAAATTTTTGAAATCCAGGTATCAAAAATCCTGTATTGTCACAACCAAAAAGGTAATAGACAAGGATTCAACCTTGTAAAGAGACACGAAAGGAATACTTATTTTAGTTCTTTGAGCAAACCCAAACATTGGTTTGGGTAAATGCAATGGGATGTGAGCATCATGACCACTGCTTTATCTACACACAACACCAGAAAATTGAACACAAAGATGTTTGTAATCTCGAGTACACATGAGCTATGTCGGTGCTCTAGAGATAATCGACACCTAGTATTCTCACACTAATAGTCATAACATCTTCAAAGTGTATGAAGAAGACATTGCGAAGATGATTATAAAATAGAGTAGAGATGAAAGTTGTTTCCCACTTGTTTTTGCACAAGAGGGATGAAAGGAAAATAGTCGATTCCATGAGAGGGAAGGGGAAAAAATAGAAAAAAACTTAATAAAATGAGTGAGGAGGTGCAAAAGTAAAATCCAATTCAATAGTCCCTTGACTCGTGTGAGCAAGGTTGACACAATAAAAAAGGATAGCATCATCAACATTTTTCCATGCATTGGCTAGATTATTTTATGAAAGGGATATTAAATTATATTAAATTCAACATGATATAATATTATCTCAACAAAATAAATGGGTGGTATGAAAGAAAGCCCCAAAGCCACAAGCACACTAGGCCAAGTCTACTAAAAAAGAAACAACTCTAAGGGGGTCTCGAGGAACACCAAAAATAAAGGCTAGTTTATGAATAAATGATACGCTTCATTGATAAAAACACATTATAAAAAATCATATTAATATAGACAATCACACACATTATATAGAAAGGTGTTATCAATTAATTCTACTGCACCACCCTTAGAGCCCGCTAGGATGGACAACGCATCTCCATAATATTTTCAATCATCAACATTGGATCCCGGTGAGCGGGCGCTCTAATAGGATTTATTCTAAGGATATTCCTAGAAATTTCATTAAGGATTCTTGGTTGGAAGAAACTTCAAACTTATGCCACCATGGTGCTATAGAGCACAATTGTTAAGGTGCACTTTAGCCACTTTTCGGATGCACGTTCTACTAGTATGAACCACTTTCTAGCCATGATTTTGGAAATCATATTCCATGATCTTCTTCACATTATTTTCGTCTATCCCGATGATATTCAAGTGGTAGCTGAAGAAAATATAAGTCTTTTTGTCATCCTCTTTATGCTCCCCCATCAAACTCTGCGACACCATCGTTGTTTCTATTTTATACTAGATAACAGCCATTAGGATTTATTTTGTTGCTTTGGACTTATTTTTTTAACATTTTTAAAATGTATAACTTGTTCTGTAAAGACCGTAATATGTAACACTTGTCTATTTATTCTTAATCATAATCCAACATGTGTGTGTATCATTATTCTCCGATTCAAGATCTTTGCATCTAACTTTGTCGATGTAATCACTGTCATCCATAGCTCGAGAAAAGGGCAACATAATGAAATCCTCACGTGTCTACGGAAATGTTATCGCTGGTTTGTAAACACTCAAATCATTGGTTATCACATTAAAACCCTACAAATAAAAATAAGAATACTTATGCTCACATAAACTCCTTGTCAAGGGTGGACAATGCATCTCCACCAGATTTAAGCTTAAGGTTTTTTTTCCAATCAAAAATAAATATTTTTTAATTTGGTTTAATCCCCATAGATCTGCCAAATCATCAAGTACCAAACAACATAGAATAACACTTGATAGAAAAATACACTCTCTTATGAGAACATGTTTCTTAGAAGAAAAAAGAAACCCAATCAAATCATTTGTATCATCATTTACATTAAATTCGGTGGAAGACATCAAACAATATGAACTTCAACATCTTGCATTGTCTTAAGGGGTAACAAAAGCATAATACAAATCATCTAGAAAGTAAACATCCAAAGTAAACATAAACCATAAATTACTATTACTACCATAAGGGTGGAATGGAAACGTCAATAAGGGAGGATATGAGGGAGGTGATACATAGTGGGAGGGAAAGTAAAGGAAGGGGAAATATGTAAAATAAGAAATCGGGTAATGTTGTGCTTGTTGAAATTGTATTCCATGATATTCTTCATGCTATTTTCATCTGACCCAATGATATTCGGTGGGGCTGATGAAAATATAGGTCTTCATTATCCTCCTCTTTGAGATCCCCTATCACACTCTGCCAAAAGTAATCATTGTTTCTAGTTTATCCTAGCTAAGCAATCATTAGGCATAAAAAATAAATGTTTTTTAATTTGGTTTATTCCCCACAGATCTGCCCAATCATCAAGTACCAAACAACATAGAATAACACTTGATAGCACAAGAAACTCTCTTATGAGAACATGTTTCTTAGAAGAACAAAGAAACTAACTCAAATTATCAAAGTATCATCATTTACATTCAATTCAAGTGAAAGACATCGAAAAATAAAAATATTTAACATCTTGCATTGTTTTAAGGGGTAAAAAGATTAGAATACAAATCATCTAGGAAAATACCACAGGAGTGGCCCATTCGACTCTGAGAATGAGATTATCATAACCATAACCATTGAGCTTATTGAGAATAATATTATCATAACCATAACCATAACCATAACATGTTTCTATTTTATACTTTCTAGCGACCACTAAGATTATTTATTTCTTGTGAATAAGGTTCCTATTAATTTTAAAATGGCTTTAAGATTAAACCATGCATAACTGGAGAAAAAATTATTTTTTATTTCAGAGAAGCCAACATCAATGTTCAAAATAAAAGTTTAAGAACCTTAAGGTAGTTATTTTATTCCATAAAAAATGCATAATACATTTTTGGATTCAGAAGAAAAGTATATAATTTAAATGCCAATTGTGTATTTGAACATTTTCAATGATCTACACATGTTTTTTGTTCTCCTGCAAGTTTCAACCATTTACATAATTTAGTATATATTTTTGACCCAGTCTTATAGTTTCCATCAAATCTCCAGTATGTTGGGGTTTTGAGAGTAATTTCTTGTTTGAATTCGTGCGACAAGAATCTCACGTCATTGATAAAACTTATATTGTTTTCACCATATACATTACCATAAATGTCTAGTATATGTTGGCTTGTTTTTTATTTGAGCTTACATTCTTGGCATCCCCAAATGAGCCTAAAGTTGGTTTCTCGCAGCCACCTAATTTTTTTTTGAACATGTATTTCTCTATTTTTTAATCCATGAATGAATACCATACGGTAATGTCAAAATATTTTGATGCAACACTTAACAAGTAATCACTAAAATATCCTTCAAAGTATTTGGTATTCCTAGATCTAAAATTTGGAACCATATTACGAGATATTTTGTTGTCAATAATGGAAATTCCAAACAACAAACATTCAACTCCCAAATCTAGTAATTTTTAGGCTTCCCATTAGGATCTATAAAAACAAGTCGAAATCAATGTATGCTTCTAAAAGTGATTAAAAACAAGTCATCAAAGTATTTAATCACAAATCAAAAATAACTTAAAACTATAATGTCATCCTAATCACAAGAAGATATAAATAATGCCTACTTGTAAATTTTTAATCTCAAAATGTAAAATAAATAGTGACCATATGATATTTAATGAATATCATTGTAAAAAACATTTTCAAATAATTAATAGTTTTATATTTTATGTTTGCAACAAATTTTGAATTCCCTCCACAACACTCAAACCATAACACAGTATATGGGATATGTTTATGTACAAATTTGTCATCAACGACATTTATTTGAAAAAAAATTCTTCATTGGAATTATTCCCACCATAAAATTTTCTGAAGGGTTTCCCTTTGGGCCCATTGTAATACACAATGTGTTTCTAAGGTTGAAAAAATACCATTTTTACTCCAAATCTTTTAGAGATATTTTTCTCCAATTTTGTCTTCTAAACAACAATGTTCTTATCTGAAAATAATAAATGGTTTAAATTCAAATGCTAATTTTTTGGTCAAATCCTTAATTATATTTTCAACTACGGTGCAAGAGAGATAGCTAGAACAAAATCCCACTTCACATTTTTCTACCAGTATCTTTAAAAATTCCTTAGTCCCACCTCACAAGTTGAGAGTCTCCTTACCAAACTTGATTGTCATGTCTTTGTGGGATTGGTTTTTCTCATAGAGAAAACCCTCAAAATCTAAAATAATTAAATAATCTGTTTGGCCAACTGCACAGAATTATTTTTTTGTCAATTGTCCAAAATTTGATATTAACCAATTAAAATAATAAAAAGTTTAGAATGTCAACACTTACTAATTCGCAGACTCTATCTTTGATTTCCTCGCCATACCCCTCCGCATGTTCTTGCGATTCTCATTCTATTTTAAAAAAAGTAATCAATTAAAAATAAATTTTAAGTCGATGTAACAAAATACGTGAAACAACTCGCTTTTATATAATATTTCATAGATGTAGTTGTATATTAACGACCAATAAGCGTAAGTCAATCAGTAAAGAAGTAAGTATTTTTGATTGTCGAAAATAAATACTAACCAATAAACAAAAATTTAATTAATTCAAAATAACTCTAATTAAAAGATGCATATTAGTAACCACTAAGGTGATACATATTACAAGTAAACTACTTGATATAGGTTCCTTTAATTATGAGGGTCTTATAAATGTTTTTCTTTATAATTTTATATTACTATCATACAATTTTCCATTTTCAATTTCATGTGTGACGTGCAATAACCTCCCCATTTGGCATCAAATCTGAAAAAAATTAAGTTATTATAAAAATATGTAAACAATGACAATCAAAAACATCTTGTAGAGATAAATGTATAAAATGAGTATTTCCCACTCATCTTGTATATATTGATTAGATTTATGTTCAGCGACATCATTGGCAACAAGTTGAATTGGTTCGACATAATAAGATCAACACTTTCCCCTCCATTTGTATCTAGAGAGGAAGAGATTGTGTCTTACTCTATTGTTTGGTTGTCTGCATAAATATTGTATGTATCAGTTTAAATGTATTAAACTAGTAGAATTTTTTAAGTGATCTTAATCAATAGACTTATTTCAAATGAAAATAGTAATGTTGTAAAAACATTTCTTGATCATGCGATTCATCATTAAAAACCGTAGATAGACCCGATTCAATCAAATCTTGCACTTTAACAGTACCACCGTATAACACTATAATGAGAGAATTATCGAAAGTGATTCGACTGAACATATGAGACCAAAACCCACAAGATCTTTCTTAAAGAAAAGAAGTTTTCTTTCCTCATAGACCAATTTTTCTTATAGTCACAATTTACTATGAAAGATGATCTATTCAATCCATTGTGATTTCTTTTATATCCCCATCGTGAACATCACAATTGTGCACATCAGTTATTGTGAACATAAGACAAAAGCTCTTAAATTTTATACTACTGTCATAAAATCTATAACAACCTTCCACTATTGATTCCCCCTTGTTTTTCACTTTTTTCATGTATTTTTTAATGTCTCTCTTAACATTTTTAAATAAGAAATAGGTATGAGGACAATCATTACACACTTTAGCACAATAGATCTGCAAACGATAAGCAATTCAGTTATTGCATCAGAATGAGTACACTAGAGAAATTGCAGAAATCTGTGATCACATATTCTACATTGAATGGATTAGTTGATAGAATGTAACATATTGCTTACTTTGGAGTTAGAAGGGATATGCACATTGACAGGTAAAGTCTTCGGTGTCTTCCATCCTTGCTGGAATATTTTCTTTCATTGCACTCATGTAGTAGTCTATAATTATTTGAGTTGTCATTGGGAGAACCTCTGCCACTTCATCATCAAATTTTCTTTTTGCTGATTTTTCACTTCCTCCAGAATCAAATTTTCTTTTTCCTTTAGGCTCTTCTCCCAAGAGTACACACAACTAGCGGTAGTGAGAATTATGCACACCATATTTTTCAACAATAATTTTTTTAGTGCATTCTACCAATACGAGATTACATATTTTAGAAATTTTTCTCTCATCTTTCTGTCATCTTTTAATCTTTTTCAATAAGTATCTAAAGTCTCATTATGACGCCTACTGCAAAAGAGAAAGTTATCCATACTCTCCCTGCTTCCACTTCATCTAGTAGAATTAATATCTCCTCATCTTTCATTCCTCTTGTAGGTTTGGAGTAATTCGCATTGAACCTTTCTAATGAATTTGGTTTAAATCTAGGTTGGCTACCCTTGAAAGGAGAACAAGCCAGCCCACAAGATTTAAATAACTTAATGGTTGTTGTGAATTTTTCCATATGTCCTCGAGTAAATACATAAATATAATTTTTTCATGAAGGGTCTCTATGGTATCCATTTTGAAAATAGTAATTCATTGCATCTCAAAACACCTCACTTTGAAATATGAAATAGTATATTTATTTTCTCCATATTACAAAATTAAATTTTAGGAACAAATGCGGTAAAATTAAGTTTCATTACGTTCAAATTTTCTAAAATTTTGTTTCCCAATCTAGGCCTCCGATGACATCCTAGGGATCTCAAAATCATTTGAGCCTTGTAGAGTACATCAATAAAATTGGTATCAATCCAATTTTTGTTTATATTGTTTTACTCTTGGAAAATTTTAACAATGTCTTCGCAAGGATCATGTGAAGAAATAATACGATACTTTCTAAATTGTACCTTAGTATGTAATGAATTGTATTTTCTTTCATCCAAAAAAACATTTTGGGCACAAATCGTATCTTAACTGTCAAGAATGTAGAACTACACTTCATCCCTTTTCAGGTCATCTAGATCCTTGAGTTACACAAGTTCCTTTGTCGAAGGTATAAAGGGAAGAATTGCATTAAATCGATGTAAGAATAACATTAATCAACATTGGGTTTACAAGAAGGTCAACATTATCATCGTGCACATGAAGTAATTGATAATGTGGAGGTGCCAAATGGCACCTAAAAATTCAATTGGAAAAGCATCACCATTGAACAAAAATAATTTTAATTTTTCAACATTTAAAATTTTTGTTTTCTCAAATATACTAGTCGCTTTCTTTAAAATCAAATCTGATTTGTGATTCTTTTTAAGCCCTTGCAAATTTGACTTAAATGGATCTATCTCTAATTTATACAAATAAGATATCCTTAGCGAGGTAAATAGATTTGCATGTTTCGATGGAGAAATAAAATCTTTTCTATTCAAATAATGACAAACAGAAGAGGTATCTCCGGTTCTATACAATTTTTTGAATACCAAATTCATGTTGTTATGAAATTCAAGGGCATTTTCACAACTTGTTTTTTTGACTGCATGAAATTCCCCAAATTCCAACCATATTTAAGACAAGAGAATGCCTTATTTTCTCTAGAAGCCTTCATTTCCAGTTTCTTGAACAATGAAACTTCTAACTCCATGTAAAGAATAAGGCACTTATTCATTTTGACGTCAATTATTTCAACCTTGAATACGCAATCTTTTCTCATTAATAACTTTTGAATTTTCTACCATACCGACTTCACCGATAACATCCTCATTAAAACTAAATAACCAAAAATACCGTCATAACTTTCCAGGGAGTGTATTTCTACAAACCAATCATCATCTCTCTTTTCATATCCTTTCCTCCTTAAACTAAATGAATTTGTATGAATGGAGTGTGACCAATGGAATACCTATTACTTGATAAAAGGAATTAAACAAATTAATATTTCTTAAGTAACTGGAAAGGATAAATATTGTTTCTCAACAATGTAATAATAATGAGATGTTGTATCTTAATGCCATTATTATCATAGAGTAAAATACAATAGGAATAAATATTTATAACATAGCGTTACGCCAAGCATACTTCAACCTCCTTTAGTTATAAAAAAAAAAAAATTCATAAAAAACATTGTTATGTGTTGCATTAAGCAATTTAAACAATTAGTTGTTATTAAATTTGGTTTGTTTCAACTAGTTAAGTTTTTTCTAGAAGTGTAGACTAGTGGCCATTAGCATCTATATATTCACATCACTATAAAAACATATTTGAGTGACACTATGTCATTGTGAAAACTTGAAACCAACATCGGTGATAGGGGTCGAGAATTAAATATTTAATAATAACAAATCGTACATGTCGTCATGTATTTAGGTGTTGTAATTAGGTTCCTTTTATAGTTTTCATAATATATATCGTGTATATCACATAATTGAAATCAACTCGCATATAGGAAAATTTACGATGAGTTCTTAGGTTGAATCGGAATCGAAAGTTAAGGTTTACCGGTATCAAGCCTTAATAGTTTCGATTTTAGAATCATGATCAAATAACAAACAAATCATGGAAAAAAACTGACGTATGCTACGATACTTGTGGCGGCTAATCTACCTAATGGGCGCTAGGCTTAATATTGCATATTTGACTATGTGTATTGTATGTTCTCAAATATTCTTGTGTTAATTACGTGTATTGAGAAAAGTGGTACATATTTTTATTACATTTGTTCATGAAAGTGTTAAACATCTATCTTGTGTTTGAATATTTGTTTTCTTCTCTTGTCTTATAACATCAAAGAAATGAAAATTATTGGCGACCGCTAACGTATCGATGAAAATTTTTAGTGACTGCTAAGTATTTAATCAATGAAAAATTCACTCTCTATATTATTTACAAATATTAGTGTTGGAGCATAATAATAGAAGTACAAATTTTAAACCTAAAGATGTATCCTACTCATCTTCGTCATGCATATTTTAAAAATTACCCATCAAACAAAATAGTCCGTAACAGTTTACTAAAAATTGAATGCGAAGATGTACACGAACCTTGCACAAGAATAAAGGATCAGAGGCCGTGAAGAGCAATGCTTGTTTTATGTTTGCCAATTATTCGTTGATGAGAAGGCTAGTGGTTGCTAGCCTCTATAATATTAGGGAATCCATTTTAACGATGCAAAAAACAATCTCAACAACTTTGTTGTCATTGTTTGTAATTATTTTATATTAGCTGGACTATCCATGGTAGAGCCAAGTCCTTGAATACATACCTTCGAGAAGGTTGACACCTTATGTAGTTCTCATTTGATATTTTGTGTATAAAATGTAATCCATATATTTTCATATAAACAAAAATTATTTACAACCAAAAGTGCCTTTTTTTCATACAAGGTAAGCAATCATTAGTTAAGGCTAGTAATAAATATAGACACATAGTTAGGAAAGTATAGATTTTATATTTCACATTTAAATTATATGGAGAACATATTGTCAAGGGATTTAAAATAAGTAATTTTGAATATAAAGTAATTTAAGGCAACCCATTACTTGGTAATAAAATCACCTTTTATGTTTTGTCTATGTGTCACCATTTCATTTGATAATCTAGTGATTTAGACTTGTTTTATTAGCTAGTTTTTATTTAATTTTTACCACGAATCCAAACAACTAATGGTCATTCTTTCCTTTTCCCTAACACAAGTAGATCATAATAGAAGAATTCATTTATCTTTTGCTGATGAATTGAATACTAATGAATTAATTATTGGAGGTGAATCCCATTTTATTGCTAACGTTGTCGTTTAAAATCAATCCTTGTAAGGGATAATCAATCATGTGTGACTCACAAACAATTTTGTGATAATATTTTTAATAAATATGTTGATTGGAAAAACTCATCACCTTTTCCAATAAAGGTTGATATTAAATCCGATGGCAAGCTTGTCTTAATTTCAAGCATGTGATAGCATATTCACTCCATATATTTATCTAAATGCTCCCCCTTATTTCAACACCTTTGAGGTTTTTCTCACGAGATTTATTTTCTTCTGTCATGTCCCAAAAAAATTTCCTTTCATGCAATTTTCTGCGGCTGTGGGTGAAATAGGATTTTATACCAAAATATCGCATCGTCATTTGAAATCCATTTTTTGGTTTAAATTTGACCAAGACCTAATTGCAATTGAGGGAGTTCTTGGAGATGGTTATCTTTTCTCAAGGGATGTCCAAGGGTAAATGTGGAAGTTATGAAGATGTCATCTAATTCATATAAATAAGTGTTTCTAAAATCGGATAAATAAGTGTAACTTATAAGCGTTTCTAAAATTCCAAATCCCAATCCTTCACTATTTTCATGCTCATTAAATTTGAGGTTATGGAGATGTCAAATAATTCAAATAAATAAGTGTTTCTAAAATTTGTCAGGTTGTATATTTGTTTTGGTGGTTATATAGTGTGGTCGGTTCTACTATTATGTATTCAAACTATCTTGCTTACTAGTATGGGGTTTTTTGAATTCCAAACCACTCATTTTTTTTTGGAATTTTCCGTTACATCTTATTGTATCTATAATGTAAATGGATATGGACCCTTCAACCCTCCTTTAACTAAAAATAGAAGAAATCATTAGTATAAGTTTATGTTGTTTGTTGTAGTAAGCAATTTAAACAATTAGTCACTATTAAATTTGGTTTGTTTCAAGTTTTCAATTTGTTGGTAGAAGTGAATACTAGTGGCCGCTAGCGTCTATATATTCTAGGTTATCTTTTCGTCAATGTAAAAAAATCTTTATAGCTTTAGGTTTTAAGGGGACTTAATGCAAGTGAAGAATTATCCTAGCAGCCCCTAATCTCAAGACCGTGTTATGTTACACCAATGCCGAAATAATCTACGACCTTAACTTCAATATATTGGTGTCGGAGCTTAATTCATTTTTAATTTTTTATTTCAGTGGTTAATTAATATCTCAAATGTAAGAAAAGAGTTATTTTAGTGGCCACTAATATTAAATCTTTATTATGTTCCATCAACGCATGGAATAATCGCAACCTTAGCACTGTTAGGCATATATGGTGGGAGAGAAATTTGAGAATCTTCAGGGAAGAGGCCTTGTGCTTTCCCAAATTCATCAATAGACTAGAAATTGCCATATCTGAAAATTTTAGCACTCACAGTTCCAACAATCCTAATTTCACCTCACGTGATGCAAAGATAAGAAAAGCATGGCCTTTAATCAAAATACCCCCTCCTAGTTTGATTATTCATCAAGGCCTTTCGCAAAGTAGAAACTCCTCAAAAGGAGAAATGTGAAATTGAATCTTCTCCACCCTTGGATTTTGCAAACTCAACTTTGACGGGGCCTCTAGAGGCAACCCGGGTAAATCGGGGGTGGGGTGTCTTGTGAGAAATGAGTATGGAGATATTATTGTGGTGGGTTCCTTCCCACTCAAAGAGGGAACCTATAACTTTGTAGAAGCTCAAGATCTTTTGGAAGGAGTCAAATTGGCTGTAACCAGGGGTTGTGATTCCCTTCAGGTCGAAGGGGACTCACAAATCATTGTCCATGCAATTGCTAAGGGATCAACACATTCCTAGAATCTCAATTTTTATATTTCCAACACCCTATTTTGGTTAGGTAAATTAAAAAACTAGATTATCAATAATATTTTTAAGAATGAAATTGTGCCATATATTTGCTTGCCAAAGCCACTATAGAAATTCCAGATGTCGACAAAATCTCAAGTCACCCAAAAGATTAGCTTGGTTTACCTGTCATCATTTCACATGAATGGAGAGTTGGCTTACATCACCATAATTAATGGTACCATGTGTGTCTTGTCTTCTTAAATTCCAGTGTCAAATCTCTCTTTGCCACCCTCCTTCTCATCTTGTCTAGTTTTGGCGTTATTGGGTTTTCGTTTTATCATCCTTCGCAGTGAGAAAAATGATTTGGCTCTATCATTGGTCATTTCTTGTGACCGTCTTTCTAAAATATTTCGGTACTCCTCTTACAGGGAAGCAGAAGCCATCGAGAATATTTTGGGTGAGACCTATATGCATGACTTGTGTAGGGCCCATGGAAACTTAGATATTACATCGGCCTTTTTTTCTTTCTACCTCCTCATCCATCCGGTTCCCACCAATGTGGAGTTCATAGCCATCGACATCATTTATCCAATTCATTGTGGTGGTCTTCATGAAGAATTGATTGACTTTCAACTTCCTGATCCCCTCTTATGGGTAGAAGAAGTTGATGAGCTCGTGATTGGTCCTAGGCGGGGTATTCAGTGGCTTAGTGGGAAACAAAGAGATCTTTTCCATTATGCAAAAAATGTGGACACCATCCTTGAGCATGGAAAACTAGATCCTTATCTTCTTCCACCCTTGTACATTTTTATGCATGCTTTCCCCTGCACTCTACCATCGACAATTTAAATGAACTGAGGGATCGCGCTAGAGTATATTCTCATATGTTGCTTCACAAAGCTTCGAGGTGAGAAGGAAGCACCATTGGAGAACTGGATCATTTCAGGTTCTGAGCTCAGCATGCAGTGGCGGGAGCCTTCTTTCTAAGGTTTGTTCTTGGTATTTTTTGTCATTTGGTTCTTGTCTATCTCTTTGTATCTTGTGGTTTTACGGTTTCAGATTTTTCAGTTCTATTTTGGTATGGTTAGCTCTCCTAGATCCTATCTTCTTCAAGGGTCCTCACCTTTTTCCTCCTTTCTCTTTATTCCTCGATTTTGTATCCTTTGTTATTGTATTGTATGGGTGGGATCCCCAAACCCCGAGTTCAAAATCCATTTAAAATCATTTAAAAATTGAAGAAAACAAAAAAAACATATTAAACTCGAAATGCAATACGAAAAATTTGTTTTGGAATATGTGTATTCGGAAAACCATTTAATTTTTTTTTTTTGGATTATAGGGTAGTATTATAATATCCCAAATATAATAAAGGATCTTAGTTAGGTTTTTAGTTGGGTAGTTATAAATTTTCCTTTATGTAGGGAAAAAAATATACTAATGCCATTAATATCAAGACTTTGTTATGTTACACCAATGTTATTCAATAATTTTCAACACTAGCAGCCGTTACGATTCAAATATCATGTTAGGGTTTTGATAAATTAATACGGAAATCTAAATATAATTGTAGGATTACTTTCTCTAAGAGGGAAATGGAGGTGGACCTTGGTATTAAAGTTGTTGGCACTATTGTATTAATTTGGAGCATGCGATGGAATATTCACTCAATGTAAAAAAAAATCATTATATCTTTAAGTTGGAGGGGATTTAATGCAAGAGAAGAATTATCCTAGCTTTCGCCAATCTAATAACATATTGAACTCAAAGTAGCTACTAATAGCACACGAATCTTCTTGCCAATTCCTCCATCGATGGTCCAGGATGTCACATTTATTTCCTCCAATTTTAAAGATTGGAATGGTCTAGTAGATATCATTTCACATGAAGGGAGGCATGGAACCTGCATCCATCATTAATGGTGGCTCGTGTCTTTTTGGTTTTTAGTTGGGCGTTGGCTCCTCTTTCCTCACTATTCTCTCCTTCCATTTTCGGTAGGAGAATTATGGAATTCCCGTGCTTTCCTTTTATTTCTCTATGCGAGTAAAGCGGTGGATATCGACCTTCTTGTCATCCATCTCCTGTACGGGTCTTCAAGATTTTTTTTTTTATGAATCCATTCATGAAGATGAAGCGATCAAATTTGTATTGCATGACTCATATATAAAGGATCCAAATAAGGTGTGGTCCATTTATGATATAGTGACAGATTTTGTTTCCGGTTGTGTTCTGCTCCACCTAGACAAGGTAAATGTCAAGGATGTAGTAGAGTACTTCATTTATATGGTTCACGAGAGGTAGCTTAACTGATTAATTTCTTGATTTTCACATCCCAGACCCCTTGATTTGGGTGGAAGAGGTTAACGAATGCAGGCTATCGGTCTTAGACGCAAGGTTCTTTGGTATGAGGATAAATCACGAGAGTTTCTCATTCATGTTGAGAACGTGCATGCTTCCCCTTGGCATGGTGGCCTGGATCTCAATAGTCTTCCCCCTTTGATCTACTTGTTTCCCATTTTCCTATTGATTCAACTATCGATCACCTTAACGAGTTTTGTGCCCTAGCTAGGGAGAAATTTCTTCTCTTGCTTGATAAAGCATCTCAATGGGCGAGTGGGTGGTGTGGGCCAACAACTATTTATGCCACTCTTTTGGCTCGTGTTCATGCTTGGTTCTGGTGCTTCCTGGTCTGTTTTGGTTCTTCAGTCTATTCTCTTGGTTTATCTCCCCTTTGTGGTGTTCCTTGTTGTGGGGACTTGGGTTTTTGTATCACTTGGTTTTTGTATTGGTTCTATATTATATGGGTGGGGTCTCATAACCCATCGGTTCAAAGATACAGTCAAAAGTGTTTAAAAATAAAAAAAAAAACATATTGAACTCATCAGCTGCTAGGCTGAAAATTTCTTTTTGGAATATGTGTAATCAAAAATTCGTTAAAATTTGTTATGTTACATGAAGGGAGTATAATAAGCTTCGATCTTAGGGGCTACATGTAATCTGGAAAATCATTTATATTTGTCCTGTCTTCAAATATATTTTTAGATGATTCAATTTTTTCAAAAGGAGCTTAGTGTATACACTAAACTTAGGTCACACTCCCCTTTGATCCCTCGACAAATAAGCACCCTTCATCACATTCACCTAGCCATGGCACCCTTCACCCCACTAATATTAATTTAATTAAAATAATTCATTATCCTCACCATATTTATTATTTAAATATCTTAATTTAAATAATATTCACACATACACTTCACTTAGACACCTCACCAAGCTAACCTACCATAAAAACTATTCTTAGTAAGTTGTCATAACTAACTAAGACTTAACAAAACCCTAAAAATCAATGTCTACATTCCCTCTAACCACATTCCCACATGCTTACAAGAAGCTCCCAGTCTAATCCGCAGGTTAATGACACGAGATCCAAGGAAATCAAGAGGATCTTCCTAGTTTAGTAAACCTGAGAAATCCCTCCTTGACCAACGCCGGTTACCCCTAACCGTCATCGGTTAAGCTTCGGAACCACCATCGGTTACCCTTTTAACCCAAAAACAACCTTATTCTCGAGGTTGCGAGAAGGTTAGAAAATTATTGAATTTTTTTTTGAACATTAGCACATTCCAAACAGATATCGCATCTTCTCGAGAGAAAATTCCTGCGAGAACACACATGCAAGGAAGGAGATCAAGCATATTTTCCTACACACCATCCTAGAATGATCTGATCTAACCAAGTAAAGAGGAATGTAGATGCCGCTCATGCAGAAGGTTTCCTTTAGTTGGTGACTACCTGCAGCCTTAAAAACCTCTCATCAACACCTCTAGCTTTCACTCACGGGCATTTAGGACCGTAATCCAAGTAATTAGAAGTTATACTTCACCGGTTTATTCCATTTCATCTTTATATTATCATATTTTGTTTACCTAGCCACCCATTGACATCCCGCAACACTCACCCTTTCATATACCCATTAAAACCCCACCAAATCCTACCTAAATCACCCAATACGTCATCCCGACCAACCAAAGTCCATTGCGCAATCACAAAGGAGACCTAAATCTCATTTTGTGGCATTCCTAGAACTCCATAGTAATCGACACCGGTTACACCCAACTATCACCAGTCACCCTTAACCGACATCGGTTACTATATTTTCCCATATAACCTAGAACAATGACCTATCCACCTAATTCCGCCTCACCCTCATTCACTTGTTATTTACCCGAGACCTCTCACAAACCAGCAAAGACCCGAACTAGTCGAGTTGACCTTTGGATCCTACTCTAACCTAGCCTTGTTAGATTAGATCTTTCTTATTGTTTGTTAAATGAGATGCCTAAATCATTTCGAACTACAATAGGATTTACTTTATTTACCACATTAAATTGTTTAAAACAGTGGTTTGACAGCCATCTAGGAAGTATCACACTTCCCGGATCTAGAATACGCTAGGTAGTTCACTTTGCACATATTGTTTAATTCCTTCTGGTGGTCTTTCTTTTATTATAGGTAGTTCCTCCTAGCCAAAAGGAAGCTCTCACAATCAACTATGGATTCAGAAGTCATACGTGCTTAACAACTCGGCATCAACCAACATTTGAATAAGTATTCCTCCTACACCCATTACCTTATTTGTTTCATCAATACTTCAAAGAAATGATCTAGAAAATGGTGAAACATTTTGGCACACCAACCCCCTGCATTTGGCGGTGTATAGTACCATCTTGCCTCTATCAATAAAACCACTAGCCTCATCTCCTTCGAGACGGGCTAAGTAAATCTCTCCATAGCTCAAATCTGGTGCTATGGAATCTCGATTGCCATCCCCTCTCCAAAACATTCACAATCACCTCCTCGGAGGAGATAGAATAAACTCAGGTACCCAATATGGGTAGCCTAAGAATCTTGAACACATCCTCCAAGGTGATTGTCATATCACCCATCGCAGCAGTGGAACATGTTGGTTGCGGAGTCCCTAATATCGATGAGCGCGACTATCAAATGGGCTTCAAGACTATATGTCTATAGTGACGAACCCCTCTAAAGCCCATTACCTCCACATGATGCAATTCCTCTGCGGGGTCGCTGCACCACACACTATCACCAAGAGGTGGAATCCTATCTCGCATATGTAGCTACGCTCACCCCCGCATCTAATATAAACACACCATTAATTTACACATATCAATCCATATTCAACCATTATCATTTCCCTATACCTTATTTTCACCATGCCCATCTCACCTACCTAGCCCACACCACTTTTAAACCTTTTTGGCCCCTAATTTGATCGGTATTGGTTTAGCCTAATCGACCCAGTCATACCGTTTAACCGGCATCAGTCCTGTTTGGTGACTAATACCAGCCACCCTTACCGACCCCGGTTACCCCTTAAATGGCATCAGTCACCTATTTGGTGACCGATACCGGTTCAACTCCGACCGACACCGACCAAACTTGACCGACACTTTGTCACCGCATTGTGGAACAACCCGCGATTTTCCAAAGCCCCCACGTTCTAAAAAACCTTCCGTCTCGCTTTTTACCCACCTACAATGACCTAAACTACCCTTGGACCTCCACCCACCACCCCTATCCCATTTATTACCCTCCCCATCCCTCCTTTTACCCAATATACCCCCATTCCCAAATTTAATTTGTGCCCACCCACAAAAATGAAAAATCAACACAACCTACAAACAAAACTAAAAAATCCTCTAATCTATCAAATCCACAATGTAGAGTAAAGTGCTTACCTCGTGCCGCACTGCCGCCATCACATTGGTACATTTGGCCGTTGTACCTGGCCGACCGCCTAATCCCTATCCATCCTCCACCATCACTGAATACCTACTCGCAACCTCTCACCAATCGAATCCCTCGCAATGATCCTATGGACCCACTACTCACCAATCAATCACTTGTCAATCACACTGCCAGCTCACTATTCCGTTTCGCTCAACACTTTTCTCTCTTTTCTCTCTTTTTGTCATTTTCTCACTTTGAACAATAACAAATGAATAATAGAAAACATAGATTTTTTGTTTTTATATCAAACCTAAACTAACCAACGTCAGTTACCCTTGATCGACATCGATCGTGTGCCCTACCTAATCACATCAATTTCCCAATAACAATGTCGGGTTATCCATGACCGGCATCGGTCACCATCAACTACACATTGCCCTACATTTTAACCTTTACCCTACCCCTACCTCCCTTTTTGCCCCACCCAACCTTCACCCTGATCATTTATCCCACCCCACCTTTACCCTACCCATTTACCTTACCTTTCCCGACTAAATAATTTACTACCTCCCTTCGTCCTCCTCTCGCGAACTCTACCTTGGCCTTACCCATGCCGTGATCTAGATATTTAAACCTAGACCATCACTAGTGACCTTTGAGCTCATGTGCTCGTTATACCTTGCGTCATTGTTACCTGTGTTGTTGACCTAATGACCTTACCTAGCCTATTGTCGTGACCGTTTATCCTGACCCTACCTTTGGTGTACCGGAACATACCTAAATGTTCCTGCACCTAACCTAAGTCATGTTTCCGAACCATATCCTATACCTTGGATACCGGAATCACTTCAACCTCATTTGGATAAATGTATTGACCTTAGAAAATGTATAGTTCACCTGTTATTCAACCCGGTAGTGTGATGCAGTTTATACGTGTGCGTGCGTTTGACTGTTTCTACCTTTGACCCTGACCAATTACCTAGATTACCCAAGTAGACCTTTAAACATTTTCCCGCCTTCCCCACCTTCCCCTTTCTCACATTCACCTTTTATCAAACCACTCACCGATTCTTGCCTTTGGCCTCATCAGTTCCTAGTTTGAGGGGGATCACCTTTACCCACACATGGGGCAACCACATCTTATTTTTGTTAGCATCACTTACCAATACAAGCTACGCAACAAAAAGGGGCAAAATGTAGACACTAAAATTAGGTCACACTCCCCTTTGATCCCTCGACAAATAAGCACCCTTCATCACATTCACCTAGCCATGGCCCCCTTCACCCCACTAATATTAATTAAATTAAATTAATTCATTACTCTTACAATATTTATTATTTAAATATATTAATTTGAATAATATCTAGACATACACTTCACTTAGACACCTCACTAAGCTAACTCACCCTAAAAACCTATTCTTATTAAGTTGCCATAACTAACTAAGACTTACCTAAACCCTAAAAATCAATGCCTACATTCCCTCTAACCACATTCCCGCATTCTTACAAGAAGCTCCCGAGTCTAATCCATGGGTTAACTACATGAGATCCGAGGAAACCAAGAGGATCTCCCTAGTTTAGTAAACCTAGGAAATCCCACCTTGACCGATGTCGGTTACCCCTAACTATCGCCGATTAATCCGAAACCGCATCGAGCTACCCTTTTAACCCCAAAATAACCTTATTCTTGAGGTTGGTAGAAGTTTCAAAAAGATTGGAAAATTTGGTGAACATTAGCACATTCCAGAGAGATATCTCATCTTCTGAGAGTGAATTCCAGCAAGAACATGCATGCAAGGAAGGAGATCAAGCATCTTTTCCTGCACAACCATCCCAACAATGATCTTATCTAACCAAGCAAAGATGAATGTACATACAACTGATGTAAAAGATTTCCCTCAGTTGGTGATCACCTGCCTTCAAAACCTCTCATTAGCACCTCTAGCCCTCACTCACAGGCATCCAGGACCAGAATCCAAGTAAGTAGATGTTATACTTCACTGGTTTATTCCATTTCATCATTATATTATCATATTTTGTTTACCTAGCCACCCATTAACATCCCCCTAACACTCACCCTTCCATATACCCATTAAAACCATGCCAAATCCTACCTAAATCACCCAATACCTCTTCTTGACCAACCAAAGTCCATTGTGTAATTACAAAGGGGACCTAAATCTCATTATGTGGCATTCCCAGAACTCCGCAGTAACCTGCACTAGTTACACCCAACCACCACTGGTCACCCTTAACCGACATTGGTTAATGTATTTGACCATACAACCCAGAACAATGACCTATCCACCTAATTCTACCTCACCCTCATTCACCTGTGATCTACCTGAGACCTTTGTCAGACCTACAGAGACCCAGAACCAGTCACTTGACCTTTGGATCCTACTCTAACCTAGCCTGTTAGATTAGATCTTTCTTATTGTGTTTTAAGTGAGATACCTAAATCATTTCAAACTACAATAGGATTTAATTTATTTACCACATTAAATTGTTTAAAACAATGGATTGACAACCATCTAGGAAGTATCACACTTCCCAGATCTAGCATACACTAGGCAGTTCACTGCACATATTGTTTAATTCCTTCTGGTGGTCTTGCTTTTATTACGGTAGTTCCTCCTAGATAAAAGGAATATC
Organism: Taxus wallichiana var. yunnanensis; assembly: GCA_018340775.1. Taxonomy (NCBI): domain Eukaryota; kingdom Viridiplantae; phylum Streptophyta; class Pinopsida; order Cupressales; family Taxaceae; genus Taxus; species Taxus wallichiana. Next base: position 794,839,094 of record CM031237.1, on the reverse strand, counting down.
TCACAATCAATGATGGATTCGAAGTCATATGCGCTCGACAACCCATCAACCAAAATTTTAATAGGGATTCCTCACGCCCATTACCCTATTTGGTTCGTCAATACTTCAAATAAATGATCTAGAAAATGGTGAAACACTAGAGCCTGGGATGGATAGGATCCCAACCAATTACAAATGCAAAAGATAATCAATAAACCACATGGCCTAGGAAAACAAACTATAAAAATTAACTGGACTGAAAGATGAGAAAACCCAACATTAATAGCAAACAAAAACACAACCACTAAAATTTAGGGATAGGAATAAGAAATTATGCCCGAGAGTCCAAGTTGCTTCATCGTGGAGACATCCTCCCACCCACTAAGACACCGATACGAGAAGTGCGCAACAAGAATTTTTATGTAAGTCCTAATTTCCTTCATGACAGGCCATGCTAATAGACTTTGGGAAAAGGGTAGCCAAAAGGCCATGAAAATCAAACTTCTCTAGTCGTTGCCTTCACCAAGCCCATTATAACAAACAACATGAATGTCTTAAGAAAACCGCATCAAAACCACTTTCGTGGAACAAAACTTGGCTATCACCCTCCTCATTTCATCGATTACTAGCCCCACATGAACAATGTATGGAAGCGATTGACCCCTCCCAAAATCCTCCAACCCTTCAACCAAGTTCACCTGGTGTTGGGTATTAATGAAGTGGAGGGAAATAACTCTCACCTCATTAATATTGTAGCTAACCAAAAGAAGTTAGGACATGAACCAAGAGGTGACTTATGAAGTAACTCAAGATCTGGTTGACTTGCACAAATATTCCTTCCCTAAAATCCTCGTAATTTTCCAAAAGATAGAACCAAATTCTACCCTAAAGATAATCCAAATATGAGCTTGAGAAATGCTCCCAAAAATGTCATCTCACGCTTCGTTCCAATGTAGGAAAAATAAAGGAAACAAAGGGTACTCCATACTCGTCTCTCATAACTCCACTATACCACCAACCACCACAAGAAAATGGTAGAACGAAAAGGAAGAAAGGAAATAAAAATTATTAACACCTCACTCTCCCTTCCCAATATCAGATCATTTATTACCAAATGGGAATTTTCTTCAATTTCCAAACATTCACAACCAATGTTTACTACCAATTTCAGACCTTTGAGAAAAGATATTACTAAACTTCTATCTCGTATCTTTAATTAAACACCCCACTTTTGATAGGCTTTTGTTTCCTTTCGAGGCTCCGTCAAAGTTAAATTTTTAAAAAGTGGGAGTGGGTGGAAAATTTTGGATGGTAAACGATTTTATTATACCACATACATAAACCGGAGTGGAGGAGGAGTGATTTCTCTAAGTGGGACATGGATTTGGACCTGGGTCCTTAATGTCCACCAAAGGATCCACATTCAAAGTTCCCACTATGTTTCTCTTCGCCCATATGGAGAAGTTTGACCCCTACCTAAAGGTGTCCCCTTGGCCACTATTGAAAGCATCTAGTGAACTGAATGGGAATAGAACTAGGGTTGATGATTACAAACTATTTTAAAAAAACTATGGTAAAAGCTTTTATTTTATTAGATCTAAGAACTAGATTGGTGGAGGAGCACTTTCTCTAAGACAAACATGGAGATTGTCTTGGGTCCTTAATGTTCACCGAGTGATTCACATTCAAAGTGCCTCGTTATGTTCCTCTTGGTCCATATGGAGATGTTTGAACCCTACCTCAAGGTGTCCCCATGGCCACTTATTAAAAGCGTCTAATGAACTAAATGGAAATGGAACTTGGGTTAATGATTAAAAAATACTTCTAAATTTTAGATGGTAAACACTTTTATTATACGAGAGCTATGAACTAGAGTGGTGGAGGAGCACTTTATTTAAGAAGGACATGGAGCTGAGCTTGGGTGCTTAATTTCTACTTGAACGATCTACATTCGAAGCACCTTTCTATGTTCCACTTAGTCCACATGGAGAAGTTTGACCCCTACCTCAAGGTGTCCCCATGGCCACTTATTGAAAGGATCCAATGAACTGAATGGGAATGGAACTTGCATTGATGATTACAAACTACTTGTAAATTTTTGATGGTAAACACTTTTATTATACCAAAGTTATAAAATGAAGTGGTGGAGGAGCACTTTCTCTAAGTAGGACATAGAGGTAGGCTTTTCTTTATCCTTTCATCGATTTTTTTGTTTGTTAGTTATGTATTTGAATATCTCGTAAAGTTGTTACTAATTATCCTATATGTAAGACAATAAATATCCCGAAAGGCCACTAACCTAAAACCTCTGTAATGTTATAACAAATCTAATTTGAATAACATATTGAACCCAATGACCGCTAGGATTAAAATTGAACACATCGGCCGCTAGCCTTAATTTTTAATTATGAATCACAAGTATTTAGGAAAGAAATGTAGTGAGAAACCACCTTAGCGATCGTCGATCAACTGGAAAAGTCATATAAAATTTAAATATAATTGTGGGGAGCATAGTTAAATAATCAGTAAGTCACATGACCCGAAAAACAAAACTAATCACCACGTATGCAAGACAACAACTATCTTAGTGACCACTAACATCAATCCTATGTGATGTTGCAACAATGTTTATTTGAATTACATATTAAACCCAAAGGCTACTAGGCTTAAAATTGACCACATCAGCCACTAGGGTTAAATTTTCATTTTAAATTCATGTGATAGGCTTTGAATATAATTAGGTTGATGATTACAAACTATTTGTAAATATTGGATGGTAAAACCTTTTATTATACCATATCTATGAATTGGAGTGGTGGAGGAGCACTTTATCTATGTAGGACATGGAGTGGAGCTTGGGTTCTTAATGTCTTCCAAGAAATCCCCATTTGAAGTGTGCCGCTATGTTGAAGTTGCTCCATATGGATTAGCTCAAACCCTACCTCAAGATGTCCTTATGGCCACTTATTGAAAGCATCCAATGAAATCAATAGGAATGGAAGTTGGGTTGATAATTACAAAGTACTTGTAAATTTTGGATGGTAAACACTTTTATTATACAAGAGCTATGAACTGGAGTGGTGGAGGAGCACTCTTTCTAAGTGGGACATGGAGCTAGGCTAGGGTTAATCTTGTCTTTTGTAACACACCAAAATTACCAACACAAGGACAACACAGTGAAATACAGGATAACCTTTTTTTTTATACTTGCTTTGACACAACACGACACAACATGTCGTCACAAGGTTACAACCAACACTAGGAACCACTTATTACGGGGGAGACCACAAAGTCAGCACGGAAACGTTCACACCTATCAAGGACAATGTACTCTTCTTTTGACAAGACAACATGAAAGTCCAATCCACATGACACACTCACAGCTAGGGCATCCCATGAGGAATTTCTTGTTAAATTTTCTTGTTTACTAAAGTGTCTCTTAATTCTTAACTTACGTTCTTATAAAATTTCATGTAATGATTCACACAATTCTTTTCACAAGGGAGAACTTCTTTCTTTTCAACTATTGACTAAATAGCTTAAGGCCAAGCTTTCTAAACTAGGATCATCAATTTTATGTCCAAAGCTTTTTATTCATTTGATTTTAGAACATTTTCCATTTCTTACAAGGTTAATTAATCTTACTCAAGCCACTAACACATGTTCCACACCTCTGTTGCACAGGTGAAGGCATAAGCTCCGATTGAGTGGAAAGTACCGCTTAGGGTTCATAACAATAACCTTCTTGTTTAAGGATCAAACTTTGACCTTGCTTAAGAAATATCACCATGAATCAAGGCAAGGGTTAACAGAACAGGACAACAGAATTTAGCTTCAGGGTCACATTGTTTACTATCAATCTTTCATTGAGGTTAAGAGTTTATCGAGATTGGTTAAATGTTCCATCTAGACTTTACTTAATTAAGTTTGACAAAGGGGAACATTTCAAACGATAAAGAGATATTTAAGGTTTTATTAATCACTTTCACTCCTACTTATTAAATCCTATCATTTTCTAAAATCTAACCATTGATTTCACCATAAAAGGATAATGTTTATTAGCTTGGCTCGAATAATAAAAAAAAAGAATAATAAGTTATCATATTTCGTTACAAAAGATAGTTCCCTCTTGATTGTTCCAGGTCTCAAAGGTTATCCAGTAGATCACATCTACATAATATGTTCATATATATAAATTTTTAGTTTAACTTTTATCAGGATTATCCAGCTCACTTTATAGTGCTTACAAACTCATCGCTACTAAGCCTTAGGAGGATTTACAACTCAACATTTTAACTCAAGAGAAAAGTTTAACAGTACTTGTTTTCGAAACAAACAAGGTTATATCAATTCATTCCAACATGATGCACAAATCAAAGGGACATACCATCTCTATTGAACCATGACTAGGGAGCAAGAGAGTAATAACATGGGACATACCCCACTACTATACTAAGAGTTAAAGTTCACTAGAATATCCCATAACCAAGTGGTAATCAAATTTCATCTTTCACATGATAACCAAACAAGCCAAAGTTTCAACAGTTACAACAACAATACTCTACAACACATTTACTAGGCACTGACCCTTCTTCTAAAATGTCCAAAGGCCCTTTCCAAATTTTATAACATAATACACATTCGTACAAAGGAACATCATAACCAAGATTGATGCAATAATCTACCAGTCTTTCCATCATCTAACCACATAAGCCATCTGCAACAATTAATAACCTGAGTCAGTTCGCGAGAACTGAGCAAGATAAGACTATACATAGCAACAATAAGCTACTAGCTAACAATATCATGAAAGGTAACATTCTATTTCAAGAAATGGATCAAGTTCTAACCTCTAACAACCTTTTGAAACAAGATATAATTTTCAACATATCAACTAAGAAGAAAATCCATAAATTTTAGTTATGAAAATACCTCGAAAACTACAAAATTTTAACAACCAAATACGCAAGACTATGAATTTTAAAAGATTAACAAGAGTTGAGAGTATTAGGATTTCAATTATGTGATCCCGTAGATTTCGTGATTGAAATCTAAGGTGTAACCCATCAATCCACATTCTCGAGGAGAAGTCAAAAGATTAAAACCAGGACCGATCTTAGCTGCGAAAAAGAATATAGTTTTGGAATCGTTCAGTAGGGCCATAGGCCTAATAGGCTATAAGGAACAACGAGGGTAAAAACAAAGTTCCATCATGTAATCAAAAAGGTTTAAAGGATAAAAATCTTATATTCAACCCACAACCATTATATCTTAGGTAGTAAGTGACTTCATCACAAATAAGGATGAGTGGTAAGGACGGTAAGAATGTTTGGAATAGGTATTGCCTAACAACTTACCTACTGAACATAACCAGGGCCGGAATAGCGACAAGCCTCATTAATACCCAAGTTGAGTAGGAAATCTAGCATTCTAAACACATCCTTGCAATTTTCATAATACCTTAGATTTATAATCCTCCCATTTTAGAGGAACATAGCCATGAATCTAGACTTGGTTGAAATTTTCCGACATCAACTCACTTCCTAATATCATAACCGATGTATACAAAGGAAAAGGTCTCTCAACTCTCCTTAATTTACATCTCATCACTAAGTTTATGGTAACCTATGCAGTGATTAAACACATAATATACCATTGAAGATAGATATCCTCCAATAACGAACTTCTATAACGATGTAATTACAATTATTACATTCGACACAAAAACAAACTATTCCATAGCTTCTTTTCCCTTTTTGACAACAAAATGTATTCACGGCCTTCCATCACATTCATTCTAAATTTGCAATGAAAGGTCACTCATCAAAGAGGAAGTACAAAAAAGTTTGACTTAATTTAGGAACTTCATGTTACCTTAAGCGATTGATGAAAACCTTAACTTTCACGAACCGTGAAAGATATTACCTTACTCCATCAAGGCATTATGTCTATACATGATTAAATTGATCACATAAGGAATCATCAACATACGATATCTTGACACCATAAAGGTCATTAATTTTATCAAATTTTACTCATAGAAAGAGTAGAATCAAAATGGGGTTCTATCAATAATTTATTCCCTTCTATCAACCCGGGACATACTTTCCACCAAAAACTTCCTTCTTAAAAGCATATATATTGAACCTCTAATTTCCAAAAGCCCTAATAATTTACACAATACAATAAGTTCATAATCACACTTATCATAATAATAATAATAATAATTTAACTGTATGTTTTCCTCTAGGGCAACAACATAACAGGAAACCAATACTAGTCAACGCTGCAACGTTCTAGGGGTGATTACATACCCAGGTTCACAAAAGAAACAACGACATTTTTGTAGAAGGAAGTAACTTTAAAATTATATATTATATATATATTTCATATGATCAATCAAAGCATACACTGAGAACCTTTGTTTGTTTTATATATATATATATAGGTTGATCACGTCAACAAGAACAACCAACAGAGGCAAATCTAGAAGTAACAAACTGTTAACCATGTACTGAACGCAAATCCACAAAATCACAGATTTAAACCAATTTCTAAAAAGAAAAAGTTTCATTTCAAGAGGTTATTAGATACTAGCATATTATGTATATGGTTAGTCTATCTTGCCTGTTTTAACGCATCCAGCAGGGACTGCTTCAGCCACACACCCTCTACTTTATCCTCTGCTTCAATTGTCTTTTCTTGCAATATACCGCACAAGGATTCCCTTTTTGAAGGCATGACTAGAAGGATGCAATAGGTGGCTGTCCAAACACTAGATTGCTTCAATGCAACTGCTTTGGGGGGGTGAGAGTCAAACTGCTTACCACTCCGTCTCGACAAGACTTTTCACTAGAAAGCTACATACCGACCATGGTTTGAAGCTCGGACACAAGACAAAATGATTACATCGCTCCCGGCTCGAAAGGCATCTACCGTATTGATACAAAACCTTTTCCTTCATCATATTTTTGGACAACATCAAACTCTTGGTGCAAAACATTTCAATCGCATCGAGCCGCATTACCACTCTTGGGTATTTCTACAAATTGATATTGATCAAAGGCATCATATTCCATTGCCCCCACACACCCATTCTCTCATGGAATCTGAAATTGTACTCGAGTGGCTGATTCTAATTACATACAAGGCCTCTCTAATATTTTATAAAGGTTTTCCTTGTTCTCTCTCTCCAGAAACATCATAGTCTCATTTTGGGAAACATCATGCCCTCTCCTTCGATCCTTTGAAATTGGCATTTCATAAAAGCAGATCCATTTTTCTGTCAAAAATCTTAGGTGATTTGTCCTTGTTACTTGAACAATGAGCCATGCCACCTTGTCGAAGTGGATCAAAGCCAAGGTTTATCAAATTGAAGCCCACATATTGGCTGCCCTGCTTCACCCTCACACTCCTCTTGCACTTGGGCACTACAATTTTCTACAATTTAGAGCTCCGCATCATTCCTTTCTGCCCAGATGTACAGGTTCAATTTCAAGAATTATACGCATCCGCAGTGGAGAAATTCGTGAAGCATCACAGAATGAACACAGAAAAAAAAGGAAAATATGGTCTGAACACGAGTCTCCTTGTAACACTCTCACTGTCACAAGGTCGATTTAGAGAAAACAACTCAGTACAAGATCTGGATCTGAACAATATCCTGCTACCTTCATCTCCCAAGACATTTTCTCCAACATTGCAAAGATCTCCTGTGCCCGTGGTGTGATCTGCCACTTTGAAGGAGAATCCCGAATCTGAGGATGCATTGATACTGAACAGATAACAACAAAGTTGGACAACCTGCTGGTTGGAGCACTCAAAAAGGTTTCTACTACAGCTGCAAGATTTTGCAACAACTGATCACGACTGTGGTCGCGTGCAACCAGAACACTCCTCGCAGCACCCAAGAGAATGGAGGTAACATGCCTGCTACACTATCTTGTAGCTTCATCAACACCCACATCAAACCAGACTCACGCAGCAACCAAGGCAAAGAAAAATGTGCCAGGAAAGAAGAAAAAAATGCACAAGGAAAAACAAACGCACCTAACCCCCACCTGCATGCATTGAAAGAGGATCAAAAGGAGATCACGGCGAAGAAAAACGTGACTCCGCTCACACCTCACGCAAGGATAGACAAGACACTATGGTCAAAATTCTGCAGGCCGGGTGGTTGGGAGGAGGCCAAGGTGGCGGAACCAGAAGTCCTCGATGCATGGGGCATTACATTCTCCTCCCCTTAAGAAAGCATCGTCCTCGATGCGACATAACACAACGGAAAAGAAATGGTACACAACAAGGGATAGATAAAGAAGAAAACACACCCTATGGTTTAAAATTTTAGTTGATTAAAGCACGGTCACAAAGTAGCCTTAGGAACATTTGGTAGAAATTTTAACTTTAAATGTTCTGTGAAGATTGGCAGTTCTTTCTTGTTCATCATTTCATTAGTCTCTTTCCATTATCATTATTTCTAGTTTTAGTTTCTTTTAAAATAAAATATCATCATGGAAGAGTTTTGATTTATTCCTTATTGTGGGTGCCCAACATGAACTGCTAACACAACACCCTATCAGGTTCACAAGACACTACAGATTCACAAGCACACAAGTATATACTTCAAGATTGTATTACACCACATAAAGGTTACTCAAATACGGAATGGAATAGGCACAGTCCATAACATAGTACTCGTCACACATCAATGACTGACATAACAAAATACTTAACCAAACAGTACTACAATCCACTAGACATTTCCTCAATTTGCATCAATGAAAGACTCACATAACACCAAACCATGCTACAGGTACATAGTGCCCACAAGGGAATCAATGACATAATCCACAACATCACAACACATATCCATCTGACATGAGTAACACATACATCAAAAGACCACTACCAAACATCACAATAACTCAACATATATCCTGAAACATCAACCATACAGACAAATATCATAAGCCTCCCTCAAACTCTTATGCCTCCCTCAAGTCTCTTATGCCTCCCTCAAACTCTTATGCCTCCCTCAAACTCTTATGCCTCCCTCAAGTCTCTTATGCCTCCCTCAAACTCTTATGCCTCCCTCAAACTCTTATGCCTCCCTCAAGTCTCTTATGCCTCCCTCAAACTCTTATGCCTCCCTCAAGGAGGCCGGTTGTCCCTATGGTCCAAGACACATAGAGTTCGAACACTCCTAACCCAAGTGACATAATAACGCGTGGTTCAACAACCCGCTAGTTATATGTACCCCTTGGGGCGTACCCCCATACAATGAAGCGGGTCCATAGGTCCAACCAATCCATGGTGCATCCCATGACCCTATTCCACACATCACGACATTAGAACCAGCACAACAATCTAGTCAAAGTGCCAAGTGGCAAAGTACAAGCCTTGGGCAAGGCGGTAAGAATTCCAAATTTAAAAGAAGACCCCAAATCAAGCTAAAATAAATGGCCAAATAGCCAAAGTTAGTATCGAAATCCCCATGTTAGTGCCACAAACCAAGGAAATGCCCAAAATTGTAAAGCATTGCAATCAAGAAAAGATGCTGGTCCTTGCAAAATAAAGTAAAAGCTCAATTTACGAATAAAATCAACTTATAATAATGTCACATTACGATAACTGTGTGGCCTTATCTGGCCACCAAGGGGGTACTCAACGAGTTGCTAGCACTCGGAACATCGAGCCTCAGCTCGTAAAATACATATCAATAATACAATTGTCATCACCTCCATCCGAATCATCCCGCCACCCTTCGACAAGGCTAAACATAGTCATAGATACACTAAGGTTGCATACATACAACCACATAGGGAGAGAGGAAAGAATCACATGTTATCTACTAAACTGAGTTTTAGCTCGAGTTATTGACCCATGGTACACCATTCCTCACTCTCAACATACACTTCTACCGATTTCCCTCGGGATCGGTTAGTGTAAGGTTCACAACATAACATACAACAACATTACTAACATAACAAAGTGACACACACATAACTACCATAACGTCTCACGTATGGTATGTATACTGAGGTAGATCACAATCATACATCCACGAGGCACATACATCACTTTACCACATTCTACACCCAAAGTGCAATCACCATACGATAGGGTTCATACACTCACCGTATGACCCAAAATCACAACATGAAGCATTACCTATTTGCACAGTCATACATACGATGAACATAGTACATCACAACATAACATCCATTGCAACATAGCAAGGTGGTACACACATTTCTTCAGAACATGGTAAAAACATCATGATACAACTCGTTTCTTTTAACATCAACTAGTCATACAACACATTGATACACTCACATATCACAATATGCCACAATGCTCCAACACTACGTCATCCACATTAGAATTCTTTTCACACATCACAAACAATAATTCACACGTGAATTCTTCCTAGAATCCACAAGAAGGAGAGAGAATACTCCCATCCCCAACATATCAACATGGTAACAAACACACACTAAGTGACATACACATCACGTGCGTTCACAATATCACAATTACGACAATAATCACATCACGTTTAAAGCACATTACTCTTCCAATATCTACCACCATCATGCAACATCATCATCATCACGCAGTATCAGCATGTAACACCACCACCACCATGTAACATCATCATATAACACCAATTTTGCCCATAGGTTTGAGAGCATGAACCTACACTCTGATACCAAAGTGTAGCACACCAAAATTACCAACACAAGGACAACACAGTGAAATACAGGATAACTTTTTTTTTTATACTTGCTTTGACACAACACGACACAACATGTCGTCACAAGGTTACAACCAACACTAGGAACCACTTGTTACGGGGGAGACCACAAAGTCAGCACGGAAACGTTCACACCTATCAAGGACAATGTACTCTTCTTTTGACAAGACAACATGAAAGTCCAATCCACATGACACACTCACAACTAGGGCATCCCATGAGGAATTTCTTGTTAAATTTTCTTGTTTACTAAAGTGTCTCTTAATTCTTAACTTACGTTCTTATAAAATTTCATGTAATGATTCACACAATTCTTTTCACAAGGGAGAACTTCTTTCTTTTCAACTATTGACTAAATAGCTTAAGGCCAAGCTTTCTAAACTAGGATCATCAATTTTATGTCCAAAGCTTTTTATTCATTTGATTTTAGAACATTTTCCATTTCTTACAAGGTTAATTAATCTTACTCAAGCCACTAACACATGTTCCACACCTTTGTTGCACTGGGGTGAAGGCATAAGCTCCGATTCAGTGGAAAGTACCGCTTAGGGTTCATAACAATAACCTTCTGTTTAAGGATCAAACTTTGAACTTGCTTAAGAAATCTCACCATGAATCAAGGCAAGGGTTAACGCAGACAGGGACAACGAGAATTTAGCTTCAGGGTCACATTGTTTACTATCAATCTTTCATTGAGGTTAAGAGTTTAGCGAGATTGGTTAAATGTTCCATCTAGACTTTACTTAATTAAGTTTGACAAAGGGAACCTTTTCAACGATAAAGAGATATTTAAGGTTTTATTAATCACTTTCACTCCTACTTATTAAATCCTATCATTTTCTAAAATCTAACCATTGATTTCACCATGAGATCATTTAAGATTTCACCATAAAAGGATAATGTTTATTAGCTTGGCTCAAATAAAAAAATAATAATAATAAGTTATCATATTTCGTTACAAAAGATAGTTCCCTCTTGATTGTTCCAGGTCTCAAAGGTTATCAAGTAGATCACATCTACATAATATGTTCATATATATAAATTTTTAGTTTAACTTTTATCAGGATTATCCAGCTCACTTTATAGTGCTTACAAACTCATTGCTACTAAGCCTTAGGAGGATTTACAACTCAACGTTTTAACTCAAGAGCAAAGTTTAACAGTACTTGTTTTCGAAACAAACAAGGTTATATCAATTCATTCCATCATGATGCACAAATCAAAGGGACATACCATCTCTATTGAACCATGACTAGGGAGCAAGAGAGTAATAACATGGGACATGCCCCGCTACTATACTAAGGGTTAAAGTTCACTAGAATATCCCATAACCAAGTGGTAATCAAATTTCATCTTTCACATGATAACCAAACAAGCCAAAGTTTCAACAAGATTCAACAACAATACTCTGAACACATTTACTAGGCACTCGACCCTTCTTCTAAAATGTCCAAAGGCCCTTTCCAAATTTTATAACATAATACACATTCATACAAAGGAACATCATAACCAAGATTGATGCAATAATCTACCAGTCTTTCCATCATCTAACCACATAAGCCATCTCGCAACAATTAATAACTTTGAGTCGGGTTCGCGGGCCGAGCAAGATAAGACTATACATAGCAACAATAAGCTACTAGCTAACAATATCATGAAAGGTAACATTGTATTTCAAGAAATGGATCAAGTTCTAACCTCTAACAACCTTTTGAAACAAGATATAATTTTCAACATATCAACTAAGAAGAAAATCCATAAATTTTAGTTATGAAAAATACCTCGAAAACTACAAAAGTTTGACAACCAAATACGCAAGACTATGAATTTTAAAAGATTAGACACAAGAGTTGAGAGTATTAGGATTTCAATTATGTGATCCCGTAGATTTCATGATTGAAATCTAAGGTGTAACCCATCAATCCACATTCTCAAGGAGAAGTCAAAAGATTAAAACCAGACCGGATCTTAGCTGCCAAAAAGAATATAGTTTTGGAATAGTTCCGTAGGGCCATAGGCCTAATAGGCTATAACGAACAACGAGGGTAAAAACAAAGTTCTCAAAAGTGTTTAAAGGATAAAAAAATCTTATATTCAACCCACAACCATTATATCTTAGGTAGTAAGTGACTTCATCTCTAATAAGGATGAGTGGAAAGGACGGCAAGAATGTTTGGAATAGGTATTGCCTAACACTTACCTCTTGAACATAACCGGGGGCCGGAATAGCGACAAGCCTCATTAATACCCAAGTTGAGTAGGCAATCTAGCATTCTAAGACATCCTTGCAATTTTCATAATACCTTAGATTTATAATCCTCCCGTTTAGAGGAACATAGCCATGAATCTAGACTTGGTTGAAATATTCCGACATCAACTCACTTCCTAATATCATAACCTATGTATACAAAGGAAAAGGTCTCTCAACTCTCCTTAATTTACATCTCATCACTAAGTTTATGGTAACCTATGCGGTGATTAAACACATAATATACCATTGAAGATAGATATCCTCCAATAACGAACTTCTATAACGATGTAATTACAATTATTACATTTGACACGAAAACAAACTATTCCATAGCTTCTTTTTCCCTTTTTGACAACAAAATGTATTCATGGTCTTCCATCACATTCATTCTAAATTTGCAATGAAAGGTCACTCATCAAGGAGGAAGTACAAAAAAGTTTGACTTAATTTAGGAACTTCATGTTACCTTAAGCGAGTTGATGAAAACCTTAACTTTCACGAACCGTGAAAGATATTACCTTACTCCATCAAGGCATTATGTCTATACATGATTAAATTGATCACACAAGGAATCATCAACATACCATATCTTAACACCATAAAAGTCATTAATTTTATCAAATTTTACTCATAGAAAGAGTAGAATCAAAATGGGTTCTATCAATAATTTATTCCCTTCTATCAACCCAAGACATACTTTTGGCCCAAAACTTCCTTGTTTACAAGCATATATATTGAACCTCTAATTTCCAAAATCCCTAATAATTTGCACAATAAACGAAGTGCATAATCACACTTATCATAAAAATAATAAGAATAATTTAACTGTATGTTTTCTTCTAGGACAACAACATAACAGAAACCAATACTAGTCAATGCTGCAACGTTCTAGGCGCGATTACATACCCGGAGTTCGAGAAAAGAAACAATGACATTTTTTCGAAGGAAGTAACTTTAAAATTATATATTATATATATATTTCATATGATTAATCAAAGCATACACTTTGAGAACTTTTGTTTGTTTTATATATATATATATGGGTTGATCACGTCAACAAGAACAACTAATGAGGAAAATCCGTAGTAACAAACATTAACCATGTACTTGAACGTAAATCCACAAAATCACAGCTTTAAACCAATTTCTAAAAAGAAAAACTTTCATTTCAAGAGGTTATTAGATACTAGCATATTATGTATATGGTTAGTCTATCTTGCCTGTTTTAACACATCCAGCAAGGACTGCTTCAGCCACACACCCTCCGCTTTATCCTCTGCTTCACTGGTCTTTTCTTGCATATATCTTTTGTGATTCCCTTTTTGAAGGCACGACTAGAAGGATGCAATAGGTGGCTGTCCAAACACTAGATTGCTTCAATGCAGCTGCTTTGGGGGTGAGAGTCGAACTGCTTACCACTCAGTCCGAGAGCACTTGCGCTAGAAAGCTACACACCGACCATGGTTTGAAGCTCGGACACAAGACATAATGATTACATCGCTCCTGGCTCTGAAAGGCATCTACCGTATTGATACACAACCTTTTCCTTCATCAGATTTGGGGACAACATCAAACTCTCGGTGCAAACATTTCAACTACATCGAGCCGATGCAGATCTTGGGTATTTCTACAAATCGATATTGATCAAAGGCATCATATTCCATTGCCCCCACACACCCATTCTCTGTGGAATCTGAAATTATACTCTGAGTGGCTGATTCTAATTCTGTACAAGGCCTCTCTAATATTTTATAAAGGTTTTCCTTGTTCTCTCTCTCCAGAAACATCATAGTCTCATTTTGGGAAACATCATGCCCTCTCCTTCGATCCTTTGAAATTGGCATTTCATAAAACAGATCCATTTTTCTGTCAAAAATCTTAGGTGATTTGTCCTTGTTACTTGAACAATGAGCCATGCCACCTTGTCGAAGTGGATCAAAGCCAAGGTTTATCAAATTGAAGCCCACATATTGGCTGCGCTGCTTCACCCTCACACTCCTCTTGCACTTGGGCACTACAATTTTCTACAATTTAGAGCTCCGCATCATTCCTTTCTGCAACTGAATGTACAGGTTCAATTTCAAGAATTATACACATCCGCAGTGGAGAAATTCGTGAAGCATCACAAAATGAACACGAGAAAAAAAAAGAAAATATGGTCTCGAACACGAGTCTCCTTGTAACACTCTCTCAACGTCACAAGGTCAATTTAGAGAAAACAACTCAGTACAAGATCTGGATCTGAACAATATCCTGCTAGCTTCATCTCCCAAGACATTTTCTCCAACATTGCAAAGATCTCCCCGTGCCCGTGGTGTGATCTGCCACTTTGAAGGAGAATCCGAATACGAGGATGCATTGATCATCGAGCAGGATAACAACAAAGTTGGACAACTCTTGGTTGGAGTGCTCAAAAAGGTTTCTACTACAACGGCAAGATTTTGCAACAACAGATCACGAGTGTGGTCGCATGCAACTAGAACACTCCTCGCAGCGCCCAAGAGAATGGAGGCAACATGCCTACTACACTATCTTGTAGCTTCATCAACACCCACATCAAACCAGACTCACGCAACAACCAAGGCAAATAAAAATGTGCCAAGAAAGAAGAAAAAAATGTAGAAGGAAAAAAAAATGCACCTAACCCCCACCTGTACGCATTGAAAGAGGATCAAAAGGAGATCACGGTGAAGAAAAATGTGACTCTGCTCACACCTCGCGTAAGGACAGACAAGACGCTGTGGTCAAAATTCTGCAGGCCGGGTGGTTGGGAGGAGGCCAAGGTGGCGGAACCAGAAGTCCTCGATGCACGGGGCATTACATCTTTGAATATTTTTTTCTAGTCATGTATTTTAATATCCATCAAAGTATAATTAGTTGTAATGTATATAAGACAAAAACTATCCAAGCGGCCACTAACCTCAAGCCTCTATGATGTTGCAACAACGCTAATTTGAATAACATATTGAACTCAGTAGCCATTAGGATTAAAATTGAACACAACAGCTGCTAGGCTTAAAATTTTGTTTGGAATTCATGTGATAGACTTTGAATATTGTATTGAGCTCAACGTCCTTTAGGCTTATATTTTTGTTTGGAATCACAAGTATTCATGAAAGAAATGTAGTGAGAAACCAACCTAGTAGTCGCCATTAGTTGAACTCAATGGGAATGGAACTTGGGTTGATGATTATGAACAATTTGTAAATTTTGGATGGTAAAATATTTTATTATACCATATCAATGAACTATAGTGGTGGAGGAGCACTTTCTCTAAGTGATATAATAATTATCCTAGCGGCCGCTAACCTCAAGCCTTTGTGATTTTGCATAATGTTGATTCTAATATATTATTGAGCTCAAGACCACTAGGCTTAAAATTGAACTCAACGGAAAATAGGATTAAATTTTAATTTGGAATTCATGAGATAGACTTCGAATATATTATTGAGCTCAGTGGCCACCAGGCTAAAAATTTCATTAAGAATCACCAGTATTCAGGAAAGAAATGTAATGAGAAAACACCCTAACGGTCACCATTCGTTAAAATTAGTCTTTTAAAATTGAAATATAATTGTGGGGAGTATTTGAAGCACCCCATTATGTTCCTCTAGGGCTATATGGAGAATTTAATCCCATACCTAAATGTGTGCCCATGGCCACTTATTGAAAGAATCTAGTGAACTCAATGGGAATATTTGTCTTCAATTCGACCCCCAGCCCAAGAACTTGAGTTCATCCTATCTTTGAATATTTTTTGTTTAGTAATGTATTTGAATATCATCAAGTAATAAGTAATTTTCTTGTATGCAAGACATCAACTATCATAGCAGCCACTAACCTCAAGCCTTTGTGATTTTACTACAATGCTTATTCGAATATACTATTGAGCTCAACAACCGCTAGACTTAAATTTTTGTTTAGAATTTATGCAATAGAATTCTAATATAATATTGTGCTCAACAGTGCCATAATTAAATTTTCATCCGGAAAATGATTATTCAGAAAAAATTGTAGGAAGCACCCACCCTAGAAATCACTAATCATTAAAAATAGTCTTTAAAAATTTAAATATAATTGTAGGGAGCATATATAGATTTTCAATCGAGTCATTCTAAATTTTATTGAATACAAGATAAAAAAATACCCTAGCAGATGCTAGGAATATAATGTAATAAATTTTATATAGCATGTTGTAATCAGACGGTGCTTGGCTAAAAATTCGGTGTTGGAGTTTAGTTTAGTTTTGAGTTTGTAGTCAAGTCGTCAATCACTATCTTGAATACAAATAAAAAAATTATCCTAGTGGACAGTAATCTTAAGTCTTTATTACGTTAAAAATTCAGGTGTAATAATCTACGACAGAGAAGAGACACTAGGCTTCACATATCATGTGATAGAATTATAATTAATCTGGTCTTTGTCTATTTGTTATATTAGAACATCAAAGAAATAAAGTAAACATCCACCCTAGAGGTTGCTAGTCTTAGAAGGTCGATCTTTGTAACATCCAAATATCCTAGTGGGCTTAAGCTCAAGTCTTTGTTATGTCACACCAATGCTATTTAATAATATTCGACATTAGCAATCGTTAGACTTCGAATAACAAGGTAGGATTCTAATAAATAAATATGGAAATCTAAATAGCATAATGGTGATTAGCTCAATTTTTAGGTAATCCATGCTAGTTTTATCATAGGTGGGTCAACCAGAATCTTAATGACCATTAGTCTCCCTTCTTGTTTGAAATAATTATTCAAGAAACTCTTTTATATTTTTCTTGTCTTGGAATATTTGTCTCCTTGTGTTGTTTTGTAAGAACTAGGAAATGTCATTGACATAGAACTTAGAAACCTCTAGTCATGGAATATGTTATTTTAAAATTTAAAAATTATTACTTTAGATTGGCTCATTTATCAAGTAATTCGTTACTAACATTAAATGGAATATATGTTTGTAAATAGAATGATTAACATTTATATTTAATAATATTTACGAGTACATATAATGTTATTACCTTTTACTAAACATAAAAAATTATAAAGAGAATGCAATTAATTATTTATACGTGGGAAAAAAAATATTAAAAACTATGTATATCAATGCCACAACCAATTTAGAATCAAATATTGAAGAATTAGTCACAACTATTTCTTTCATATTGAAAAATCATTAAAGGAAGTTAAAATTACTACCTATAATATACAAAAGAAAACCCTTACGATTTATAAAAAAGAATATGTGATTCATTTTTCACTACTAGAGATTTGTGTCGGCGTTTATGGGAAAAAAGCAGACGAAGAAGAACAAAAAAACCAGAAAAATAAAAGGGCTTAAAAGGGAACTCATTTAATAAACATGAATAGTTGAGTGACAACCGAACATTAACAAATTTATTTTCGAAGGAGTAAATATTTTAAAAGGGATTAAAATCTTACCATGGGCGAAAAAAATTGTCTGTCATGGGGCGAAAAAAAAAAATTGGTCATGGGTAGAAAAAAATATTCATTCATGCATTGACAAGAAATCTTTGATCATGGGGGACAAAAATTTGGTTTTGACAAGAAGATGGAAAGGAACTGCAAAGGTGCCAAAGGGAAAGGAAGGGACAGATTGCAATGTAAAACACAAGAACTAGATGAATACAATGTGGCTTCAAGTGCATGCCATCAACTATGGTACACATATAATAACATAGATGCTTTTGATAAATACCTATTTTAGTTGTATCTTATATTTTGACATGCTTGATAATGTCTTTTTAAGCTCCGTATTCTCTCTAAAACACAATATCAACGAGATTCTATCTACAACTTGTTTTACTCATCTCTTTTGATTCCATCCTTTGTGGGCCTTCTGATCTACACTCAAACCCATGATCTATCCACAATCATTGTTTTCTGTCTTGTTTGTGCACCCCCAAATGCTATTATAATCCATGCCACAACTTACCATTAGAAATAACTCAGTAGGAATCAAGCACTCGGACTAGTGAATTTTGATTTCAAGAGATCCTTTTCTATGCTTACAAAATAAAAAATAAACCCTAATATATATTTCTCTGGTTTATTTAGTTTTTTCCAAATGCTTAATGAAAGAAACTAAGAAAACTTAACAAAAAGTGGGAATAGGAAATCTCAAAATTTGAATTTCCACTTTTTAAAGCAAAAGTGTGGTATTTTAAAATTTCAAATATTGGAATTTAATGCGGGGATTTTTCATACCTTGATTTTAATTAACCCGACATTAATTTTTGCATTTAATTTGGGTCATATCGTGGGATACAAGGAAATCAAATTGATTAATTTTAACTACCTTAGAAACAAGTGGGAAATCAAATTGATTAATTTTACCTACTTTAAACCACAAATATTAATTTAAACATAATAAGAAACCATTTACAAAATAGAAGTGAACATTAGGAAACAAAAAAATAAATTTTAATAGAGTGATATACGCCTAGTTAATTATTAATTTTTATCGAGTGTGATTTTAATATTTTTAAAATATATTGTGCGTTAATTCAAGGGATAGTGTGGGATTCATGCAAACCAAATTTATTAGTACTATCTACTTTAGAAATAAGTTGGACATCAACAAAATTTTCTTTGTGGATTCGCGGCAAAATGACAATTGCTAATTTCGACACAATAAAAAACCATTTAGAAAGAAAAATTGAATATTACGAAAAAAATAAAAATTTAAGGAGCGATATACGCCTCATTAATTATTATATTTTTATAGTGTGAATTTTTTATTTTATAAATATTATTCACATTAATTTGGGGAATAGTGTGGGATATAGGTAATTGAATATTATTCATACTACCTACTTTAGAAACTAGTGGGATGACGTTAAAATTTTCTTTGTTAACTCACGGGAAAATTAAAAATATTAATTTAAGCATAATAAAAAACCATTTAGAAAATAGAAGTGAAGTTTCCGAAACAAAAATAAATAAATTTTAAGAGAGAATATACACCTCCTTTATAATTATTTTTTTGAGTGCGAATTCGATATTTTTATCTTTCTTCGCATTAATTTAGAAAAAATCCAATAAATTGTAGCATCTTGAAAGCTTGAACTAGTTAATTAGACAATTATATAATTGCCACATTTATTAATAAAATTTTAATTAGTGATATAATTAACAAATATGTTTCACCTATAAAAATCTTCATTATTACAAAGTGTTACCTATTATCCATTAAAATGTTGCCATGTGGCATGAAATTTCTAATATATCCCTTGATCATCGATATTTTGGAGTTGTTTACACATTACTTGTAGAAAACTTGAAATACAATTTTACTATACACCTGAATTTCGAGTACCTTATAGATAGGAAATAAAATAGTGAATGTTATGCTCCATTAGAATAATTTTTTTATAGCACCGAATTTAAAATAATAAATACTTATATTTTATAGGGGATCAGGGTATTCTCTTCAACATGTGTTAATGAACAACTTTTCATGTTGTATGTTGTATTTCTATTTGATGAGTAGAAGCCTAGTGGTCACTAGCCTCTACAACTCCTAGGTTTCATTTCCAACAATGTAAATAAATATCTTTACAGTTTTTTATCACTAGTATTTTCATCAACTATAATCTTATCTTATTGACTATACATTCCTTCCACAACCAAGTGTGGCACTACATACCATATAAATATTTCTCAACTTCTATATTACTCATAAGTTATTTTGTGTCTAACACATAATTTATATCAGTTTGTATCAAGTAAAATACTTAGTGACCGCTAAGCTCCATTACTTGAACAAGATCAATCAAACAATGGTTGTGAAAGAAAATTCTTAGTGACCGCTAAGCTTCAAAACTCACTAGAAGGAATGATTATGCAAAAATAGGCTAAAAAATTTCTTGATAACATAGATGCTTTATGAACAAATCATAGTAATAGATATTAGTGGTCGCTAGGTATTTTCCATAATATATTTTGATGGCGATAGGCAAGACATGGAAAATTTTAATTCTCGAAATCCATGCGGGTCTTTTCATTGTCGAGAAGAAAGATGATTAATAAAAATGTTTTCAGGGTGCTCATATAACACCATAGCTAGTGCTAGGAAAACACCTTTGCATCTTTTCCTTTTCTACACATTGGTGTGTATCAATCAAAATTATTAACAATCACCAAGCTCCACTATTTGTCATGAGGAGTAGAGTAAATGCGGCCACTAGGCTCAAATGATTTTTATTTTGAATATAGAGATCAAACAATCGTTCATATTAAAGTAAACTCTTAGTTCTTTGCTAAGCACGATTACTTACCAAAATGAATGATTTACCATTATCTAGGCTAAACAATATCTTATTTCGAACATAGAAATGTAATAACAGATCATAGTAATAGATAGTAATGAGCGTTACACATTTTTTGTGAAATTTTTAGATGCGAAATTTGTGAGATATAAAAATGTGGTTATTGTTGAAAGCTAGGGATATCTTTTGAGAAAGTAATTGATTAGCAGCCTCAAGGCTAAAATGTTTATTAATTTTGAAAATAGAGATAAAAAAATTTGTATAAAAGAAATGTCTAGCGACCGCTAAGCTTGAATGCTTATGGAACATAGCACTCTACAATTATGGTTTATTGATAAATGAGAAAGGACTAGATTAGTGGCCTCTAGGCTAAACTATTTATTGATTAAGAAAAAGAAATAAAAAAGGTTTCTATTACAAAAATGCTTAGTAGCTACTAAGTTACGATATTTATAGAACATGGCGCTCGGTTTGTATCAAATAAAATGCATAGAAACTGCTAAGCTACATTACTTACTCAAAGGAATGGCTTGGTGCTCACTTAGCTATATTGTTTCTATTTTTAAATAGTATCGACCAAATAAAAATCAATGTCTATTTGCCCCACTTGTTAGAACATAATAATAAAAGTAAATATTTATAACTTGAAGATGTATCCTCATCATCTTGGCCCCGTATATTTCAAGAAATAACCTGTTAAATAAAAAATTCATGAATGTTTTACTAAAAATGGAGGGCAAAGATGAACACTTTGGTCTTGCTAAAGAATGAGTTATCGAGACCATGAAGTAAAGCATGTTTTATGACTACCAATTATTCGTTGATGACAAGGCTATCGGTTATTATCATATATATTGTTGATGAATCTATTTTAACAAATGCAAAAAAACAATCTCAACAGGTTTGAAGTCATTATTTAAAATTATATTATATTCGATGAACTATCTTTGGTAGAGCCAAGTTCTTAAATACAAACGTTAGAGAAGGATGACTAACCATTATAATTTTTGCAACTGATAAATGTCATTAGTTAGTGTGTTTATGTAGATATGTAGTAAATTTTGAGAAGTCAATTCACAAATGTGGAAGGTGTTATTCAGAGAATGTTGAAGAGGGTATTGAGAAAATAATGTTAATGGAAAGCATGTTGTGTATAATTTGTGTAGAAGGAATTGTCTTTAACCAACCCTATCAATACAATATTATATCAATCAATTTTTTCCCAATATAGTGGTTTGTATTGCCCAACTATATGATTTGTATCATGAAACAAGATGAAGTATGGAAGTTTTAGACTATTTTCATTAAATTTTAAGTAATGAGTTTTTTTGTTCAAGACCACACCGATATTTTTTATTTTGAAGGAAAGAAACAAAAGGGAATTTTCTATCCTCGAGACTTGTCTTTGTCTTGATGGCATTATGAAAATCTATGCACAGTTGATCACTAATTCATGGTTAAGGCTTAAATTTTTTGCTTTTCTATTTTGTGATGTTTTGTAATAGGATGTACTCTTAATATTTTTTTTTTCCGAGTTTAAACTCGTGGCTACCACTGAATTTTTTGGTGAATATTCTTATATAATTTTATTTGTTAATAGAATATAAGATGTTATTCATAAATAAAACACACCATCAATCCCAAATTAGTAAATTAAAAGTATATGTAAAAATTATTGAGATTACTCAAAGGACAAAATATAAAAAAATAAATGAATGATTATTAATAGTTTGAAGATTAAATTATGCAGTATCTTGATATTCATTACCGAGGTTGTTCCGAACGATAAATTACAGACCTTGATCCCACCCAATGTAAATTAATAAAAGTATGAATCAATAAATTAAAGTGTTGGAACATCGTTGGTTCATTACTATTGAATTCAATAGTAATGAATTAATTATTGGAGGCAACTCTCATATTATTGCTAAAACCGCCATTAAAAAAAAATTGTGAATAAAAATCCTTTTGTACTCTTTCATTAATTAAAGATTAGAACTTACATGTTACAAATGGGAGGCTACTAAAAAGGCAGACTTTATAGAAAATTACATGATAAGATTGGAAATACATATGTTGATCATTCGAATTATCACCTTTTCCAATAAAGGTCTATATTAAAGCCCCTAACAAGCTTGTATTAATTACAAGCATGTGATGGCATAGTCACTCCACATATTTACTGATCCTCTCCTCCTTATTTTCACACCTTTCATATTTATTTCATTGGATTTTGTTTCATCTGTCATGGCCTTTCCAATGTTTCCTTTCATGCAATTTTCTGTGTCGGTGTGTGAAATGGCATTTTATACCAAAATTTTGCGTCACCATTTGAAATCCATTTTTTGAATTGAAATAGATCAAGACCTGGTTGCTATTGAGGGAGTTCTTGGAGATGATTATATTTCTCTAGAGGGACATCCAAGGGTAAATGCGGAAGTTTCTTCGACATTCATTTTTCATCTTCTTATCATACATCCGGTGAAGGATTGGGCTTTGGAGATGGGTTGTCACTGGATCAAGCCAGCGTATAGGGTTGGCATGGAAGTGAAAATGGAAAAAACCACGAGTGCATCATGGCCCTTGCTATCTGAGGCTCATTATAAACATGAAGGTTTTTTGGACGTGGCTTTTTTTTTTAGAGTTGTATTAATGGTATCACATCGTAATTTGATTCATGTCTAGTGTGTCCAAATGGTGTATGACACCAAGGACCGTAGATAGTTCACTCCCCTTTCCTGACCTGGATGATATGTTTTCTCTATTACAAGAGGAACTAACATGTTGGGATCTTCTCCACTAGGACGGTTGCGAGCCATACCATTGGTTAAAGAATCGGGTTAATTCTAGAAAAGAGCATCTTTTTCGAACCGCCTACGGAAACGATTTTAATCCGTGTCAAATTGAAGGTTACGAAGGTCTCATTTGATTCAAATAAATAAGTGCTTCTAAAATCTGTCAGGATGAAATTATTTTTGATTGTTATATAACCTTTTAAGTTGTATTATTACCAAATCATCTTGTTTGTCTTACTAGTCTGGGTTTTTTTGGTATTCGTGATCATTTTTTTGGCATAGGCCCTTAAGCATTTTTTTCACCAAAGTATTGTTGGATAATTCAGGTTTTTAGACTAAATATCTCATTGTATCTTTGATTTAAAGGGAAAGGGACCTTTCAATCCTCCTTCACTTATGAAAATCATTAAATCATTAATAAAAGTTTTTGTTGTGTGTTGCACTATCAAATATCAACAATTAATCGCTATTAAATTTGGTTTTTTTGAAGATGTCAATTTGTTTCTAGAAGTGAAGACTAGCGGCCGCTAGCATCAATATATTATATAACATCTTTCCGTTAATGTAAAAAACAATCTGTACAGCTTTAGGATAGAGGAGTTGATAGTGGATTGATGGCTATCTTCCCATCACTTTAAAAAGAAAATTGAGTTACACTACATCATTATGGAATCCTAGAGGTCTTCACTTTTGAAATCTATGGAGATATTTGAGAAAGTAATAAATTTAATTCTCTTTCCGTAATAATAGAATATAATGTAAATGGCTCTGTTTATTTAAAAGAAACCTCTCCTACAACTATCTCATCTGGGGATATTCCTGTCATTAATTTTTTTCATGTTTTCCTACTCACAGCTTGTAGATATAAACACAAATTTTGTCTCGCATACCAATTCAGTTTTGTTTCTTATGGTTTTTGGATATCTCCAATTAACTAATGCAAGAAATAGTAGTTATATTTTAAATAGGTCAAGTTTCGAGACATTCTTCTATGGTTATCAAAAATTTGGTAAACTTGGATATGTATCATGTTGTCTAGAAAAGGTTTGGCCCAATGCATTGAATAACATCCATATCAAAATCATAAATTGTTTGCATCTGTTAGGGTTTAGTACTAATATTGTGCATAATTATAGTTTTGTACCATTCAAATCATCCAAAATTATTTACAAAAGTCTCTGCAAATAAAATGGAGTTAGGCGTTATAAAAATAACATTGCAAGACATGATTTCCTACCGTATAGATTATGAGACAACAAATCGAAAGTAATATCATATTACAATTTCCTTATTGACACATCTTTTTGTTGCATTTTGGTTCTCCAAGGTTGGTCATACTACACATGAACATGGCTCTTTGCGTGAACAATGATGTGATGACAAACACAAAAATCTTATAGAGAAATATGTAATTGGCTATGGTGCTACAAGTAATATTTATAAATGTGATCTCAAGAGTTCTAAGCCATTTGTTATAAAGAGAATGTACAATCGCTACCCACTAAGATTTTTTTCCTTTGAAACTAATGTGGTAGCAATTAGAAGCATCAAGCATTAGAATCTTGAGAGTCTCGCATGGATGTTTTCTTGTTCTACTTGGAATGCTTATGTTTTATAACTACATGGTAAACAAAATTCTGTCATACATCCTACATGGTGAGTAAAATGATAATGTTATGAAGATAAATGAATATGTACATTGTAGATTCAATTTTTGAAATAGAAGTGTCCAATCAACCTCTAACCTTCATATTAAAATGGATATTTGGAAAATCTAACTAGTGTTTTATTAATTTTTATTTTCGTATAGGATCATCAAGGAAGATTAAGCTAGACTGGAATGATTGGATAGAGATTACTTGCGGTGCTGAAGAAGCATAACCATATCTTCATTATGACTATAACCCACACATTGATTACATAGATGTTAAGACTTATAACATTCTTTTGGATTATAATTTCAACACAATTTTTTAGATGTTGACATTGCAATTGAATTTCCTTGGCCAAACACGACACCTCTTCCTATGTTATGGGTATCATTTGTTACATTGACTGAGAATAAGTAAGAACATCATGGTTGAATAAGAAATATGTAGTATACTTTTCTGCAACTGCCTTCTCATAAATAAAAGTCTCTAATTTGATAACAACTCCAATGCTAATTGATTCAACATGACTCTTATCCAACCGACAGTCTTGTTCTAGAGGAATCAATGTATTCATGTTTTGTGCAAATTAAATTGTCCACAAAATGAGAAAAATCGTCATATGAGATTTACAATTGTATATGTATGAATTTGTAACAAATTTGAAATGTATAGATAGAACCTTCAATGTATAGATGATGATAGATCAATTTTGTTATTTATTGACTCGAAAAAATAAAACTATGGCACAATGAGTGTTTTGATCAAAGTAAATGAAAATTGACACGTAACCTTCAACCGCACAAGACCCCCAAGGTCATTTCGGAGTAGCCACCGTGGAAAGTGTCAATAGCTAGTTGTAGGAGAATGAGTGACTAGGACCTCCTAGTGTGAATTATAGGTAATTGGGTTAATAAATGGGAGATTTAGTGGCTATGAAGGGGTAGCGTAAATTCCCTATGGCTTGATCTACTTGATTAAATATAAATGCTAAAATAGTTTGAATCGTCCATTGAAACAAAGATGAAATTAACGATATAATCTAATAGTGAAAAGGAAACTAATCTAAAAAAATGATGAAACTAAAATATTATAATCACAGAATGACAAATTACTTCTATTATAGATAATTATAATATTTCTACACTAAAACTAAACAAGACAGATAACTCGGTGTTGTTATTCACCTGTATCTTGAGTGTATTATAATTAATAATAACATAAAAAAAGAACTTCTCTAACTACTCAATGGTGTATAGACACTTCCCATAGATATTCTCACCCTCGGATCCATAGGGATGAGAAGAAGAGTATCTATCACCTTTGGGATCTTATATTAATTATTTAAAACCTCTTCGAAATTAACTAATTACTTGCAAATGAAAGAATACATGTTTTCTACTCTATTTTATATGATATAATAATAATAAATTTCAACAATGAAGGAGAATAAAACAATAACCTCAACCTGGAAATTACATAACAAAGATAAATCCAGCTGTGTGATAACTTGTCCCCTTAGTTTATCCTTTCTTTCCCTATGTGTCTAAATGAGTCCAAGGAAATGGGAATGTAAAGGAAGTAGAAGGAAAAGGAACTTGAGAAATGGTAGCTTGAAGGAAAATTTTGTTGTAATGCAAGTAGAAGAGAGATAGAACAAGTGAACAAACTTTGTCTATGCAATTTCCAGTTGGATTCTTGCAACAATTCTATTGAAGATACACAAAATTCTTAGGTCTTTTTCTTCAATACAAGAACTGAATATATAGGAAGTGGTGGGATGTTCCTTCATACAAAAATAATCCTTGGAGTGCTAAATCATTGGGTGAAAAGGTCGTTTTTACTAATTAAATATATTTAAAAATAGAAGAGGGAACGAATACCATGCAATCAAGACTATTTTCAGGAAATTTGGATCACAAACGCACATTGGAAGTCAAGCTAAGTGAATTTTTAGAAAATGTGTAGTACCTTCGCCTTGCAAAGTTGATGATTAAAGAAACACCGCCCTATCTTGGGTAGCGGTCACCAAAGCGCCACCACCTTCCTAGGTGGCGGTTACAAAACAACCACCTTGGAAGGATAACAATTTTGATACTCAAGGCCAAAACATGCAAAAAAATAACATGAAGTGGAAGAAATCATGGAAAAGCTAAGTAAAAATATCTAGGATACAAATATACATTTCAAATGAGCTTAGGAACTCGAATACCTTCTGAAAGGACATGAATCATCATTGTGGACTTTTGTAACCATTTTCTGACAATGTAGCACATCCAATTTTGGGTGCATACATATTTCCCCCTTGGAGAAGCATCTTAGAAAGAAAAGGCATCAAAGGTAAATCTGAATATGGTGTTCCCGAAATGGGGAGTTAGAAGTTATACCTAACACACCTGTGTGTCAAAATTTCTCTATCCAAACTCCTACTACCAAAAAAAAAGAAAAGAAAACTCAAGTACGGATAGATAAAATATGAAAAAATAAATGCTAAATCAAAACAACAAGAGGAATTTTCATTTTTACAAGGATATAGAAGTATACATGCACCAACTCTTGAGCCTTGTGAGCACATACACTCAAAACGAGGTCAAAACAACATATATATATATATATATATATATATATATATATATATATATATATATATCAAAACAAACTCATTTTCAAAATCATTTGCACATATCCTCTTTGTGATTTTTGGAGCTCGGATTACCCGTGAATGTTTCATTTTTGAGCATGGTTGATTTGGAAAGGATTTAGAAATGGCGGGCATTGAACCCTATGAAAGTGAAAGAGGCTCAGAAATGATTTAGATGCGAGAGACTTTGTCTATTGCCTTAGGATACATTTGAGTGGAGCTTCTTGGAAATTTTTATCTCAAGTAGTCGTAAGGGGCCTCAAACAGTGGATAGGTAGAGTGGCTTTATTTATTAATCTCCATTCATAATTTATGTGATGGATGACGATGTCCTAAACAAAATTATGCATGTTTTTTTTTTTGCTTTATAAAATGTTTATGCAAAATGCGTTGTAAATTCATAACTTTAACCTTTTAAGAAATATCTATTACTTCTTATTTGTTTGGAAAAATATGAGGAAATAATTTGCTAATAAAATGAACTCGTTATGATACTAATGCAATGTAACAAGTATGATGTGAGGGCTCAACACCGAGAGACAAAAGGGACAAAAGTTGTATGACTTGTTGAATGAATGTGATGAGATAAAGACGTTATTTTGGAAGAATTCCTATTGGGAACCTATAACCTCATTCCATACATAGTTTACTACACAATTTAGAATGCGATTTTCTTGTCATTTTATCTAGACTTAGATCCATAGATGGCCACTTGATTGAAAAAATATGGTTTTAAGGTTTACAACTCTCTTGGAACTTTAGACATCTAATTCAATTTGTTGGGATTTATGATTTCAAAGAACTTTTTATTGAATGAATTACTTTTAACTTATTGATTTATTTGTATAGACCCCTTACACCTTACCCCATGTTACCAGTAGGAAGTATGGGCTCATCACTAAGGACAAGGCATAGGTGACTAAGGGAACTTCCTCCCATTCCCAACCTCATGCCAATAGTAAGAAGCATGGGCACAACAATGAAGATTGGTATGACAAGGAAGTGTGTAAATGAAAATTTTGTATTTGATTTTGACTTTCCGTATATAATCGTTTTGTTTAAACTTAAATTTTTTCTTTTGGGAGGGATAAATTCCCCCAGCCTCAACCCCACACAATGAGTAGGATATGAGTACTCAACACAAAAGGCCAAGATAAGAGAAAATAAATCCAGGTAAAATGTTTAGAATGTTTTACTACCAAAGAGGTGCTTTTTGGGAAAGATGTGACACCAAGAAGCTTGTAGAAAAAAATTATGGGAAAAGGACACCTAATATGAAAGTAAACTACGAGCGTAACAAGGTATGCAAACCTTGGTAGGATAATTATAAAAAAATATGTCTTACTTGTTGAACATATTTAATGAGTAGGAAATGTTTAATGATAATATTACGAATATTTGAAGAAGTGTGATAGATGTTTTGCCAAAATTTTAGATGTTAGTAAAAATGGCTTGAAAGACAAGTTCTTGAGTATGAATTTCACTGAATGATTTAGTAGATAAGAATGTAAATGTGGATGCAATAATGTACATATGGAAATGCAGGTAAAACTACATGTCATGATGGCTAAGTGAATAAAGTTTATGGATATCGAATTCTTCACCCCTAAAAGTATACAATGAAGAACCACAATCCTGAAAATTTATGTTCTCTTGAAAAGGGCCTACCATTGTTGGTTTAAACTTATAACCCTTTCCCACAAGTGTATATGTCCAATCATTAAAATCATTTTTTTGAAAGAGGCGTTCATGAAACTCTTCATTGCGTTCATAAGACATGGTGTCTGGGTGAGCATGGCTATGTTGTTTGTTCTTGTTTCTTATGTAAAGCGTTGTGTTTACTTGTGACCCTTTCTAAATGATGAGGCCTTGCCCCATGGATACAAAAATATTAGTTTCAGACACACATGGGTTGAAACCATGGTTTAGAATATAACAACCATCAAATATGGCTTTTATGGGCATCATTTCAATCTCAAATTTCCCTTATTCATTTGTTAATTATATCATGTTTACACATTGACCGAGGTTGGAAGAGGGACGAGATGTTAAACTAAGAAGACTACGCATCCCCTATGGTTTAAATGGGAGGAAGATCGGATCGTCACTCTCTAATAGTTTCATAATTTCCATTGTGGTTTTAGTGGACAATGTTTCTATAGATATTGATATACCCTTGTATATTTTTTCCACCTCAAATGTATTTGGGTCAACGAATTCGTTGTTCAATTTCCAATTTTATCGGACTAAATATTTTAATAGAGGTGGTTTTTTCAATTGATTCATAGGAATTTAATACTCCATAAGGACTCCTTTCATCTTCTTTAGGTTTTCTAAGTATATATGGAAGGGATTGAGATCCCCTTGAGTGATGTAGACCTTCCCCAAATGGAGGAATCTAATCTCCTGGAATAGGGTAGAAGGGATAGCCTTAATTCAATCAATCCAGGGTCTCCAAAGGCTCATATTATAACTTGTTTCCCTATTGATAATGTACAACTCTATGAAGATGTTTTTAGACCAAGCATGATTGAAAGAAATATGGTTCCAATCGAGTTCGCTTTAAGACTTTCGTACTTCTCGTAACGTGTTTGTTGTAGAGGAACAATTTATCTCCCCATATCCAAAATTTTGCAAGAAAGAGAAGGGAACCACATTTATAGTATTCCCATCATCAATCATGGCTCTCTTAATGCAATTGTTATAAACTTATACTTGTAAAAGTAAGGCAGATCACCTCTTTAGGAAATTTTAGCATCGATGGCATCATGTCTATATAAAAACAAACCCGGTATACCTATCATTTTGTCTTGAAGGATCTATGTCAAAGTCAATATGATTTATTTGAGTGCTAGGAGGTGGCATAACATGGATTAGATGACCAATACCTAGTGCATTGAGTAATGCGAATGATTTGCAAGTAAATTCTTCAACAAATCTAGAAAAGAAATGTCAAAAAGGTATTGTTCAAATCCGATATTAAATCATACGATCCTAATGGTTTTGAGATTATAGGAACATCATCATATGGGAAGGAAAGAGTGTCCAGGGGTTGTGAAATGTAATCCTTTGTCTCGAGATGTTGCATTAATTTCTAGCTCGACCTCTATCTCGACTAACCCTAATTTTGTTGTATTATCATTTAAACCAAGCTTAGGAGCAATGCAAGAGTTGTTAGAAGTTGAGGCTTCATGGTAATTTATTCCTATAGAAATTCCATTGTTTATATTTTGAGGATTCACTTGGGAATCCCTAGGACATTTAGGGTTCGTATTTTTAGGTGTGACAGGTTTGGTATGACTAGGCTACGGGTTTGTTTCAAGATTTTCTAGGAACATGTTTACAAAGAGTTACCTTCAGCTTTTCAGGAAGACTTTACAGAAACTTGTTGCAATCACATAAATTTCTATTGTGATGACCTTGAACCTTATGGAAACAACATTATAGGTTAGATTTTTAATCTCTTAACCTTTGATAAGTGTCTTTCTTTTGTTGATTATATCCTTGGTTATAATTTTGAAATTGACATTTATAACCATGATTCATTGCCCTTTGATTAGAGTTTTGATACTGGTTTGGGGCTTGGGTTTGATTTTAATTTTGAGAGGGATTGTTTACATCAAATGTGTTGACTGAGGAGATAATGTCAAGGGATTTTTTATTTCCCGTGTTGTTATTTTTAGTGTTACCATTGTTTGTAAAACAAACATTCTTGGCTTAATCAATAAAATTATTCATGGTAGCACCATGATTCACACCCTTACGTCCTTTGTTTTTGGAACCATTGTTTTAATAATTTGCATTATTTTGATTTAGGGATACCAATTTCCCATTAGGACCATAGATCTTACGCCAATCGTTTATAGCCGTTTGGTCAATCCAAGTGCACCTTCCAATACAAACTGCGGAAAGGAAACTTCTAGACTTCCTCCCTAGTATCTTGATTGAGAGAATGAAGGAAAAGATCAAAAAGTTCCATCTAGTCCATGGTGTGAACACTTGCTAAGGAATAGAGAACTTGGCGCTATCTCTTGATGAAATGGGCAGCGATACATTTTTCTCCCGTCTAATATGTAGGAACTCTATAACCCTGTATGCAACAACTTGTTCATGTCAAATGCTTTGATGAACTCAAAAACAAGTTATTTAAAGGAATGTATAGAAGCTTCCTAATACTTGTAATACCAATCTAGTGTAATTTCTTCGAGTTTCTTTAGAAATATCTTAGCCACTACAATATCCCAAGGAAGCAATTCCCGATAGTAGTAGCATAGTGTTTGATATGAGCATTTTGGTCTCTACCTCCCTTAAATTTTAGAAGATCTGGAAATGGACATGGAAGCATGACACCACATATGGTGAAGTTAAGAGGCTCCTTTAAGTACTTAGTGTATGTACCCATTGCATAAGATTCCACCATTAAAGATCCTTGATGAGGAGGTGGAGGAGGAGGAGTTGGATAAGTTACATTATAAGCATTGATAAGAATGTATGGAGTCCCTTGATATGGCATGTAGGGAGCAAGAATGGCATATGGGTCCATCCAGGGGTTTTTTAATGCATGTGCATGTCTTGTGGTATAGTACCAAGATATGGACTAGCGTGTATAAAGCTAAGGAACATCACATTTCCTATTGTGGTGGCATTCGAGAATGCACTTCCGACCATCCCTTGTGTAGGATAAGCTTGAGAAGGATGAGGATCACCTAAATTTGAATGAAATAGATAACCTTGTTATATATGATATTGCATTAGTTTCTCATTGGAAGGGATGTATCCTTTTCACAAATGGATACCCCATATTCTTCCCTACTACATGTGTTGGTTGCGAAGTTTTGGAACTTTCTAGTTCTCTAATCCTCCCTACTAAATTATAAATAAGATCCTTAGTAGAGGATTGAGTCCCCTGTTAGGGTGCCTGTGGCATAGGTTTTGATTGAGCAGGATCATGATACCCTGTCATGAATTGTTCGTTGTTATAATCCTTTTCTTCCTCACAAGTAAGAATCTCGGGATAGGAATTTGAAATCTTAGAGGCTATACCCTTCATTCTATACAAATAGCCATCCATCCGATGAAGAGGATTAGTTTTTCGTACAAATATATATCATCATTTTTTTATTGCATGGGAATGTGAGATTTTAAAAGACTCTGTGGTAACAACTTGTTCCATTTTTGATAACAATATGGTTTGCATTAGGTTGACCATATTACGTTTTGAATTAATGAAATACCTCCTCCATCCTTACATAGCCAATGGGGTTTGAAGTGTAACTAGGGAGGTTTAGAAGTTGCTGTGTAATTTTCACCCCACCTCAAAAGAGAAGGGGAATTTTTTTGGTGAATGTTGGTGTTATATCTATCACACCAAATTTCCCACAAAACTCTCTTCTAGACATATTTTTGAAAGTATTAAATACCTATAAAAATAGGCAAAGAAATGGAAAGATGAGGTAACAAAAATGAAAGAAAAGGAAACAATAAGGAATTAATCCTTCCCCGGGATCACCAATTTATACGAATGAAAATTGATATGCAACCTTCAAATGCGTTGACCCCCAAGGTTGTGCTAGGTCATTCGATGTTGAAAGTGTAGATGGCTAGTTGTAGAAGAATCAATGACTTAGATCTTGTAGTGTGAATTTCTTGTAGCAGAAGTGTTGCAAAGGGAGATTTAGCGACTATGAATGGATAGCATAAATTCCCTATGGATTGATCTAATTAATTGAATCTAAGCTCTAAACATGTTTTAAGAGTCCATTTAAACAAAGATCAAATTAAAGATCTAATCTAATACTGAAAAAGAAACTAATCTAAAAAATCACGAAACTGAAATATTATAATCACAGACAAAAAATTACTTCTATTGTAAATAATTAAAATATTTCTAAACTAAACCTAAACAATAAATATAACTCGATGTGGTTATTCACCTATGTTGAGTATATTCTAATTAATACTAACATAAAAAAATAATTTTTCCAACTACTCAATGATGTATAAACACTTCCTACGATATTCTCTCCCTCGCATCCACCGGGATCGAAGAAGAGGATCCATCACTAGGAGCTATTATTAATGATTTCAAACATCTTGTAAATTAATGAATTACTTGAAAATGAAAGAATATTGGTTTTCTACTCTATTTAATATGATATAATAGTAATAAATTGCATCGATGAAGGAAAATCAAACAACACCAACCTTGAATTTACAAAACATAGATAAATCCAGCTGTGTGATGACTTGTCCCCTTAGTTTATCATTTCTTTCTTTGTGTGTCCATATGCATCCAATGAATTGGGAATGTAAGGGAAACATCAACAGAAGGCACTTCAGCAATGACAACTTGAAAGAAAATATGGTTGCAATGGAAGTAAAAGAGAGATAGCATAATTCAATAGAGCATTGTTATGCAATTTCCTGCAGGATTGTTATAGCAATACTATGCAAGATACATAAAATTCTATGGCCTTTTTCTTGAATAAAAGCATTGAATATATAGGAATAGGCTGGGATGTGCCTTCATGCAAAAGGAAACCTTGGAGTTCCAAATCATCGGGTGAAGAGGCTATAACACCCATCAAAACGACGTTCTAAAACATGCTAACTCCTAATACTTAACCCAAAATTTGTGACTAATTTTTTTGTTACAAGAACAAGGTAGAAGGATAAAATAGGTTACAAGGATGTTAATCCCTTAGGTACAACAACTAACTAACACCACTAACTCAACTTTTCGATTGAAGAACCCGGTCTAGAACAAAGGTTAACATATTCTCAAATTTATCTCTAGAGTCCATTAATCAATTATGCATTAGGAAGGTACCCTAGATTAATTTACTTAATTAAATGTTTTCTTCACTTAAGTTAATGTTCAATCCAAAATTGACTAACCTCATGATTAAATAATTTAGTTTCATTATCCTAATAGTATAAAGTCCTTTTATTAATTTACTAAAACATACTAAGGGCTAATAAGGACTTTACATTCCTAAGGAAATTAAATGGCCCCATTCCCCATTTACACATACTAAATTTTTAAAACAACATTTATAAAAATCATTCTCACCTAACAAAAGTAGGGTGAAACCTCCACCCTTAGATCAAGTCAATCTTGGCCACTAGATCCTAGGGTTCCCATCTAGCCCTAAATTTCCTTATGAGTTTTTATTAAAACCTTTCCTTTGTTCATTTCCCTCATTTGGTCTATTTGTTTTGTTAAAACTTGCAGGTTGGAGAAGAGGAAGACATGAGAGCAAAGGAGGAATAAATATGGAGGATTCTACAAGGAGATCTAGTTTAACTAGTTTAGATTAGTTTAGTTGTAGTTTTTATTTTTATTATCTATTTCATTTAAGGATTGGGAGTGGTTTCCTCTACCAATATGAATTTTATTACAATCTTTTGTATTTGGAATTTTTTTATTTTGGGGGAAAACCCTACCCCCATGAATAAATGAGAAGAAATGTTTTAGATCCACCATTTGTATAATTTATTACTCATATCCATGGGATCACACATTGTTTACATGTTGGTAGTCATTGGTTAAATTTTACAACTTTAAGTTTTGCATAAACAGTTAGAAATTTTGCACAGTGCAGATCCACAAAATCTGTCATGAGTGACAAATCGCACCGAGAGCGTAATTAACCAACGGTATTGGGACCGCTGCCGCCTGCGGCCGGGTGAAAAACCATGGAATATTGCCCTACTAGGTGGCGCTTTAAGACCTCCACCTTAGCCTCGAGTGGTGGGTACAGGACAGACCCCCTCTCGCATAGGGCGCGGTCCTATTTCAAAAAAAAATAGAACCTTAATCCAAGATTTTTACAATAAGTACAAGTTGCTACTATGTTCTAAAACACATTTTGGATGAGCTTTTATACACCCAAGGTTTTGAGTTTTTATATTTCATTCCATTTGATCATTTCTTAGTTAAAATTACTCCTTTAAAGCATTATCAATTTCAAATAAAATCACAACTACTTAAAAGATCATTTCCTACACCTCTTATAGTCTTTGTCGATCAAAATAACTTGATACTCCATGTCCTATATTAAGGCTAGCCCAAGAGAAACCATGTCCAATAACCTTTCCCAACTAAGAGTTATCCGACACTCTTTGCCATATAATGCCCGAAAAGGAGCCATGCCTATCAAACTCTAAAAACTATTATTGTAGGCAAACTCGACTAAGTACATATACTCCTCCCATCTCGACTGGTGATCCATAACATACATCCTAAGCTTGTCCTCTAGGATCTGATTCACCCACTCAGTCTGTCCATCTGCCTCAGGGTGATATGTCGTTCAAATTGATCCTTGTCTTGAGAGCATGGTACAAAGTGGTCCAAATGGGAAGTGTACAAAGGATTGCACTAGTAAATGATCTTCCGTGAAATACCGCGTAATATGACAATTTCATCAAGATACACCCATGATACTACACTAGATGAGTAGCTAGTCTTCACCAGAGAAAAATTAGCCACCTTTCTCAATTTATCCACCATGACCATGATGGCGTCATGGTGGTATCTCAACATTGGTAACCCCATAATGAAGTCCATGGAAATGGTGTCCCACTTCCTCTCGGTATGGCATGAGGAAAGTTAAGGACAACAAGATGTTGATGCTTGACCTTCACCCTCTAACAATCTAAATAACATGAAACAAATTGAGCCACATATCTCTTAAGTCCTCTCCAATGGTACAATTTTCTCAAAGTGGCATCCATCTTCTTAACCCTGGATGGGATGAATAAGGTGCACAATGAGCCTCTATCAAAATGTCATGTCTCAAGTCTCCATCCCTAAGAATGGATTTTTGACCTTTATGTCTAAGAATACCATCTCGCTTTTAATGAAAATCAAGAAAATCTCCCCAAGGGGCCTCTCGAGACTCAATCTCTACTTTGGCTGCAAGGTAGAAGTTGTCATGAGGAAGCTATCACGAAATCCTACTCAGTAAATTTGTAACTACTGAAGTAACCATAGCCACATGTCTTTTTCTACTCAAAGTTTCTGCAACCAAATTCTCCTTCCCCTTCACATGCTCTATCTCCATGTCATACTCACAAAGCAACTCCATCTAATGCCTCGACGAGTGTTGAGATTGGGCTAGGTGAAGAGGTAGTGAAGACTCAAGTGATCAATCCTAAGTCTAAATCTCCAACCATGGAGGAAATGTCTCCATGGCACTAAGGCGTGCAAAAATTCTGCAAGCTCAAGATCATGAGTCAAATAATTGAGCTTATAATATTTGATTTTGTGAGATTCAAAATCAACTACTCGCCCTATTGCATCAACACACCTAAAAGTCTTTCCAAAGAAGCATCTGTGTAAATGTAAAACTCGTCCCGAGGATCTCGTGATCGCAAGAATAGGCACTTTTAAGAGGCATGCCTTTAGTGTCCGCAGGCCTACTCACATCTGTCTCGATAAAAATACTTCTTCCCTTTCTGCTGAAGGGAAGTGATGGGGTGCAAAAACCGAGAAAAGTCCTGAACAAATCTCCTTTAATATATTTCTAAACCCATGAAGTCACAAGCACCTTGGTCACATCGGTGGTGACTTGGCCAATCCATAATAGATTGAATCTTAGAAGGATTGATGTGATACCTTTCCCGTAAATGATGTTTCCCAAATACTACACCTCTGTTCTGCGAAATAACGCACACTCCTCCGTGTTCCCATAAAGATGTTTCTCATGAAGACATTGAAGAACCTAGTGAAGGTGCTCGTTGTGCTCCTCATGCGTACATGAGTAAATAATAATTTCATCCAAGAGCATGAGCACGAAGTGATCAATAAAATTACTTAATACCCCATTCATCAAGCTCATGAACACTGTGGGGGCATTCATTAGACCAAAAGGTACCACTGTGAACTAGTAGTGGCCATATCTTGTATGGAAGGTGGTCTTATGAATATATTCCTTTGTAATCCTCACTGGTGATACCCGACTTAAGATCCATCTTGGAGAAAAAAATTCCACCTTCATATGATCCAACAAGTCATCAATGTGCGTAAGGGGTAACGATTCTTAATCATTACTTTGTTCGGATGGCGTAATCAATACACAAATGTAGAGATCCTTCCTTCTTCACAAAAATCACCGGTGCACCCCAAGGGGATACACTAGTATAGATTAGGCCTTTCTCTAGAAGGCCCTAGAGCTGCAACTTGAGCTCACATACCTTAGGGGTAGTCATTTTATAAGGTTCTCGTGAGATAGGCTCTACTCTTGGAACTAAATTTATATGAAAATATATCTCACGTGGGGAAGGTAACCTTGGTAGCTCCCCAGAAACACATCGAAAAACTCTCTCAAGATGGAATTGTCATCAAAGGAATTTTCCACTAGACTCATCCTTAGATCTTTCACTTACCATAATAGCATACATCTAACAACTCCATCGCACACAACACTTAAGCTACATAGCGAGAGATGGTGCGAATGGAAACAGCCTCCTAACCCCTCCTATCACTGACTCCACTCCTAGATCATATGTACAAGCAATATTCTTATGGTAATAGTCCACTCTAGCTCTGTGTGTGGACAAACATTCCATGCTAAAGATGACACCATATAAACCCAAAGGAAGGATTTGATGATCCGAAGTAGTGGTGAAGGGTCCCAAATTCACTGACACTTCTTAACTAAGGATTCTATAGAAATTTTGGCTCCATAAGCCATCTCAATGTCCCAACTATGACCCTACCTAACTTCCACCAACCTATAATGCTCTACTAAGGATGGTGTAATAAAAGAATAAGAGGAACTAGAATCAAATAATATAGAGGCAGAAACACCACCAATACTACCTATTGTATCTATCATGGTACTCTTGTGCTCAACATGGCAGTTCTTGATCGTTCGGTAGATCCGATGACTCCGTGTAATATCTTAAACCGTAGGCACCGAGATCTATGTCTTACCCTTTTGATAGGGTTCTCAGAGCACTCTTCCCAATGGTGTCCAGAACAGAACAACCATAACAGACTTCCTAGGCCTCTCTAGTGGGATGCGGCCTAGTTGGTACTCTAGATGTCTATGATGTGGATCCTGATAACCTGGTTATGTACTTTGTTGAGGTCTCTGCTGAAGAGCTCATGCTGACTAAGCTCTTTGTGCACCCTATTTCTTGATGGGACCTCTAGGAGGATGCCCCATACTCTGCCCCCTCTATGCGTCAAATCTCTGAGGAGGTATGTAAGGTGGGTGGATCTACTGTTGAGGTGGATTCAAGGAATACTCACACGATATCTATACACCACAATGAGGAGGAAATAACCCCTCAATATACTATCTTGCATCTACTAGATGCATCTCCAAACTCTATCTCTAGCCTATTTCCTCTACTAATATCTATGAGTAGTGAATGCACACTTGTGCCACCCAAATCAAAATTTAGGCCCCAAATGTATAGGTGAATCTATACCTTCTCATCCTATATATAGTTGACATACTAGGGTATATCAAGAAATTAAATCTCATAGTCGGCTACTATCGTAGATGCCTCGCGAACTTCAAGAAACTCATCTATCCGATGCTAAATAAACCTCCTTGGAAAATACATACTCTGAAATGATCCTCAAAAAGCTCCCGTGTAATCTGTCTCTAAGTTTACATGGAGCTTCGCTCCTCGATCCTCCACTGGACTCCCGATCCATCCCTCAAAAGATGGATTGCAATAAGAGCTTTGATGTTGCTAGTACAAGGGTAGAGCTTGAAGCATCCGCTCAATCAAACCAACCAGGCCTCTATCTGGAAAACCTCATGTATCTCCAAAATAATGAGATGGTTATAGCTTCAGGATCTCCCTGATATGGTCTGCAATGATAACTAATGGGCCCTAGGTCTCTCTACGTGCTCCTCCCTCTGCCTAGGGCTCTGAGATTTGTCCCTATGTCCTGAAATCCTATCTCCATGCCCTCTCTATGGTGACTTTACCTTGGCCAACTCCACACGGAAGTTCTCTACCCCATGTTCCTCGCTATATCAAGGAGATGCCCTAGCCTCAACTGATGGCTCCATATCCTATCTAGCAATTCATCCTCCTAGGGACCCTCCGCGTATAGTGGCATTGACATCCTGAAGTGTCTGTAAAATTTGAGGAAGAATGGCTGCTATAGCCTGATATGGCGGTGGTATACCTAGGTCTATGTGAAAAGACCCCTCATCTGGTCTACACCTCCTGCATAGACCAAGGTGAGAGTTAGTTCATCATTTTGGTTTTGTTTCAGTTTTCTAAGTTTTCTAAAATTTTGCAATTTATCAGATAGTGTGGTTTTCTAGATTTAAAAGAAACATTTTGCACTAGGCTATAAGTTCATGTCTCATGTTTTCTAGGTGTGCCCAGGGTCCAAGCTTTGAACCCACGCTCTAATACCAAATGTAACTCCCATCAAAATGATGTTCTAAAACATGCTAACTCCCAATACTTAACCCAAAATTTGTAACTAATTTTTTTTTGTTACAAGAACAAGGTAGAAGGATAAAATAGGTTACAAGGATGTTAATCCCCTAGGGTACAACAACTAACTAACACCACTAACTCAAATTTTTGATTGAAGAACTTGGTCTAGAAAAAGGTTAACATATTCTCAAATTTATCTCTAAAGTCCATTAATCAATTATGCATTAGGAAGGTACCCTAGATTAATTTACTTAATTAAATGTTTTCATCACTTAAGTTAATGTTCAATCCAAAATTGACTAACCTCGTGATTAAATAATTTAGTTTCATTATCCTAATAGTCTAAAGTCCTTTTATTAATTTACTAAAACATACTAAGGGCTAATAAGGACTTTACATTCCTAAGGCAATTAAATGGCCCCATTCCCCATTTACACATACTAAAGTTTTAAAACAACATTTATAAAAATCATTCTCACCTAAAAAAACTAGGGTGAAACCTCCACCCTTAGATCAAGTCAATCTCTGCCATTAGATCCGAGGGTTCCCATCTAGCCCTAAATTTCCTTATGATTTTTGTTAAAGTCTTTCCTTTGTTCATTTCTCTCATTTGGTCTATTTGTTTTGTTAAAAATTGCAGGTTGGAGAAGAGGAAGACATGGGAGCAAAGGAGGAAGAACTATGGAGGATTCTACAAGGAGATCTAGTTTAGATTAGTTTAGTTGTAGTTTTTATAGTTATTATCTATTTCATTTAAGGATTTGGAGGGGTTTCCTTTACCAATCTGACTTTTATTATAAGCTTTTGTATTTGGGTTTCTCAAATTTGGGGCAAACCCTACCCCCTTGAATAAATGAGAAGAAATGTTTTAGATCCACCATTTGTATAATTTATTTCTCAAATGCATGGGATCACACATTGTTGGCATGCTGACAGTCATTAGTTAAATTTTACGACTTTAAGTTTTGCATAAACTAGTAAGAAATTTTGCACTGTGTGATGCTCCACGGAGTTCGTCATGAATGACAAAACCGTCACCCCCGTCTGGGTGTCAAACCATAGAACACCACCCTACTAAGTGGTGGTTTTGAGAGTGCAACCTTAGCCTGAGCAAAGTGGTTATGAGATTGCCACTTTGCACAGGGAAGCGGTCCTATTTAAAAAAATAGAACATTAATCTAATATTTTTACATTATGGATGGGATTTTATACACCCAAGGTTTCTAGTTTTGATATTTCATTCCATTTGATCATTTCTTAGTTAAAACTACTCCGTTAAAGCATTATCAATTTCAAATAAAAGGACAACTACTAACAAGATCATTTCCATTTTATTCAACTAATTTTCTTTCTATTTCCATGAGAAAAAGAAATATAAATCTACTTATACGTTATTGTTTTCTTATTACAAATATCAACATTTCCAAATAACAACATACTTCAAATTTTTCTCTCTTGTTTCAATTTTTACAACATATGTATGTTCAAAATAACTATAACAACTTCATTTTCCATTCCAATTTACTATGTATACATTGGCAACATCTACAACTTCTATATTTGTTCGTTCTCATTTACCACAATGCAACTTCCAATCAAAATTTTACAAAAATATATCCATTTTGATTATTTCTCTTTCCCTATTACATTCTAATGAGAAGGAAATTTCTTTCTTTACAATACTACAATGAACTTCTTCAAATATTAATACAAGTTGTATTTCAACATTTCCTTTGAAACATAACCAAATTTACAATCTTCCGCTTTGAGTGTGAAACAAAAAGGATTATCTCAACAAGGGAAATCCTTAAGGACTCCAAACAATTTCTATGCTCCTCAGCACCAACAAGAAGGCTCCATCATGATTTTTTTGATTCACAACAAAATGGGGGGAGAGGCAATTCTCTCCACCCAACCAAGACATCCGATGAAGAGGAGAAGCCATCCTCTCCATTGGCCCCGAGCCCCAACCACATTGCAATAGGAGATATTTTCAAACATGGAAACAACAAGCTTCCACAACACAAACAACAACAACACAAGAAGAAGAAGAACAAACAACAAAACAAGGCTTAAAATGAAATCCAAAAGAGAAAGACCTATGGGGAGGCCACTTATGCCTCCCAATGGGAATGGGTGCCCACCTTAAATCCTCCAATGCATATCTCAAATCCATACATACTCTTATGCCCCCTCTAGTACCCCTTATACCTCCTACATACTCTTATGCCTCCCTCAATCTCTTATGCCTCCCTCATAAAAGAAATAAGTAAGAAATGCAAGCATTCCTTATCCTAGGTGGGGCACCCAACCCAAACTCCCTCCAAGAAAGAAGGTAAAATCTTATGCCTCCCTACAAGAAAAATCCCCATAGTCTCCTCCTACTCCAAAATTAGGCAATCTACCCACACTCAACAAGCATTCCAAAGAAAATAACGTTCAACACAATCACATAAACACAAAATAAAACATAACATAAGCAAGCTGAAGATCCTACCTTTCCATAGTAGAGATTGTTCCCAAGAGTAAGTCCCCAAGAGTAAGTCCCCAACCTCCTAAAAACCAAGAAAGTAACCAAAATCTCCAATAATCCAAAAGAACTCCCAAAAATCCTCTAACTCTCCAAAATACAAAAGCACAATATGATCAAGTAACCCCCAAACAAGCAAAAGATCTTCTATAATTAAATAAGGGAGAGAGGAGGATGAGGTGGCTCCATGTAGCATGCCACATCACTTATCCTCAACTAAACCTAAGAAGTAAAACCTCAACCCCAATGCACCATTAATTGGTGGGTGAGAGGAATGAGAAGATACTTATACACACAACTAAGCGCACACTTCTCTAAGGACAAAATCAATTAATCGAAAGAAAGTGCAATAAACATTTCACCTTTTTATCTTCCCAAAACACCTAATGGGGTCTAATTTTGACCCCCCAACCAATAGGTAGGGTTGGTATGTCAATGTAAGAAATGTGGGAAAGTTTAACTTTTCCCACAAGCCTTCAAAATTTTCCCTTAAGGCCAAATTTGTGTTTCCCATGAAGGGTAGAGTGTACAACACTCAAAATCTCAAGCATTCAACACACAACACAAAATCCAAGAGTAAATCAAGTCTAATAAATGAACTCCTTTTGGTCACATCTTTAATTAGTTTAGGAC
The DNA here is from genome assembly GCA_018340775.1 of Taxus wallichiana var. yunnanensis. NCBI lineage: Eukaryota > Viridiplantae > Streptophyta > Pinopsida > Cupressales > Taxaceae > Taxus > Taxus wallichiana. The sequence goes on along the minus strand of CM031237.1, from coordinate 794,795,153 downwards.
AATATTTAATTACTTTAATAAGACACTTAGACCCACTAAGATAAAGGGGAAAACACATACATCAAAAACTAAATAATTAAAACAAGTAAATTACATCACTCACAGAACACATACTAACATTAATAAAAGAGAAAGTAAAATAAAAACAACACATGACCCCTTGGTCACAATTTTCCCCTAACCAAATAATTCTAACACACACATAATTACATGTTGCCTTTGTGATCCTAGTTGAATCCAACTAGAATTCCAATTTTTGGTCTCCAATCCCTTGATGTTATTGTGAATACACACACACACACACACACACACACACACACACACACACACACACACACACACACACACACACTTGTAAAACACATAATACCTCCTTTGGCCTTGTGACCACGTTAAAAATTCATGCCAAAATATGCAATATAATCTAAAATCATCTATATACGAATAAATATCATCTAGGAAATTATGAATCATTTACAAATTTCTAGCAACATTTCTATCCAACATTTCATCCATGTCAAAATGATCACAACATTAATTCAATTATCAAAGCCTACTCATGGTGATGAAAGTATATCGCATGTCAAAAATATATATAAATAACCATGTCCACAACATATCAACATCAATATAAAATGTCTCTAATAATCCACATGCATCATATATGAATCGAAATCAACAATAGTCCAATATCTCTAACATCTAGTATCATGCTAAATCAAAAGGCTACAACAATGTCCATAAGTGTAGTTAATAGTATCAAAATCAAAGAAAAAGGTGTCGAAGGGAAGTGGGCACTACATCCCCCTCCCCTTAGACTCGAATTCCTCCTAGAAGTCACTGGAACAGGTGTGGGAACTACACTCATAATAATGTAGCATCCTCCCATGTAGCTGTAGTCTCATCATATCTATCCCACTAGACCTGAACCTTGTCAATCTCTATGCTATGAAGGCCTAGGGTCTTGTGCTCTATAATGCGGATGGGCTCCACCATCACCTGCCCCGATCTTGCACTTGTAATGTGGTCCAATATAGCATATGAGAAGGATTAGAAATATATCTCCTAAGCACAAAAACATGAAACACATCATGGATGCGAGACAAGCTAGGTGGAAATGCTAAACGATAGGCCAAGGGACCGATGCACTGCAAGATCTCAAAGGGACCCACAAACCTAGGATTAAGCTTAGAACCTTTTCCATAATGGATATGGATCTTATGCGATCAAACAAATAAATTCCATTGTGTCCATCTCATAACTACGATCTATCCTATGCTAGTCCATGTACTTATTTTGTTTGTCTTGTGTCTCCTGTAATCTTAATCGATTAAAACAACTTTTGCTCCATGTCCTATAATAAGGTTGACCCAAGAGAAACCATGTCCTCGAACTTGTCCCAACTAAGAGGTGTCCTGCGCTCTCTACCATATAATTCTCGAAAAGATGCCATGCCTATCGAACTCTAAAAACTATTATTATAGGAAAAAACTCCACCAATTACCGATACTCCTCCCATCTCAAATGTTGATCCATAATGTACACCTAAGCATGTCCTCTAGGATATGATTCACCCACTCAGTCTGTCCATCTGTCTCAGGGTGATATGTCATGATGAAATTGATCCTTGTCCCAAGAGCATGCTACAAAGTGTTCCGAAATGGGAAGTTTAGAAAGGATCATGATCACAAATGACCTTTCACGAGAATCCCATGTAATCTGAAAATCTCATTAAGATACACCCGTGCACTTTGTATTGGCTATGTAGGTGGTCTTCATTGAAGAAAAATTAGCCACTTTTAACAACTTATCCATTGTGACCATGATGGCGTCGTGGTCGTATCTCGATGTCGGTAACCCCACAATGAAATCCATGGAAATGGTGTCCCACTTCCACTCTGAATGGCGTGAGGAAAGATAAGGCCAACTAGATGCTAATTCTCGGCCTTCACCCTCTGACACTCTAAACAATGTGACACAAAATGAGCCACGTCTCTCTAAAGTCCTCTCTAATGGTACAACTATCTCAAAGTGGCGTGCATCTTCTTCACCCCGGGATGGGCTGAATAAGGTGCATGATGAGCCTCTGTCAAAATGTCTTGTCTCAAGTCTCCATCTCTAGGAATGTATATCCGACCTCTATGTCTAAGAATACCATCTACCTCTAATGAAAATCCATCAAATCTCCCCTTAAGGGGCCTCTAAGACTCAATCTCTTCTCTAGCTACAAGGTAGAAGCTATCATGAGGAAGTTTCTATAAAATCCTTCTCCAAAAATCTGTAACTACTAAAGTATCCATAACGACATGTCTCCATCTTCTCAAAGTATCTCTAACAAAATTCTCCTTCCACTTCACATGCTCTATCTCCATGTCGTACTCAAAAATAAACTCCATCCAATGCCGCTGATGAGTGTTGAGATTGGGCTGCATGAAGAGGTGGCAAAGACTCAAGTGATCAGTCCTGAGTGTAAACCTCTTGCCAAGGAGGAAATGTCTCCACCGTACTAAGGCGTACACAAGTGTTGCAAGCTCAAGATCATGAGTTGGATAATTGATCAAATAATCTTTGAGTTTGCGAGACTCAAAAGCAACTACTCTACCCTCCTGCATCAACACACCTCCAAGTCTTGCCAAAGAAGAATCTGTGTAAACGTAGAATTCACACTCGGGATCTATTACTACAAGAATAGGCACTGGCATGATGCATTCCTTCAATGTCCTAAAGTCCTACTCACATCTATGTAACCAAACGAACTTATTTTATTTTCGCCATTTGAAGGGAAGTGATGTGGTGCACAATCTGAGAAAATTCTTGAACAAATCTCTTGTAGTATCCTGTAAAACCCATGAAGTTGCACACCTCGCTCACACTAGAAATGATGTGGCCCAAATACTGCACCTCTGTCAAAGAATACACACTTGTCCAAATTCCCGTAAAGATGTTTCTCATGAAGACACCGAAGAACCTAGTGAAGGTGCTCCTCGTGCTTCCGACTCATACATGAGTGAATAAAAATGTCATCTAGGAAGATGAGCATCAAGCAATCAAGAAAATTCCCGAATACCCCACTCATCAAGCTCATGAACACTTTGCGGGGAATTCATCGGACTAAAAGGTACCACTGTGAACTCGTAGTGGCCATATCTCGTCTAAAGGTAGTCTTATGAGTATCGACTCTGTAATCCTCACCGGGTGATACCGTTACTTAAGATCTATCTTGGATAAAATTGTAACCCCCTTCATCTGATCAAACAAGTCACCAATACGCGAGAAGGGGGTAACAATTATTGATCGTTACTTTGTTCACCGGTGGTAATCAATACAAAAACGCAGAGATCCATCCTTCTTCTTCACAAAAATCACCGGTACACCCCAGATGGATATACTAGGATGGATTAAGCCTTTCTCAAGAAGGACCTCAAGTTGCAACTTGAGCTCATAGAGCTCAAGGGTAGTCATCTGATAAGGTGCTCGTGAGATAGGCTCTACGCCTAGAACCAAATCTATATGAAAATATATCTCACGTGGGGGAGGTAACCCTAGTAGCTCCCCTAGAAACACATCAACAAACTCTCTCAAGATGGGATGGTCATGAAGGGATGGTCCACTAGACTCATCCTCAAATCTATCACTAACCGTAATAGCATACATCTAAAAACCCCGTTGCACACACCGTTTAAGTTACATAGTGGAGATGGTGTGAATGGAAACAGGCCTCCTAACCCCTGCTATCACTGACTCCACTCCTAGATCATTTGTACAAGCAATAGTATTATGGTAACAGTCCACTCTAGCTATGTGTGCGATAACAAATAGTCCATGCTAAAGATGACACCATAGGAACCCAAAAGAAGGTTTCGAAGATCCGAAGTAGTGGTGAAGGGTCCCAAATCCACCACACACTCCTTAACTAAGGATTCTATAGAAATTTTGTCTCCTTAAGTCATCTCAACATCCCAACTATCACCCTACGTAACTACCACTAGGCTGCAATGCTCTACTAAGGATGGTGCAATGAAAGAATTATAGGAACTAGAATCAAATAATATAGATGTAGAAACACCACGAATACTACCTGTCATCTCTATCATGGTACTATGGTGCTCATCCTAGCGGTTCTCGACCATTGCGTAGATTTGATGACTCGTGTCATGTCTCCAACTAAAGGCTCTCGGATCTACATCTTACCCTTGTTGCTTTAGGGTTACTGTGTGCACTCTCTCTAATGGTGTCTAACAACACCACAACTATAACAACCGTCTAGTCCTCTCTAGTGGGATGTGGCCCCGATCAAGATTTGCTATAGATGTCTATGTTTTGGATCCCGATGACCCAGATTATGGATCTTGAGGTCTCAGCTAACAAGCTCATGCTGATTTAGCTCTTTATGCACCATGTTTCTTGATGAGACCTCTGAAGTAAGCCCCATACTCCTCCCCTCGTCGGTCGGCCAAATCTCGAGGAGGTGTGTAACGTGGGTGGGTATGTTGCTAAGGTGACTACCGAGGTGGCCTAAAGGAATACTATTATGATATCTCGTCCACCACAAGGAGGAGGAACTCGACCCTCGCTCTGTTATCCTACATCTGTTGGATACGTCTCCAAACTCTGTCTCTATCCCGCTGCATCTTCCCTATTTCTCCTCTGCAATATAGGCCTTCTCCATGGTATCTACTAATTTTTGTGGGAATGAACCGGTGTGAATCTGCACTACTCATCCTATATATAGTTGACATACGATGTATATCTAGAAATTGACTCTCATACTCGGCTACGATCATAGATGCCTTGCAAAGTTCATGAAACTTGTCTATCCACTGCTAAATGAAACTCCTTGGAAAATCCCTGCTCCTAAAACACTCTTAAAAAAATCCTGTATCTATCTCGAGTCTACATTGAGCCTCTACTCCTCGGTCCTCCACCGGACTCCGCTTCATCCCTCTGAAGATGGACCACAACAAGAGTTTTTGTTTTTCTAGTACAAGGATAGAGCTTGAAGAATCCACTCAAGCTCTCTAACCAATCCTCTACATGAAAACTTCTTGTATCTCCAGAATAATTAGATGGCCGTAGCTTCAAGATCTCCCTGATATGGTCTGCAGCTGATATTTGACAGCCCTAGGTCTCTCTGTGTTCTCCTCTCTCTGTCTAGGGCTTTGATATCTAATCCTATGTCCCGAAATCCTATCTCCATGCCCTATCTGTGATGACTCTACCCTGGCCGACTTCACGCAGAATTTCTCTACCCCATGCTCCTCGTTGTATCAAGGAGATGCCCTAGACTCAACTAATGGCTCCATATCCTGTGTAGTAGTTCAAACTAATTAAATATTTTTGAAAATAAAATAGGAAGGAATACCATGCAATCAAGACTATTTTTAATAAATTTGGTTTAGAAACACACCTTAGAAGACAAGTTAAGTGAAGTGTCACATGTTTAAGTCACACATAAAAGGTTTTGGAAAATACGTGTAGGACCGCCGCCTTGCACGGGTTGACGATCACGGAATTATTGTCCTTGCTTGGCGGTGGTCACAAACCACCGCCCTTCCTAGTAGAAGTTACAAAACTTCCACCCATGCAAGGTGGTAATTTTAACACTAAAGGCCAAAAAATGCACATAAAGGAGCGAGAAGGTGAAAGAAAGAGTGGAAAAGCTAAATATAATTATCTAGGAAAAAATATGTATTGCGAAATGAGGTTAGGAACTCAAACGACTTTTGAAAGAACATGAATCATCATTAGGGACTTTTGTAACCATTTTCCGAAAATGTAGCACATGCAATTTTGGGTGCATATAGTAAACTATAAAATAATTGTTCAATGTATCTTCAAGGGTGTAAGACAATGTTTTTCACAAACATCTTGTTTGCATTATGTCAAGGATTATTTAATTTTCTTGCTCACGGAAGTTACTCATTTTTTATATAGAAAATGGAGCAATTTACAAGCAAAAAGTCTACTATCTTTCAGAGGAATAGAATTTTGTGATATACATAAACTCCCAAATTTTCTATTTGATTTTAATTATTACTCACGAGTATAGTTTATATAATAAACACTAGTGAACTTATACAATTTATAAAAACAATACGTGAGTTGTTACAAGGTATATTTCGAGGTGAGAATGTAATTTTATTGTGAGTTCCACATGAAGTTAAAATAGCATCACTAGCATTTGAGGCCAGTGTCAAATTTAAGGATTATGTGCATACTAAACATTGAAAGTTCATTCCTTGCACTTTAAAAGTTTAGTATATGCACTCGTAAAGTGTGAGTGTGAGATTTCACACTTTCAAGGTGCGAATCTCAAAATTTGAAAGTGGGGGGCTCACATTTTCAGAGGGTGAAGCTCACACTTTTAGAGTGCAAGGCTCAGATTCTTTGATTTTTGGGGATATAACTTTGAAATTGCAAGGCTCAAACTTTTCATAGTGTGGGGCTCGTACTTACAAAGTAGCGGGGCTCTCAAACTTTCAAGATCGCGTGGTTCACAATTCAAAACTATGAGGCTCTCAGAATTTCAAAGTGCGAACTCCACTTTAAGAATGCGAGCCCTGCACTTTCAGAGTGTGGAGCTCACACTTTCAAAGTGTGGGGCTCACACTTAAATACAATGGAATTATGACTTATAATAATTACTGGTAGCTACCCTTACATTGAGGCTTTTTCAATTTCATTTAATACAATGGGCTCATGACTTATAAGAGCTAGCGGTCGCTTACTATAGATTGATGCTCATGAAGTATACGAGCTAGCAACCAATCACACTTACATCGAGGCTCATGACTTATGAGAGTTAGCAACCAATCACCTTAATACAATGGGATCAACAAATAATAGTTAGCGTTTTCTAGCCTTACATACTCTCAACATTGCAAATCTATAAAATGATGAAATTGGAATCCAATAATAGCCAAATTGGAATCCAATAATAATCAAATTGTAATCCAATAATAGTGATATTTGAAGCCAATAATAGCGATATTGGAAACCAATAATAGTGAAATTAGAACTAGAATAATTCCAATAATGGCAATATTGGAATCAAATATTGCTACTAATGGATTTTGATAATAGTAATAATGGAATCCATCACGAGACAAAAATGTAATCCAAAAGATATGCAAAAACAGAGATCATTTTTTCCAATATTTTAAAATATTGGAGTCTCATTTCACTAGAATATGTCCCAATTTAGTGAAATACAAGTTTCAATATTATATGGTTATTTATCAAATTAAAATTTATTATTAACGTGGCAGAAATGAATATTTCAATTAAAATTTAAATATATATTTTTTGTTAAATTATTTAAATTTATATAATTTAAATGGAGTTCATGTGTAAGGAAAACTATATTTATTGCATTATGAAATACAAAAAGGTTTAGAATTAGACTTATAATGGAATGCTAAACAAGTGCACCTAAAACATTAATAAGTAATATTTATTTTACACCTACAAAATAGCATTAAAATATTCATAAAAATAGTCCCCTTGATAAATCTTGAACTCATTTTATATTTTAAAAGTAAGAAAAGCGTCTTGTAATTTAGATATAGATATAGACAAAACTATGAATGTATTTATTGACGAGACTAATACAAATTTATTAAGATAAAATAAATCAAACTAGCAATCGCATGTGACAATGCAATGTGAACGCAAAACGACATATTTTACTTGATTCGAGGGATAGTTATTACTTTTGTAGTTAATGTTGATAAGGGGTGTGATTTATTTTGTAAGTGTAGGAATATAGATGGAGCATTACATTTAAAGGTTCTATCTCTATATTTCTTTTTTTTTTACAAATTCATATGTATACATTTGGAAATCTTATATGATGAGTGGTAGCATTTTCCGGACTATTTTATTTCAATTAAACAAGAATACATGAATAATCCCATACATTTGCAGATTTTATATCATGATTGGTAGTATTTTGTGGCCATTTTTTTGGCACTAAACATGAATACATTTGATATTGCTTCCGATAGTTAATTACTTTTTTAGTTGATGTGGTTTGTAATTATTTAGGGGAAATTTTGTTAGTGTTGTAATGTGTTTGAGACGGTGGTTGCAGTGGTTGTTTGGTTGGTTTTTTTGTTAAAAATCCTTTTTTGTACAATTAATAACATGTTGATAAGGGGTGTGGTTGATGGTGGGTCAATCAAAGGGTCGTTTGTTTGTGTAAATCAAGGCCAATTGGAAGATTTTTCTTAAAACCCCAAGATCCCTACAGGTTATCAATAGTTTCCATGACTCGTATTGTTGTCTTCTTTTGATAGAATTTTTGTTCACATGAAAATGTTAAAGACAAATCCATCCACATTTGATTTCTCCATGCTCCAAATAAAAAACCTTAAAAATAATTAAACAATATATAGTGTAAGCTTCGAAAGGAATTTAACAACCAAAAATCATATCGGCTAAAGCAAATTTGAGTCATTTTCCATTTCCTTCCTAACAACAACTCTAGAAGAAAAATTCTGTATCTTAATAAATCAGATTTCTCATTAAGCCTTTATGTTCTTTCATATTCGTGGTCAATGTAACCAATGCTACCCATAACGTAGGAAGAGGTGTGGGTTTTTTCTCGAGGAAATGCACTTGGTAAATCCAAAAGATGACAAATGTGCTTCAAAAATATCATCCAAAATAATGTTACAGGGCTTCACATCTCTATGAACAATGTGTGGGTTACTGTCATGGTTAAGATATGATATTCCTTCGCACCACCATGAGAAATTTTTTTCCAAGTGTTCCTATCTATCTTAATCTTCTTTGATGATCCTATATGAAAAATAAAACTTGTTAAATTCTTTGAAAATCCATTTGAATAAGGAGGTTATAGATTGATTGCGTTCTTTTATTTCAACATTGAAAGAAAGCACACTAAGTTATAGTTTCCATTGAAATGAAAATACATAGCATACAGATCCAAAAACCCGACCTTGTGAGTTAGATAATCAAATTTTCAGTATAAAGAACTTACATATCCACTATACTCAGATTTCCAAACTCCTCTCGAAGAAACCCATTCAGTGTATTTCCTCTCAAACTCCTTGAATTTATAATTGAGATGAATCATCAAGTAAATATAATGTTCATTCATACAAACTGGACTTCTTGTTTATACTCTGTAAAATCCTATATGGATAAGACTTACAATTTAAGATGTTCCAAAGCCCCCATAGATCCCACCAACCAATAAAATGGGAAGCCCAACAAAACCACCTTTGTAAGCCCCATGCAAGCTTTGGCACAAAAGCCAGTACTGAAAATGTAAATTAAAGATAAATGCAAAGCTCACTAACCACAAACTGTAGGAAAAGATGAAATTCTATATGATAGTCACCCACAAAACTTACAAAGAAATTTATTAGTAATCATTAATATATTATCATCTTCATGTTATTGTAAAACTAATAGAATGGTGGAGTCGAGCATGGTGGAGCCTGTCACGGTGGAGCAAGGACTAAATCCGAGAGACGAGATTCCTAAGAGAGCACATAAAGCAAACTCATGGGAAGCCAAGCTATTTAGGAAGCAGCAAGTAGAGACACTGGAGAAGCTTGAACCGGAATGGAAACAAGATTTTCCATGGCTGCAAGTACCAGACTCAGTCGTGGAGAGAGCCTATTGTAGATTACGTTTTTCTTAGATAGGATATTTTTTCGGGATCAGGCCATATATCGAACATATATGAATTTGGATAAGAAAGAAATGGAAAATTTTGGGGTAAGTTAACACCTTTTCCCTCTCAGAAAGAAGTTTTTATTTGTTTTCATTTTAGAAGAAGATCTAGTGCAAGTTGTGCAGGGTGGTCCATGGTTCTACGGAAGAACCAAGCTCTCCATCGTGAGATGGAAGCCAAGAGAAAAAACTCACACACCTTCTGTGAGCCCTGTCTGGGTGAGGCTTCCAGGGCTGCCTCTAGAGTTCTAGGAAGTCAAATTTTTGGCAGAGATTGCAAAAGCGATTGGAGACCTAATAGCTCTTGACCCAACCACAGATGCTAGATCCAAGTTCACAATAGAAAGGATATGTGTTAATTCCTCTATTGGCTCTTCTGCCCCCAGGATATTAACCTGGTATCTTGGAGCAGGTTTCGGAGATAAAAAACGATATATGAGAATTCACCAGTTTATTGTTGTAACTGTGGGATAGTGGGACATGGTAACTTTGGTTTTAAAATCCCCCAATAGAGGAAAAATATCCAGAACACGACTGGTGGAGAGTGAACTGTGAATGACAAAGAGAGCATCGAACTATGAATGAGAGAGAGCAAGCATTAGTGAAGACATCTCAGAGTGGCGAGCTTTGTGTTGACCTGGGATTCGAACATGGGTCGATGATTTCGGTTACTGGGCACTCAAACGAGACACAGTCCCCTGTGATTGAGACGGCGTCCAAAATCCCTGACGTGGCTAAGGACCTGGCACAGATTTAGGTGGGAGATAATTCGACATGTCAAGAGGCATAAAATGACAGGGAGTAGTTGGTTACGGTGAAGGTTATCTCGCTAATGGAAAATTTGAATGCTAAACACATAACATAAGTCACGGTCGATAAGATGTGTGAAGAAATGGAAACTTGTGGTTACATCAGATAGAGACCGTGTTTCAAAATATTGGCGAGCGGTTGTTTTAATATCATTATTCAACACAATAAAGTCACCGCGGATTTATGTGGACATAGCATTCATGGGACAACAATGGAAATATTTAATAAGTATTCTAAATATAATGACATATCCCTAATGAACCATGGAAGATAGTTTGAACAATCCCAATTTGATCTTTTGAAAATAAAACAAGTGGGTCCCCCTTCCAAAGATAATTTAGGGATGACCAAATCATTTGGAAAGGTGCTAGAAACACATCCTTGTGAGGGTGACAATGAATGGGCCAAAGAAAAAATAAAATCCCATTTACCTTTTGTCACCTTGCCGTGAGCAGAAGTCACGAAACTCATATGAAATTCTAGCTTGGTGTCTTGATGATCTATTCCAGGATGCTTACTAGTTTTTTCATTGTTTTAAGCCATTCCTAAACTGATCATTGTTCCTTCCTCTTACGTTTAAGAGGAATTTTTCTATCCTTTTCGGATTTGGTTCCATGTTGACCATCTCTAGGAATTTTAAATGGTTTTTCATGGTTCTAGACCACTCCTAGAATGGTCTTTCTTGGTGTTTTAAATTTTAGCTTCTTGTATTCCTCAATGCTTTATCTAGTTTGTAGACCATCTTTGTAATAGGGAAGGGACCCTTCCAAAACCCTCCATTTAGCATATATATATATATATATATATATATATATATATATATATCTATATATATATATATATCTATATATATATATACGTATATATACGTATATATACATATATATATATGTGTATATATATATATATGTATATATACGTATATATACGAGATATATATATATATATATATGTGTGTGTGTGTGTGTGTGTGTGTGTATATACGTATATATACATATATATACATACATACATATACATACATACATACATACATATACATATATATATATATATATATATATATATATATATATATACACACGTATACACACACACACACACACACACACACATATATATATATATATAAAATTTCAGATTGAAACAGATCCAAACAGGAGAATTATTAGATTTTCATAAAAGTTGAAAACCTATAAAACTTCAGGGATGCATTAAAAAATATATCCAGAACTCATGGATCCTAAGATAGAAATCAATCTCATATTCCATACGCATAAAGTTTATGCACAAACTTAAACCTCAATCCAACTCTGGAAGGAAAAGGAAAACCAAGAAAACCAAAGCCAAAGACACATGCAACTTTTAGGGAATTGCAAGAGCATTCAAACTATGCAAAGTTTAAAGGAAGTAAGATATTTTACCTCCACGCCCTCGATCTCAAGATTGATTTTTTCTCCACCCTTGATGGTGAACTGTGTTGCAGGTTTGTTGGGACCAAGCTCTCCATCCTTGGGCCTGCTCAGTCCACCATACTGTATGGGCACATTCTCTGGGGATATGAATCTGAAAATAATAGTAAATATTTAATAAGTTTCTAAAAAAATTGTAAGTGCCTCACCAAGCACCCAGGTTCGAGATTTTGGTGTGGATTTACATTTCAAGTAAATTGATTCATGTTACAGAGTTAAATTGATCCATGTTACAAAGTATAATTAATTGTATAATAGATGATTTAGCAATTGTATAATAGATGATTTTAATCGTCACTTGATGATAATTTTATTGTTTACTATAGTTTGTAGAGGGATATCGGAATGTACACCAGAGAAGGGAACTAACTTACTTATATAAGGTCTCTGTGACTTTCCTCTTGCATGCAATAATTTTTTTTCTCTTTGTACATTAGGTTCGAAAGGGCTAAACATTGAATACAATGCACTGAAATACCATGGGACATTTATGAACACCTAGAAAACACACCAAAAGAATATAGATTAACAAGTGATCAGCACTTCGATCACAATTCTAAATAAATGTAATGCACTAAGGAAACACTATAAATCTCTCGAAAATAGAAGCTTTCACCGTATAGAAAAATAAATCTACAACTCTAACAACCCAAGCTTTGCATAAACAAGCTCATCTCAGAGAATAGTTTCCAAACCCTCATAAATTCCAACAGTTGCCCATTTTGAAATAGATAGAAGCAACCATAATCCAAAAGTAAATATGGAAGTGAATGTATTTCAAGAGCTATTATCCGGAATTGAGGTGTGCTTGGGATAACATTATGTTCTACTTCATATAACTATCATGGAGGGGCCTTGATCTTAAATCCTAGCTTGCATAAGAGAAAATGTTGGTTTTCTAGTACAACTAGGACCCAAAGGGGAGTGTGGTTTGAGGTAGAGTCTTTGGAGGAAACAATTGGCCCTCGAAGAGAGATGCATTGTAAAATATCTTAGCATGTCATTGATTTCTAACAAGGTGAATGGGTGTTCGATTCCTGACAAGGTAAAACAATTCATTCATATATCTAGTTCTTATGAAAATCTAGGATGATTTGGTATTCTTGAAAGATGATCCTTTCCTTGTAAGCTTCCTAAAAAAATAATTCCACAGCGGGGAAAATTTGACCATGAAAATTCATAGTCCTTCCCGAATGCGAGTATATACATACAAAGGTCCACCCTATAAACCTACGAGAGCTCACTGACAGATCAAGTAAAAAATGAACAAGGGATATTTGATGGAGTGGAGGAAGAGTGGAAGTCTTTGCCTCCCAATCCAACACTGCAAAAGTACGATGTGGACTGCACAAAGACAAAAGATGAAGAACATGGACATAAAAATAAAATTAGTTAATAGTTGAATCTCCATAAACATGTAAACATATAATTTTGTGGGGAAGGTTTTCCTTTCTTTAGTGTAAATAAGAAAACTGAACAATAGGCACATAGAGCCTTTTTATTTGACTTTAATATATACTCTTGATCAGGGTTACATCAAACAAATTTTTGGTTTTCTGCAGTAAGAGTATGACATTTTTCTATAAAAATGCATATATTTATCATTTAATTCGCAAAGACTTTGAAATGCATATATTTATCACTTAATCAAGTAATACCAATTTTATCTCTACCAAAATTTTCATGAACAGATCTACCTAGGGATCTAGATTGCAAACACCAAATCTGTGTTCATTGAAAATAAGATATATTACTAAAATGCATACTTTCATATGGATCTAAGCAAGCTTGTAATGTGGGCATAACAAGTTTTTGATCAGTTCCAGACCTTTTTAGCTACCATCTCTGGGTAGTTATCTTGAAAAAGTGCAAGAATTTGATTAGATGCAGCTCTCAATTCCCTCTTTGGCATGTTCTTGAGATCTGTAAGCTTGATCATTACATTGACACGGCCATGCATAAAATTGAGGAGCTTGATACCTTTCTCTAGAATTTGAACCCTCCACCTCATAAAATTGTTCAACTTCTCATGAAAAATGAAAAATAATTGCAGCAAGAGTAACAACGATCAACCTCCCAAGAGAAGATCATAAAAAGTTCATGTAAATTCTCCCGCATACACCATGGCGCCAATTATTTTATCAAGGTTATTAGCATCAGGATTTCCTGTAGAGATTCTACAACCATTAACGGTGCGATTACATTATCAGTGGTTTAGGATCATCTATATCCTTGTTGGAGTTTGTTTATCATCCAAAGGCGATTAGAATCACATGCATCTCATGTTTTGGAGTCAGATGAGAAGTTTCAAATGATAAGAGTGAAATTTTTGAGGCTGGTTCATAGGTTAGGTCAGAATTCCTCCAATGGTGTTTTTGCACGGTTTATTACAGGCTTGCGCTTGGGGAACAACTAAAGAGAATGATGAATTTCAGTGGAGGAGTGAAGGCGGAACAAGTAAAGTGAATGAGTAATTTCGGTGGAGGAGTCAAAGGATTCAACTTCAAGTTTTTCCGAGAAAGTGCAATTGTAGACAAGCGAAGCCCCTAACAAAGGCCATGATTTTACCTATACCATCTTGGTTTTGGGGAAGACAGGAGTTGGTAAGAGCGCAACGGTGAATTCAATTTTTGATGAGATGAAGTGTTTTACAGATGCATTTGAGTTGGGAACAGAGGAGGTTCAGGAGATTATTGGAACAGTTGAGGGAATTAAAGTTAGGGTAATCGATACTCCTGGCCTCATAGCTTCCTTCACCGGTTACCGTCACAACAAGAAGATTTTGGGATCAGTCAAGAATTTCTTCCGGAGGACCCCCGGAAACATTGTTTTATATTTTGATCGGTTAGATATGCAGGGCACGGACCACTATGGAGATTTGCTATTACTGCGCACAATTACAGAGACGTTTTCTCCAGCCGTCTGGATTAATACGATTGCAGCCCTCACCCACGCTGCAAGCCCACCGCCTGATGGTGCCAATGGGGATCCTCTGGACTATGACATGTTTGTAGCCCAGCGATCCAATGTGATGCAACAAGATATTCGCCAAGCTTCGGGAGACATGGAATTTGAGAATCATGTATGTTGAAGGAATTATATCTAACTCCTAACCTAGAGGGTGTGGGCTACAAATAGAAAAATATTATGAACACACACAAACTCACAAGAGAAATATAAAAACAAGGCTTTGTATTAAAAATACTCCAGAGCACTTCGGTGCCTTCTCTTGCTTTTCTTGCTTTTTTTTGAATTACAAAATGAAACCTCTTATTTATAGAATTTTTCCAACCTTCTACCTTAGAAAATATCTCATAATATCTTATATTAGATATTATTGATCTTTTGGATATTTTATAGATATTCCCAGATATTTCTAGATATATATAATATCTCTTGATATTTTCTAGATATTATATACAATATCTTTTGATATTTTGGAGGAGTTAATATTCACAATAAATGTGAATATCTTTTACATAAAGTTGAATTCCATAAAGTTAAAATTTATCTAGAACAAGATTAGATATTTCCAACACTCCCTCCTAATCTTGATTCTTCATGTATTGTTGGAGCAATACGGACCTATGATGCCTAAGCAATCTCTCATATGCTCAAATGTGTCCTTTGGTAATGGCTTGGTGAAGATATCAACATATTGTTCTGCAGACCTACAAAACTCCAAAAATATTTGTCCATTGTTGACTAGCTCTCTGATAAAATGATACCTTGTATCAATATGCTTGCTCCTTTTGTGAAAAACATGATTCTTTGATAATGCAATAGCTGAATTGTTATCACAAAATATCTTTGTTGATCCTTCTTGTTCTTGCTTTAGATATGATAATACTCTTCTCATCCATATTGCTTGACATGTTGCTACTGTGGCTGCCACATATTCTGCTTCTGCCGAAGAGAGAGTGACAATAGGTTGTTTCTTAGAAGCCCATGAAACTGCTCCTGAACCAAAATGGAAAACATAGCCGGATGTGCTCTTTCTGTCATCTATGCTTCCTGCACAGTCACTGTCTGTGTAACCAACTAACTTGAAAATATTAGAAGTCTGTATATAAAATACCAAAAGCTTTTGTTCCACTAACATATCTTAAAATTATTTTTCCAGCTTGCCAATGAGAATCCTTTGGGGATTCCATAAACCTGAAATAAGACTTACACCATACATGATATCAGGCCTTGTAGCAGTCAAGTACATCAGACTACCAACAAGTCTTTTGTATATAGTTGGATCAATATCACAACCTTTATCATCTTTGCTTAGCTTCCATCTTATGGCAACAGTGTGTTGATCTGGATTGCAATTCATCATGCGGAATCTTTTCAAAATATCATTGGAATATTTTTATTGACATATAAAAATTCCATTTTCTGATTGACTGACTTCTATGCCAAGAAAAAACTTCATTAGACCCAAATCTGTCATTTCAAATTCTTTCTTCATTGTTGTCTTAAACAAGTCAATTGACAAATCTCCAGTGAATATTAGATCATCAACATATAGGCATACAATTAGAATTTGTTCTTGATCATTCATTTTGATGTATAGTGTTGGTTCACTATCACTTTTTCTAAATCCATTTTTCAAAAAATATGAATCAATCCTACTATACCATGCTCTTGGAGCTTGTTTCAGACCATACAAGGATTTTTTCAATCTACAGACCTTGTGTTCTTGACCTACAATTTCATATCTAGGTGGTTGTAAAACATAAACTTTTTCTTCTAGTATGCCATTCAAAAATGCAGACTTGACATCCATTTGATAGACTTTCCAATTATTTTGAGTTGCTAATGCTAAAATAGTTCTGACAGTGTCTAGTTGAGCTACTGGAGCAAAAGTCTCATTATAATCAATTCCAGGTTGTTGTGAGAAACCCTTTGCAACTAACCTGGATTTATATTTTTCAACATTTCCATCTGCATTGAATTTTGTCTTGTAGACCCACTTCATGCCAATTACACTCTTTCCTTTTGGAAGACTCACAAGATCCCATGTACGATTATTTTCAATAGAATCAATTTCTTCATCCATAGCCTTTACCCATTTTTCATTTGCAAATGCATCTTCAAACTATATAGGATCAACATGAGAAAATAATGCAAAATAAGAATATAAATCAACATTTTAATATTATGGAATTCAATTTTATGTAAAAGATATTCACATTTATTGTGAATATTAACTCCTCAAAATATCAAAAGATATTGTATATAATATCTAGAAAATATCAAGATATATTATAAATATCTATAAATATCTGGGATTATCTATAAAATATCTAAAAGATCAATAATATCTAATATAAGATATTATGAGATATGTTCTAAGGTATAAGGTTGGAAAATGTCTATAAATAAGAGCTTTCATTTTGTAATTCAAAAAAGCAATAAAAACAAGAGAAGGCACCGAAGTGCTCTAGAGCATTTTTAATACAAAGACTTCTTTTTTATATTTCTCTTGTGAGTTTGTGTGTGTTCATAATATTGTTTCTATTTGTAGCACACACCCTCTAGGTTAGGAGTTAGATATAATTCCTTCAAATTGGTATCAGAGCTAGGTTGATCTTAAGTTATAAGTTTTTATTTCAATCTATTAGTCTAGTTCAAAATGGCGGGTATGAGCAGCAATATCACTCAATCCCAAATCCCCATATTCAATGGGAAGAAATACAATTATTGGAGCATAAAAATGAGGACCTTATTTTGTTCACTAGATGTGTGGGAGCTAGTTGAGAATGGGTTTCCAGAACCTGCAGATCTTCAAGCATTTCAAGCACTAGCACAAGTAGATAAGGATTTGTTGAAGGAGAACAAACAGAAGGATGCAAAATCCTTGTTTCAAATTCAACAAGCAATGGACAAGTCCATATTTCCACATGTTGCAATAGAAACTAGATCAAAGCAAGCATGGGAAAGTCTTCAAATAAATTATCAAGGTACTAGTAAAGTAAAAATTGCAAAATTACAAAATCTTAGGAGAGATTTTGAAAATATTTGTATGAAAGACTTAGATTCAGTAGATTTATTTTTCACCCATGTGATGAGTGTAGTAAATCAAATTAGGTCTCATGGTGAGACTTTAGAGGATCAAAGGATTGTAGAGAAAATACTTAGAAGTCTTCCTAGCAAGTTTGATGTGATTGTTGTTGCAATAGAAGAATCAAAAAATTTAACCCAAATGTCTGTAGACGAATTAATGGGATCTTTAATATCCCATGAGAAAAGATTGAATAGATCAGGTAGCTCATCTCTTGAGCAAGCCTTCAAATCACAAGTTTCAATTGGTGGTAATAGAGCAAGAGGAAGATTGAGCTTCAACAGAGGCAGAGGAAGAGATTTCCAAAGAGGATCTGGAAGAGCAAACACATCTTATGAAGGAGGAAGAAAAATTCAAATTTCTACACTACAAGTGCTAGAGGCCGAGGAAACAACCAGAATCATACTTATGGTCAAAGGTATGACAAGTCACATGTTCAATGCCATTACTGTAAAAGGTATGGACACTATGCCAATGAATGCAAGAAGAAACAATTTGATATGAGTAGACAGAATGCACATTTTTCTGAAGAAAATCAGTCTGAAAGTTATAACAATGGTTCAATGTTTATTACATGCAATGTTGCTCAAGAAAGTACAAAGGATATTTGGTTTCTAGATAGTGGATGCAGTAATCATATGACTGGATGTAAGGAAATGTTTGCAAACATAGATGAGTCAATTACATCTGAAGTTAAGTTAGGAAATGATAATAAAGTTGCAGTAATGGGAAAAGGAACCATAAATATTGAAACAAAGAAAGGTGAGAACAAACACATTCCAGATGTGTATTATGTTCCTGGTTTGAAACATAATCTAATGAGTATTGGGCAGCTAGTGCAGAAGGGATATAAAGTCTATTTTGAAGATGATGCATGTGTTATTCTAGATAGAAATCCAAGTAACAAATTGATTGCAAAGGTTGAGATGACAAGAAACAAAATTTTTCCATTACGAATCCAACATGATTTGTCATCTAAAGAGATTTCTTCACTAGCATTTAAATTTTATTTAAAAGATCATACTTGGTTGTGGCATTTGAGATTTGGACACTTAAGTTTTAGTGGTTTAGATTTATTGCAAAAGAAGCATATGGTGAAGGGTTTGCCTTTGATAGAGCAACCAAACAATCCTTGTGAAAGTTGTATTCTAGGGAAGCAACACAGGAGAAAAATTTCCTATTGGAAAGTCATATAGAGCTAGATCTCTTCTTGAGATTGTCCATTCAGATCTATGTGGACCTATGCAAACACCATCAATTGGAGGGAGCATGTATTTTCTGACTTTTATAGATGATTTGAGTAGAAAAACTTGGGTTTATTTCTTGAAACATAAGTCGAAACTTTTAGTGTGTTCAAAGAGTTTAAGGCCATGGTTGAAAGCGAGAGGTTACTATATAAAGGTGTTAAGATCAGATAGAGGAGGAGAGTATGTTTCAAATGAGTTCTTAAATTTTTGTAAATTTCATGGGATTAAGAAGCAATTTACAACAAGGTATACACCTCAACAGAATGGTGTGGCAAAAGAAAGAATAGAACAATTATGGAAATGGCTAGAAGTATGTTGAAAGCCAAAAATTTACCAAATGAGTATTGGGCTGAAGTAGTAGCTTGTGTGGTTTACATCTTGAACCGATGTCCAACAAAAATTGTGAAGGATAAAGTTCCTCAAGAAGCATGGAGTGGAAAGAAACACAAGTGTATCACATTTAAGAGTTTTTGGATGTGTAGCTTATGCACATATTCCAAATGAGAGGAGAAAGAAATTGGATGATAAAGGAGAGAGATGTATTTTTGTAGGTTACAGTGAGCAATCAAAAGCCTATAAATTGTATAACCCCATCACAAAGAATTCTATTATTAGTAGAGATGTTTAGTTCATTGAAGAACAAGCATGGGATGGAAGTGTTGATAAGCTAACAAATATCACTACAGGAATACCTCATCATCAGAATGAGTTTGATGAAAAGATCACACAAAATGTTCATCTAGCACCTCAAGGGATCAGTGTAGTGATGTCTTCTTCAAATAGCACTCCAGTTTCAAGAAGCATCACAAGAGGTATTGCCATCAGCAATCCGGCACTATGATAATTCTTCACCGGAACTCCTCGTGCTATGATTATTTACTAATGTACAACCTTTAGTTTGGTGGATGTAATGAAACAAAACAACAACATAACACAAGAATACCATTGACTATGATAAGACAGGAATGACGACAAATCTGAAATATTATAATATTAACATGAAAGCTACAATCTAATCTCACCCATGAGATTCTTCAACAAGACTATGGGAGAAACTTTACAATTACACCTCTTGATGGCTTCTTCAACACACCTTTAACTGATGGCTTCCTTCGCACACTTCCTACAATATTTCTCACTACTTCTTTCTATGCTAAATGAGGGGGGTGGCCTCTCTATTTATAGAACTTCCAGGCTTATCCATCCTATCTCTAAGATAGGATAAGAAATCCACTCTGACGAATCATATTCCATACCTTAACTCTTATCTGTACATGTAAGCTTATCTCTTAAGATAAGATAAACCTTATCATTTTACATGGGTTCCACATTTTTAGACTTTTTACAAATAAAATACACAAAATATTTATGACCTCACTCCTTGTCCTTATTACCAATATAATATTTCTAATTCCTAATCATGTAGACCCTACTTCTCTAATTACCCAAACTTTGACATTTTAACATTACCGGACCACTTACGACAAATATTTACTTTTTACAACATTCCTATTGTACTTTGACTGTTACCGTACTCCACATTATTGGCGACACCGTACTGATGGCGCCGTTATCTTCTATCAGACACTACTACTAATTATACTTAACAACATCCTATTCCTAATACATACATTAATGAAATAGAAATTATGGAGGAAAATTTTAGTGTCGACAGTATCTCAAGTGGATCGCCATCCCCTCCAGAAAATTTACATCCACATGAAGCATCAAGGAATGAAGGTAATTCTTCAAATTCAAAGTCTCATAGCAGTGACATATCAGATCCAGCGTTGGCAACACAAAGGTCTCACTTCAGGGACACCCCAGGGAAGACAAGAAGCTTAAGGGAGATTTATGAACAAACTCAAGGTGATGAGAATGTTGATTTATATTCTGATTTTACATTATTTTCTCATGATGATCCTATATATTTTGAAGATGCATTTGAAAAAAAAAAAATGGTTAAAGGCTATGGATGAAGAGATTGATTCTATTGAAAAGAACCGTACATAGGATCTTGTGAGTCTTCCAAAAGGAAAGAGTGTAGTTGGCGTGAAGTATAGTTTACCTTAGCACTTTGCTCATTTGTGCGCTTCTAAAGTAAATTGGATGTTCATTCCCATTTTCATCCTTTTGGCTCAAAGTACTTCCTAGTGCTTTGCATCCGAGGCATCGATGTACACAATGAATGGCTTGCTCCAATCTAGATTCTTCAAAACAGGTGAAGACACCAGGGCTTCCTTTAGTTGTCCAAAAGCTTCATGCGCCTTATTTCCTGGTTCATAAGTAACATCCTTCTTCAAGAACTCGGGTTAGTGGTGTGCAATTTTTGATAAATTCTTAGTGAACCTTCTATAGTAACCCACATGGCCTAAAAATGATCTCAACTTACTTCTATTAACAGAAATGGTAAATCTTTGATTTTGAAACTTTATCGGGATCGGTACCAATACCATCTCTTTGGATACAACATGCCCTAACAAAACACCTTTAGAACATCCAAAGACACACTTTGTAGGGTTTAGTGAGGCTTGTGCTTCATCTAACCTTTGAAATGCTTTGTCTCCATCTGGTGCAGGTGGTCCAACTTGCTCCCATAGATGTAAAAATCATCTAGAAATACTCTGATGAAGGTCCCAATGTAGGGTTCGAACACCCTATTCATCAAACGCTGGAATGTTGCTGGAGCATTACACAACCCAAAAGGCATAACTCTATAAGCAAACGTTCCCCAAGGAGTGGTGAACGTGGTCTTCAACTGATCTTTCTCTGCTATACGAACTTGGTTGTAGCCGCTATATCCATCAGCAAAACTATAGCACTCCTAGCCAGCTACTTCGTCCAAGATCTGATCTGAAAATGGAAGAGGGTAATGATCCTTCTTTGTTGCCTTATTGAGCTTCCTGTAATCAACACAAATGCGTAGCTTCCCATTCTTTTTTATTGAGATCACAATGGGAGAAACCCATTCTGAATTCTCCACAAAGAAATATGAATCTGCATCAAGCAACTTATCTATTTCTTCTTTTACAGTCTTGGAAAAATTAGGATTCATTCTATATGGCATTTGCTTTATGGGCTTAGCACCATCTACCACTCAATACAATGTTCTACCCAACTTACTTGACGGAGTTCCTTGTAATCAAAAGTGAATAGGTGTATGTACCTTGAAAGAGCTGGAGGTAGGATTCCTTCTCACTCTCCATCACAAAGCATCACCAATCTTTATTTGTTGGAGACGATCATCAAATTCTTCTTCAGATAATTTTATGGGGTCCTGGGTTGGTGTGACTAGAAGAATATCCATGACTGAAACATCAACCTCACTTTCTTCATCTTCAGTGTCCACTTCACTGGTGCTAGAGTAATCAGAGGATGTCCAATCATCAATTTCATCACTTGAATCCACAGGTTCTGCTTTATGATGTCGAGGGATCACGTTTATCTTCACCCTCTCTCTACCACGTCCAAGTGTCATGAAACCTTCATTCCAGTAGTTTCTTGCATGAACTCTCCTTATCCATGGTCTTCCCAATAGCATTGGGTACGCAATGCCCATTTTTCATCACCAAATTCTACCACACATATAACACCCATAATAGATATTGCCACATTTGAAACTACACCTTCTGGTTTAGTTTTTCCCTTATTTAATGACCTTAACATAAGTGTTGAAGGGTGATCAATTTTTAAACCCAACATATTCATTACACACTCGGTCATTACATTAACTGCAGCACCTCCATCAACTAATACATCATGAATTGAAATACCATTACATAATACCTCAGCTTGTGGAGCATAGGGATCTGCCTCTACCTCCAAAACAGGGACCTCAACCTCCTTCCTTCTTCGAGCATTGAGTCCACCTCGCAACTCCCGCCTCTTCTCGAAAGACAGCCAAGAGTTGACCATATGTAATATTTGCGCCTTTTAGACAGATCTTCCAAGATGGAGTATGGTCCTTGCCCCTGTGAAATCAGAAAATCCTGCACACCCAACTTTCTTCTCCTATGTTTCTTACTAGTTTCTCCTTTCATCTTCTTAGGATCAGTTCCATCTTGATTGTCTTTTTCTTTCTTTCTTTTTGTTACAAACACATCTACTTCATTATTTCTACTCTTATCTACTACATCAAGAGAATTCACAGGTGCTTTTCCTTTATCATTATCTCTTGTACCAGATGTAGAAGCTCTATCTGGACAATTATACTTATAATGACCCTTTTTATAACAACCATAACAAACAACTTCAGAAATATTTCTTTTTGACCTCTATCTCCTCCCCGAGAACTAAATTCCTTTCGTTGAAGAAGATTAATAGTTAATCGGCCCATCTTCCTAAGCGAGATCTTCATACTCGGTAGATGTACTAGGATAAATACTTGTGCTCACTAGGAGTGGTTGTGGATTTTGGATCAAAGGTGCTTTGGTGTAGGCTCTACTTTAACAACAATTTCTTTAGGCTCCTCTTCCATGCTTTCTTTATTACGAATATATTGTTTGTAACATTATTAATAGTGTGTGTGAGTTACTATTTGTAAAATGTAATATTTAGATATTACATTATGTGAGTGAATGATGAGTTGTAATAGACAACTCGTCATGAGGGAATAAAGGGATAGTTGACATAGAGGTGGAGACAATCATGTTGGAGAGATAAGTGGGATGCTGAGTGATCATGAGAGAGATATGAGGGATAGAAGTTGACTCCTTACTTTAAGGATGTCATTTACCTATATATGTATGTAATCCCTCCAGTGTAATTTATCCCGGAAGTTTTCAATATCAAAACTCCATTATTCTATTTCCGGTGTATTTTTTCTTATTAAATCTGGTTCAAGCTCCATATTTGGTATCAGAGCAGCGATGTTCCTCAGCATAATGGTTGATTAATGGTTTACGTCTTGGATCAACACGGTTCTGGTGAGACGGCATGGATGCATATTTTTGTCAAGAGATGAATTTATGAGGTTGTTGAAATTGATGGGTTCTATGTGTTAACCTGGCGAGCTCTTCCAACATTAGGGATCTGCGACCCTGCCCAGTTCGTATTCTGCATGCTCTTCTAGATTGGTCTTATTGTGTTGATTGGCAAAGGCACCGCAAGCTGTGACTCAATTCTTACCATTTCTAATTGCATTCTATTGATGATCATACCCAGGCGCAGCTCAGACTCCTACCGGAACCATTATCAATTCCATCGACAATTGCAGTCTTCCACGCATTCATTCCATCTCCACTCATAGTCATTTGTGCTTTCTGCAGTCGTGGATCTGTCAAAGTTCCTACATCATTGCAATCTACGTGGCACATATCACGAGCTTTTCACATGCAAGGATTCGAGACGCCATTGCAAAAGCTGAAGGAGACGTTTTGATGAGAAGAAATTCAATCTCTTCTTCTCCCAGTGCAGTCACTTGGCAACTCGAACCTCTGTCAGCAGCACGCAATGCATTGTGATTTGTATTGCTCTGTAGAAACTTATTTGCACTGGAGTAACCACCGAGTCGACCTGGTATTATGTTGAATATACAGTACAGCTGTATTTGAAAATCTGTGCACTCACTGCCAAAACGTGACAGCTGTATTATGCAAAGAATCGTCCTCCTGTGATCAAACCTGGAACGACACCAAAGCAACGTGAAGACTTGGTCAAGACCCTATCTCATGCCAAGAATTTATATTTGAAAGGCAATGTTTGATAGTCAATAATTTTAATGTTTGATAGTCTATAATATAGTTTGATCATTGTCCATTGTCGGTCTTTAGTTCCATTAACATGTTTTGGGTAATGTTAATAGTTAGTGCATAGAGTTGTGGGTAATCAAATTCCTTTTGTCTATGTAAATGTCAATAAGTAAATTAGTATTATAATTGTATTCAAGATTGAGTCTGTAGTCTTTAGAAGGTCGATGCGAGTTTTAACTTATTTAGTCGATATACAATAGGTTTGATATTTTTGAAGTCTTGAGTTATTTTTAGTGTCTTTGAGAGTCATTAAAAATGTCAAAATAGGTGTTTTTAGGGTATCTGTTTGTTGTCATTCTATTGTCATCAAAATTGAGTCGAAAAGTTGTTAAAAAAAAAAAAAAAAAAAAGGACAAATGAGTGCATTTTCGGTGTAATCCGACACTCTATTTTTAAGGAAAAATACAAATGAAAACTGTTCTTGGCTTCGGGGGCTCCGCCTCGACCCCGCCCTGTATCGCGATAGGGAACGCATATCGTCCTCAACTATAATTTTTGCTTTGAGTTAGCGGTACATTAATGGGGTTGGAGGCAACGGAGGAAGGAGGTTGATCAGCGACCTCTCGTCAGGCACCATCGATGAGGCCGCGGTATTGATTTGGTGGCCAAGTATTTCAGTTGTGTGTTTGATTCCATTATTGTGTGTTTTATAATAAGAACAGATGTTACATTCCTGTTCAGAATTGTATTTCCTTTTATAACCTCCTGATGTAAATATGTGATAGTAGAAAGATAAAAGCACAAGAAAAAGCAGCATCATGTTTTTCTTGAAGAGGATGAACAGAGGTTCATGAGCAGGGGCTCGTACCTAGGACAGAGGTCCGTTATTGTCGAACAGGGGTTCGTATTTGGTGAACAGAGGTTCAACGTACCAAGATCATGAGCATGCAGAGGCAGGCAAGCTGTAGAAGACGTGTGAATGTTTTTCTCTACCTTGTTCACATTAGGGGAGTGTTTAATAGGGATTAATAATGTAAACAATAGGGGAGTGAATGTTACGAATATATTGTTTGTAACATTATTAATAGTGTGTGTGAGTTACTATTTGTAAAATGTAATATTTAGATATTACATTATGTGAGTGAATGATGAGTTGTAATAGACAACTCATCATGAGGGAATAAAGGGATAGTTGAAATAAAGGTGGAGAGAATCATGTTGGAGAGATAAGTGGGATGCTGAGTGATCATGAGAGAGATATGAGGGATAGAAGTTGACTCCTTACTTTAAGGATGTCATTTACCTATATATGTATGTAATCCCTCCAGTGTAATCTATCCCGGAAGTTTTCAATATCAAAACTCCATTATTCTATTTCCGGTGTATTTTTTCTTATTAAATCTGGTTCAAGCTCCATATTCTTCTTGCCTTCTTGCAATCTCCTTTGCTTGTTCAATGGTAGCTGGGCAGTCATACTTCACTCGTTGTCTGATCTCTGGCTTCATCCTAAGAATGAAGTGCTTACAGAGGAGATTATCCACGCCATTCATCAACCCATCCGCTAGTCCTTCCTTCCGGATCTGGGCATCGAGCTTCCTCCTTAGCTCTAGAACACGAGCATGATAATCCCTTATCTTCTCCTTCTCTCCTTGGGCTAGCTTTGTGATCTCGATCATGAGGTCTGCATATTTTTGTTGTTCACCAAATTCTTCAAGAAAACTTTCAATTAATAAATCCCATGAATTTTTCACATTATCACCTAGTGTTTCAAACCACCTAAGTGCTGAACCATCCAGAAAGGTAGGAAAAAATTCAATCCATTGTTCCCTTCTTATAAGGCCATTACAAATACACGATCGCTTAAACTCTTGAATGAAAGAAGAAGCATCTTCATTAGATTGAGCTGAAAAAATAGGAATCTTTCCCATTTTCAAAAGTAACCACCATGAAATACCAACCCACAAGTACAATCAACAAGACTTATGTGCACAAATAATTGGAATTACTATAGAAATGACCATGGTAAATTATGGTAAAACTTGACTTATCATGCGTAAAAATAGATTTTACTTGTGGTAAACACTATTCACGGTAAAAGTGAAGTTCTTTGCGGTAAATACTATTCACGGTAAAAAGTGACTTTATTGCGGTAATTACTATTCCCAGCAAAAAGGACTTTACCAGGGTAACTACTATTCATGGCAAAAATGACTTTAACATGGTAACTACTATTCACGGTAAAAATGACTTTACCATGGTAACTACTATGCACAGTAAAAACAAGGTTACCCTCTAATTAATTTTTGCCTAAGTGGGAATATCTCTCCAGAAAATCCACCAACGAGGAATGGTCCCGGCAATGGAACCAAAATGTCATCACCAATCCGGCACTATGATAATTCTTCACCGGGAACTCCTCATGCTATGATTATTTACTAATGCACAGCCTTTAGTTTGGTGGATGTAATCTGGAAACAAAACAACAACATAACACAAGAATACCATTGACTATGATAAGACAGAATGATGACAAATCTGAAATATTATAATATTAACATGAAACTGTTACAATTTCACCCATGAGATTCTTCAACAAGACTATGGGAGAAACTTTACAATTACACCTCTTGATGGCTTCTTCAACACACCTTTAACTGATGGCTTCCTTCGCACACTTCCTACAATATTTCTCACTACTTCTTTCTATGCTAAATGAGGGGGGTGGCCTCTCTATTTATAGAACTTCCAGGCTTATCCATCCTATCTCTAAGATAGGATGAGAAATCCACTCTGACGAATCATATTCCATACCTTAACTCTTATCTGTACATGTAAGTTTATCTCTTAAGATAAGATAAACCTTATCATTTTACATGGGTTCCACATTTTTAGACTTTTTACAAATAAAATACACAAAATATTTATGACCTCACTCCTTGTCCTTATTACCAATATAATATTTCTAATTCCTAATCATGTAGACCCTACTTCTCTAATTACCCAAACTTTGACATTTTAACATTACCGGACCACTTACGACAAATATTTACTTTTTACAACATTCCTATTGTACTTTGACTGTTACCGTACTCCACATTATTGGTGACACCGTACTGACGGCGCCGTTATCTTCTATCAGACACTACTACTAATTATACTTAACAACATCCTATTCCTAATACATACATTAATGAAATAGAAATTATGGAGGAAAATTTTAGTGTCGACAAAGTATCTCAAGTGGATCACCATTCCCTCCAGAAAATTTACATCCACATGAAGCATCAGGGAATGAAGGTAATTCTTTAAATTCAAAGTCTCATAGTAGTGACATATTAGATCCAGCGTTGGCAACACAAAGGTCTCACTTCAAGGGACACCCAGGGAAGACAAGAAGCTTAAGGGAGATTTATGAACAAACTCAAGGTGATGAGAATGTTGATTTATATTCTGATTTTGCATTATTTTCTCATGATGATCCTATATATTTTGAAGATGCATTTGAAAATGAAAAATGGGTAAAGGCTATGGATGAAGAGATTGATTCTATTGAAAAGAATCATACATGGGATCTTGTGAGTCTTCCAAAAGGAAAGAGTGTAATTGGCGTGAAGTGGGTCTACAAGACAAAATTCAATGCAGATGGAAATGTTGAAAAATATAAAGCCAGGTTAGTTGCAAAGGGTTTCTCACAACAACCCGGAATTGATTATAATGAGACTTTTGCTCCAGTAGCTCGACTAGACACTGTCAGAACTGTTTTAGCATTAGCAACTCAAAATAATTGGAAAGTCTATCAAATGGATGTCAAGTCTGCATTTTTGAATGGCATACTAGAAGAAGAAGTTTATGTTTTACAACCACCTGGATATGAAATTGTAGGTCAAGAACACAAGGTCTAGAAATGAGTTTGAGAATCATGTATGTTTGGTTGATAATCATTCTTCCTACAAAACCAATAGTGCATGGTAGAGGGTTTTGCCCAATGGACAGATTTGTAAACTAGAACTATTTCTATTATCTTTCTTTTTGTGCCCCGTATATAACACAAAAAAATAATAATGAAACAAATTGAAATAAAATAAGTTTGAAAGCTATTCTATGTCAGGGGAGGTGCAAGATTTTCAGTCCTTTCTAGAGATGGAGAGTGACACAACCTAAACAAATTTTCCATGCCTGTCTTTTCCTAGCGTCATAATCCAAGCACATTGTTTGAGATAGTGAGGTTCTAACCATGATGAACCCCATGTTAACGTTGTAAAATTAGCAGTATTTGACCAGTTGCAGCAAGTGGGTCAAATCAACTTCTACAGGAGATAAAGTTGTACACCAAAATCTCCTCCTTTTACTTTTCTTTACAAATTGACTGATCTACATCCGTATGTGTGTCTGCAAGCGAGTTGAATTTTTCTCTAAGATAAGATTATCTTCTTCCCGCCACTGTATTGTTTGTTCTTTGCAAAAGAGAAAAAAGAAGATTGAAGTTTAGGAGGCGTTATTTGGGAAGGGCATAATTTCTACCTACATTGATTTTTGTCCAAAGCATATTTTTATTTGTGTAATGTTCACTTTGACTTGGGTAGCACCATTCTACAGAAGATTTAGGCTACCACTTTTTGCGTGCACTTTATCTTTAATTTCAGATGGTTGTTATACTTATTTACACATTGAAAGTGCCCTTTTTCTACTATCCCACTTATGTCTCTACAAGGCTTGTTTCTTTTAGTATTCCTCTACGTTAAACACTATTTTTTTCATTTCTTTTTGCATTTAAAATATCCAATACTTGATGGAAAAAAAACCAAAATTTTGATTATTGAAGTTCAAAAATTGTTTTTTTATAAACCATATGTGCATAGGGTCAACATCTCAGTATTACTTAGTACACAATAAATACTGATTGGTACTTTCATTTTCTACAATAAAAGACTCATTTGTTCAAAGTATAAATACAACATATCAGTTGACAAACCCATCATATCTATTTAATGGGTTGAATATTTCTCTTTCCAATTCATCTCTTTCCATATTCCAAGTTGGGTTGTTCAATCACTAGATCTTTCATATCCAGACTTTAATACATACCTGCAAAAAAAGAGGGAACCTTCTTCTCAAGATTCAAATTCATCCATTAAAAACACAATAAAATTGTACACTTGAAGGTAAAAATAAATATGAATATCAAATCAAATAATTTCAGCCACAAGATCATCTCAAAATCAATTTCAACCTTTGATTAAAAAGACCCTACACCTTGATCCATGTCTTACATTTTGATTGGATACTCTCTCCCCTATGTTGGTATTATATATTCACTTTCCTAGTCTTGTTTACTGCTTATTTACTTCTGTAGGGTGCCTGATTACAGTGGATTTTATAAGAAGAGATTACTTCTATCAAGTTTTGAAAGGAAAGGTCCAAAAAGAAAAATTGCAAAATTGCAGTTAGTTTTCATACCTACTGCTTATAATTTCCAGAGCATTAGTTTCTTGTTATCCAAATGAATGTTGAGAATGTCTCCCAAATCCCTAGAGGTGTGACATAAATATCATAAAGTAGATATCAAAAAACTTCAAGAGGACACTTAAATATGTAAAAAATAGTCAAAATTATTACTTAAGGCCTTATTCCACTGGAATGTATTCATGTATAACCTCAACTGGTTGTTTTCTCTGATATAAGCTAACGTATACCTTGCACTTCTGCTGAAAGCATGTTGTGATCTACTTTTTGTTTGACCAAAGATCTGTTCAATTAAGTTAGAATTAGACATAACAGATTGCTGAGCAGAACTGCAAGTTTATGGACTGATTTCTATTTAATTTATCAAAAATTGGCCCATTTTGCAGAGCACATTAAAAAAATATTAAGATTGGAATTGAGTGATTCTTGATCATAGCATCCTGCTAATTAATTCTGTGAACATCTATTAGATAATGGCTTTATGTTTTCTCCCTTAAAGTACCTTAAAAGCAAATAATATTAACTTCACAATAGAACTAGTAACTTCAGAATGTAAATGTGTTTTTTTTGAGATATTTTATTTGATCGATCATATGTAAGCAAATAATATTACAATATGATTCGAAATTAAAGGCTTAGGATAAAAAATTGTTAAATTATAACTAGCTGTCAAATTGGTGATCCTACGTGGCAAGGAATTGGCTCCATGGACCTGCGATCATATGGCTGAAGTCTCTTGTTATCCAGTTGAAGTATTTTCCTTACTTATTTGACAAGAGAACTATTAATTTCACAATGTCTTCCCTTATTACCCATCTGGACATAGTGAGGGGGATAGGCCTTTTCTAAAAATAAGTCATCTACAGATATATCAAGAATGTGCTGGACATATCAATTGGTATCGTCCTCAACCCATAGACATCTGCAAAATATAGAGAACTGAATTTTCTCACAAACAACATCCACTGCATCCTATAAAATTGAAAAACTGAAATTCAAACCATTATCAATATCCACAAAGATTAATGGTAGTGAATATAAATCGTAGTACAGTGTAGGTAAGAGAGAAATCATCTAACATACGTGAGCCAAAACATCTTCACCTTTAGAAATAGAGAATGTAACAAAAGTCCAAAACAGCTCAAACATATTTCAGAGTTGTGGCTTCACCTAAGATGTGATTGGCTTCACCTAAGGATGCAACAGCTCAAACATATGTCCAGCACATTCTTTATATATCTCTCGCTAACTCTGTAAGATATAAAATCTGTACCATTTAATACAAAACA
The DNA here is from genome assembly GCA_018340775.1 of Taxus wallichiana var. yunnanensis. Classification (NCBI taxonomy): domain Eukaryota; kingdom Viridiplantae; phylum Streptophyta; class Pinopsida; order Cupressales; family Taxaceae; genus Taxus; species Taxus wallichiana. Next base: position 794,763,422 of record CM031237.1, on the reverse strand, counting down.
AATCTGTGTAACTCTATGTGAACACTGCCCAATACTAAAGAGATAAGATAAAGAGTTTCCAAACTACAGAGATAAGATAAAGAAATGTTTATTTATAGCTAGCTATAAAATCGATAAACCTACATGACAAGGAATTGGCCCGATGGACCCGTGAACTTAGGGTGTTGACATAATGGCACTACTCCCAGAAATTAAAGATATAGGAAAGAAAAATGTTTATTTATACCTTTCAATTTAACTATTTATTTAGAAGAGTTTAGGGGAGAAGGGCCAGTATGCGAACACCCTAAGTTCGCAGGTTAAGTGAACCAAATCCTTGCCACGTAGGAGTGACAGTATGCCAGCTAGGTATAAATAAACATTTTTTAATCCTATATCTTTAATTTCAATCATATCTTAATATTATTTGCTTCCATATGATCGATCAAGTAAAATATCTAAAAAAAAAACACATTTACTGGTGGAGATCCGAAGTGGTCCATACCAAGACCTACATAGAAGTACAACAGATTTGCTGCCACCATAACAGCATATGTAGTCAAGCTATTACAATTACGATTCTTACATGCATTCACTTCTGAAGATGATTTGATGTCACAAAACATTACATTAACAAGACCTGCGTCAATTGATCGATATGAATTACAATGTCGAAAGGGGCGACTGCATGTTCGAGTGAAACATTCTAATTGATATTGATCAATTACAAACAAGCTGATGAATGTAGTGTTATTTGATAACACCTCATCTTTAGAAGTGTTTATAGATGATCTTATTGATATATTAATACATATTTTACTAATTTTATATTGTTTCATACTGCAGCATTTAGAGAAGATGAAGAGAAAGAGGAGTTTACATCGAGCACAACGTATGCCCAAAAATGAGGTGTACAATTTGAAATTGAACCATCTAACCATGAAACAGATGAACATGATGCTACAATAATAAGCAAAGAGGATGGTGCAACAACAAATCAAGGAGATACAAACACAACTGATGATCATCAGCGAGAACCTGCTAGATGTGAACTAAATAGGCATGAACTACAAGAGACTGTGGTTGTTAGAGGCAACACTTCACCAAGAAGGTTAGAATTTTTTCTAGTTGGTCAAAAGAAGATATGTTAAAGGCCATAGATGATATTGAGTTTCTCGGATTATTCAATTAGATCTGCTGCATTGAAATATCATGTCATCCGTGACATGATATTTCACTTGAACACTATTATTTGCTTACATTGATCGATCAAATAAAATATCTCAAAAAAAAAACATTTATCTTGGTGGAGACCGAAGTGGTTACAAAACGGGACAGTGTTGAGCATTTAATTCGAAAACACAAAAAAGGGAAATGATGATGTGAACTCAAATCCTCATCTTGACGCACATAATAGATAAGCCACAATTAAATGCTCAACCACCATTTACCAACGCTTGTTTTGGAGTTCCCAAACCGGTTTTCTCAACCACCATTTATTGAATTATTCATGGCACGTTTTGGAGTAATCATGTCATCCGTTTTCTCAACCGATATTTACACTTAAACACTATTTTGCATTTAAAATATCCAATACTTGATGGAATAAAAACCAAAATTTTGATTATTGAAGTTTATATAGGGCCAGTATGCGAACACCCTAAGTTCGCAGGTCCATGGAGCCAATTCCTTGCCACGTAGGAGCGCCAATTTGACAGCTAGTTATAAATAAGCATTTTTTTATCCTAAGCCTTTAATTTCGTATCATATTTTAATATGAACAGGTCAGGTGTTGAGCATTAAATTCGAAATAAAAGAGGGAAATGCAATCTGTCCTCATGGATTTTGACGCACCTGATAGATAAGACACAAATAAATGCTCAACCACCATTTACCATGGCTTGTTTTGGACGCGTTCCATATTGTTTCCTTTGGACGCGTTACACATTGTTTCCTTTGGATGCGTTGCATTTCCTCATGCCGAGTTGTAATGCAAATGCTGGTTGTTTGTGAGTGGGCTTACAGCCTGTGCGAGGTTTGCGTGAAGGGGTCTTTCTCAGTGCCTTGCTTGAGATGTTGACCCTATTCACATATGGTTTATAAAAAAACAAATTTTTGAACTTCAATAATCAAAATTTGGGTTTTTATTCCATCAGGTATTGGATATTTTAAATGAAAAATAGTGTTCAATTATTGGGCAGTGTTCACATACTGGCTCTTCTCCCCTATGTAATCAACAACCCAGCTTATAAATTCTGTCTTTATCAAATAATATGAAATTAATAAAACATGTATTCGATCATCGTTAATGGCGCCCAACGGGGTAATCACAAGTTCACCTACAAGTTCATAATTCATACTGTCATGTATCATAAGCTTGCTAAAATTTTCCCATTGTAGATGATCTTATTGATATATTAATACATATTTTACTAATTTTATATTGTTTCATACTGCAGCGTTTAGAGAAGATGAAGAGAAAGAGGAGTTTACATCGAGCACAACGTATGCCCAAAAAACTGAGGTGTACAATTTGAAATTGAAACATCTAACCATGAAACAGATGAACAGGATGCTACAATAATAAGTGAAGAGGATGGTGCAACAACAAATCAAGGAGATACAAACACAAATGATGATCATCAGCCAGAACCTACTGGATGTGAACTAAATAGGCATGAACTATAGGAGACTGTGGTTGTTAGAGGCAACACTTCGACCAAGAAGGTTAGAATTTTGTCTAGTTGGTCAAAAGAAGATATGTTAAAGGCCATAGATGATATTGAATTCAACAATTATTCTATTAGAGCTGCTGCACTGAAATATAATTTACCTCCTACATCTATTCATTATTGGCTGAATGGTCTGACCCATACAAAAAGGAAGGGCCCTGCACCTGTTTTGAGTGAAGGAGAGGAGAAAGAGATAGTTGAATGGTGTAAGCAAATGGCAGATTTAGGGCATGGAGTGGGATTTATGCAACTGAGGGCATGTGTTGCACAAATTTGTGAAACTAGAGAGACTCCATTTCGAGAAGGATTACCTGAAAATCTTGGTGTGAAGGATTTAGAAAAAGACACCCAGACATAGTCCTTCGGACTGCTGAAGGTCTAGAAAGAGATCGTGCAATAGGTTTACGTCCAGAGGTGGTTAGCAAGTTTTATGAAAAACTAGCTAACATTTATATCAATTCCTATGGTGCAGGCAAAATATGGAATTGTGATGAGACAGGAATCCAAGCAGGGAGAAATTGTGGCATGAGGGTGCTTGCCACCAAGGGTTGCAGGAATGTTCCCAAAATCATTCCTCGTAGCAGAGAATGGATGACAATTCTATGTTGTGTAAATGCTGCAGGGCAATGTATCCCTAACTTTTACTTATTTAAAGGTCAGAAAGTTTCACAAAATTACATCAAGGGATGTGAACCAGGTGCTTGCATGGCTACTCATCCAAGTGCTTGGATGACTAGAGAGCTCTTTATAAGCTGGTTGTATCATTTCAGTAAGTCTGTACCTGGAGGGGTGTGCCCTGAAAATAGGCATTTACTTATATTTGATGGTCATGGAAGCCATGTGGCATTGTCAACTATAGAAGAGGCCAGGCGATTGGGGATTGATTTATTGACATTACCAGCACATACTACACACAGGTTGCAACCACTGGATGTTAGTGTCTTTGGTCCTTTTAAAGCATATTTCAGATCTGAGAGGATGCAATGGATGTGTAATAATAAGTACCAAGAAGTCAAACGTTCAGACTTGGCAGAAATAGGTAGTAGAGCTCTCGCCAAGGCCTTGACACCTGCAAATATTCGTGTTGGTTTTAGACGCACAGGTATATGGCCACTTGATCCAAATGCATTACAGAATGACATGGAATGTAGTAAACTATATATCATTGAAGAAGATGCCAACGAAGATGATGCTGAAAATGTCACAGATGATGATACTACTGAAACATTATGAATGTTGATGGTACTGAAAACATAATAGATGTTGATGCTGCTGAAAACATCCTAAGTTTGTCAAGAGATGTAGCTCCACCAGTTGGTGACAAAATAGGAGAAAATTACTTAATGGAATCAGTTGAGAATCTGTCAACAACAAAAGAATTCCATCCAACCATTGAAACAATGGTTGTTGCTAATACAGAGACGGAGGAACCAAGTGTACAGGGAGAAAGACAAAGTATAATGCAGACCAAAGATTATGAAGTGAACCACATTGTGAATACTCATGACCAAGGCACATCCAGCTGCAACACTGAGGCCCAGGGATTTGGAGAGGATGATCTCTCATTGCCAAGTGCACCACAACAACCTACTTGGCTGCAAGAGCATATTGCAGAGTTGGGACTTGATCAGATTGGAAACACTGAGGATGAAAGTATATCTTTACCTTCGATGCCAACCAACCTTGAGCCAACAGACTTTGAACCAACAAACTTTACTCATTATTATGCTGACACAGAGGAAATTGAGGTCATTGATAAAGATAAAAACGAGGAAGAGACAACTGGCCATGATGTTGAAAGTGGTATATCAAATGATGGTGTTGCTGCAAATGAGAAGAAATTGGGTAAATTTTTAAGGTTACCGACACAATTTGTACGGGATCCTTCCAAAGGTAAGAGTGATGCTGCACTCTGGATAAGTCGTGCTTCACAATTGTTAACATCTGATGCTTATGTTCAGATGTTAAAAGATACACAACAAAAAAACAAGAAATATGTGAAGGGAAACAACGTAAAAAGGAGCATATTGAGGCAAAAAAGCAAGAAAGGTTGGCAGCAAAGGAGCAAAAAAGGAAGAGAGATTGCAACGCATTAAAGAGAGGCAAGAAAGGGATCTACAAAAGTTTGTTGAAAGACAGGAGCGCGAGAAACAACGGGAAGTAGCTCGCCAAAAAAAGGAATTGGAATTACAACAGAAGGAAGCCACTCGGCATCAAAGGGAGAAAGAGAAACAAGAAAGAGATAACAAGTTCAACAATCCGCAGGTTTTGTTTCCCATGCATCATTCCATGCCCATACAGAACTCCATGTTACAAGATATGTTGAAAGTTCCTATCCCAGATTACCACCCTTACTTCCTTGACACCAACAGAATGCAAATAACTTCAACTCCAACTACACACCCCATTATCCCACAACCTCCTACTTCACATACAACCTTTCATACCATATCTGGTTTTCCTATTCCACCATGGGTTCATCCAGTGAACCTCTTAATGACTCCAACAACATCTGTCAATGATACAATCGTTCCTGATAGTCCAAACTCAGGGCCTTTTTGAAGGTGTGACATGGAAATTGACTAACAAACTTATAGTAATAGTTTATAGTTGGTATATAGTTTATAGTTGGTATATTTTGGTAATAATTGGACATCATTAAGTTTATATGTTTTTTGCTCCGAATGTAATGAATATGGACACATACAGTATAAGTTTATATGTTTTGCTCCAAATGTAAGAAATATAAAGACATGCATTTTATATTAATACATTTTGCTCGAAATGTAATCGTTGTTTCAGATGTGGAAACCAAATCAGCTCAGAATTTGTTAAAGGTTTACGTTAAATTGTTGCAACTTAAAATGAACACCGTTAAATAAAAACTAAAAGACAAGGATTTATTTGAATCTTGGTGAGGTAGAAACCTCACCTCTATATGGCTTAAAAACATAGAATTGTAGGTAACATTTTCCTTGAGTATTAGTAGTGTGAATACACACTGTTTCCACCCTGCTTCAACCGATCTCGACGCATAAAACTGCTGTTCCAAAGTTTTCCATGCAATCTGCACATGCATGTTTAGCCATTTATTAAAAAACTGAATTTGTTTGAACACAGAGAATGAAAAAAGCATAAGGATCAAATAGATTAAAAAAATGGCACATGTAGAAAGGCTTAGAAAATTTGGCTCAAAACCTATCTGAAAAGGGTCTGAGATTCAGCTCTCGGGTCCAAGCACTTCGGTCCTGGATGTGCAATGCAAGACGTCCGAGCTAACAAATGAGTGCGCACTGAAAACTAAATGCAACACAAAAAAAATCAGAGAAAATGAAAGAAAAAATGGCTAACAAAATGTAAATGGAAAATGCTTGAGAACAAAATGAATGAAAAAAGAAAAAATGGAAGAAAAATGAAAAAAAAAATGAAAAAACAAAAAAAAACTAAAAGAAAAAATGGATAAAATAAAATTAGAAAACTACAGAGAAAATGAAAGAAAAAAATGCGTACCTGTAAGGTCGTATTGTTCACTGTATAATGTTGTGGGCAATATGAATCCCTTGTGCTTGAACACCTCGAGCAAGGCACTGAGAAGCCACCCTTCACGCAAACCTCACACAGGCTGTAAGCCCACTCACAAACAACCACCATTTGCAAAGGAGACAGTGTGTAACGCATCCAAGGGAGACAGTGTGTAACGCGTCATACCTAGACAGTGTGTAATGCATCCAGGGAGAAAGATACAGTGTGTAACACGTCCAAGGGAGACAGTGTGTAACACATCCAAGGGAGACAGTGTGTAACAAGTAAGTACAAGCTCCAAGGAGGAGACAATGTGTAACACGTCCAGAGGAGGAGACAAGTTTAACGTAACAATGGCAAAGCAAAATGCTGGAACGACTCCAAAACGTGCCATGGAATAGTATGGTAAATGGCGGTTGAGCAAAACAGTCTGAAACGACTCCAAAACGTGCCATGGAACAGTCTGGTAAATGGTGGTTGAGCAAACCAGTTTGGAACACGTCCAAAACAAGCGCTGGTAAATGGTGGTTGAGCATTTAATTGTGGCTTATCTATTACGCGCGTCAAGATGAGGAGGACAGATACTGTTTCCCTCTTTTATTTCGAATTAAATGCTCAACACCTGTCCCGTTGTGTGAACCACTTCGGGTCTCCACCAGTAAATGTGTTTTTTTTGAGATATTTTATTTGATCGATCATATGTAAGCAAATAATATTACAATATGATTCAAAATTAAAGGCTTAGGATAAAAAAATGTTTATTTATAACTAGCTGTCAAATTGGTGATCCTACATGGCAAGGAATTGGCTCCATGGACCTGCAAACTTAGGGTGTTCGCATACTGGCCCTTCTCCCCTATACTAAAAAGATTTGAAGCTATGCTCATAATGTTTGGTTGTTTTTTTGGTTATTCTTGAAGGGCTGTGTAATCCAATGGTTTCGGATTTAGCAAAATTTGTTTGTTAAATGGCTTTTCTTAGCCTCTCTAAACGCCTCAACCTTTCCAAAAATTCTTATTTTCTTTATTTATTCCCATCCATATTGTATTGATATGTAATGCCTCAATTAAATATTAATAAAATTGAATGAATTTTTTTTTTTTTAAAGGGGAGTCTTTTTGCTTGCACCCATGAGTAGTTGAATTGGTAGAAAAAGATTAAATGAGGCCAATGGAAGGATTCAATTTAGTTGGTGGGTATCAATGGGAAGTGGAATGGAGTTTGGGTGGTGTGGTAGGAGAGGGAGAAGATATGGTGTGGTGGAAATTGTTCAGACTTGTCATCTTCCTTGCACATTAATGCATGCACCTTATTTGAGATCCAAACGTATTAACCAACAGAAACCCAATCTATCTTTGCGAGTTTAGCAATTTTGGATTGTTGTTGTGAGGGAAAAGATTCCTGGGTGACACTTTTGAAAAGAGCATCCCCTAGATCATGGGTGCTATTGCTTTGTTTGACCAAATGAAAAAAATATATCAAGACAATTTTTTATGGAATATGGATGTGGCAGAGTACATAAGACATGGCTTCCCTTATGAGATAGTCACACTTTGCTTCACCCATGCAACTCTAACAGATCTCTTTACCTTCGCACTCATAGCACTGATCATTTTTAACATAATACAAATTTCCATCTCAACATAAAGATTTAGGAATTTTGTCAAACGTTGTAGTTGCAAGTGCTCTAGTAGGTCTGACTGCAAAATGTGGATGCCTATGTAAGGCATGTGTTTGCCTAAATGCCTGAGAGAAATTTTGCCTCGTGGACTACAATGAATACAAGATATACAAAATGGGTTTGTTGAAAAGGATAAGAAACTTTCGAGCAAATACAATGGGCAGGTGTAAATCCAAATTCCTTAGCTTTGTCTGCATCCTCCCAAATCTGCGCCTTTTATTTGGATGTCTTTTTTAAAAAAAAGAAATATCGATCCTTGTGGTATGTTAGCTCGACCTACATTATCATTTTGAGCTCCTAATTAGCTCTATGAGTTCCTTGTGTTGTATTTAATCGGTTAGATCTCGGTTAATGGTTTTTGGAGAGCCTATTGTTTGTGGGTCTTTTGCATGATTTACTTCCTCGAGATCTACACTTGCACAACCAGGTCGTAGCTTCCTTGACCTGAAATCACTTATGGTATTTCTCTCCTTGACTTGAGATATATCTTTGTTTTATTTGTGCCTTTTGCGAGAGTGGGATATGCTCAGCTTGTTGTGATGAATTTCATCTCTCCGTGTTGTTTTAAACTTGATTCTACTCGAAAGCCTAGATTTGTCTTTAGCTTGGTCATGGTGACTATGCGGTTTAGCTTCCTATGATGAAAACCTATCTCGCTATGTTCTCCTCTTGAGCTCTTACCTTGTGTTCAACTCATCTTTTCTTAGTGATTTTTGCATAGGTCGAGCTTGAGCTCTTGTTTATTAGCTCGACCTGGCTTTGTTTCAACTACGCCATGTTGTGAAAAGTGCACTGGGAATAACAATGGATCAAGGAAGTAGATTCGTTCTTCAGGAAATGATAGAAAAATATAGCTTCATGGAATGCTTCATCTTCTAGATATGCACAAATGGTTTTATAGAAGAAGCTCTTGAGACTTTCAAGCAAAGGAATTTGGGGAAATGTTCCAGAGGCACGCAAGCGTTTGAGGAAATGGCTTGTGGAGATGTGGAATTGGGCTCCACAGCTTTGGCCGATTCATTTCCCCTCAGGCATGGTCTCCTTACCTCCATCTTCTATAATTTTCATAATTTGGTTCTTCATTTGCATTATATTAGAAACATTAAACTCGCTAAATAATTTTACAATTGTATATGTAACAAAACTTAAATAGTGTAAAGCAATAAAACCCCACCTTGATTTTGAAATTGTTTTACCATTTGAACATCAACTATGGTTTCCACCATAACCTCATACATGGTACAACTCAGTTATCTGAACCAAGTACTCATGTCCACCAATATTGTCGAGAGTTAGATGATTCATCAACTAAACACAACCCTTTTCTTTACTTGCAAAGTTGGAAAAACACCACATTTAGAGACTTTTTAAACAACCTTTTCAACCCCATAAAAGAGAGGTCAAGCATCGTATGTGTTCCTTGATATGAGGAGATTCACATCAAGATTTAGATTGACCCCAGTCAACTATTTGTACTCTCTTCGCTACTCCTCTAGGAGTCTTGTTACCCATTTTTTTGCACTCTCAAGAAGCTACTAAAACTAAAAGTTGGGTTTCGTATCAGCCCGCCATTTGGACCCTGAACAACGAAATACTTTCCCACCTTTGCAAACCACTAGTATATTTACTAGAAAATTACCTTTAGTTTTGGTAAAAACATTCTTTAGATTTGGTAAAGAGATTTTGTAGGCCTCTGGTCGCAGTTTGACTAGGTCAAAATTGGACCAATTACGACCGGTGGCTCCAAAAAACCTATCGCCATTTGAAAACCATTTATTAGTTCTCAGTTCCGTCGACTCTAGTGAATTATCCATATATGGGGAACTTGTAGGAATTTTATTATTGTGCGTTCATCCATCAAACGTTAGTTTTGGACATTGTTTTCTAAGCCCTCGAGCTAACTTTTGATCATTTACAACTAGGCCAATTATGACCGATGGCCTCGAAAACTAGCCTCCAATTGTAAACCGTTCACCAATTCTGAATTCTATTAGTTCCTATGGAATCTTGGTATATAATTGCACACATAGAATTTTAACCATGGTGTGTTTACTTATCAGAAGACAACGTTTGAAATTGGTTTCTTAGCCTCTAAGCCTAAATTGAATGCTTTTACAACTAGTAGGAAAATGTAAAAAGAAAATTTATAGGACCCTTGTCAAGTTACCAAACCACCGTGGAAACTTTTTGACACTTGTAAATAACTGTTTGAAACTCTATCGTGTGACTTGTTATGTGAAATTGAACTTTTGGCAAAATAGTGTTTCTCTCTCTTCCCTATTTCTTTCTCTCTCCTTGGTTAAAAAAAAGTGAAGTGAAATGAAATAAATATGTGTCTCTAACCCTCTCCTTTTGAATGAAAAGTATTATTAGTATGTAAATGGAAACCAAAAACCTTAATTATGCTAGATCTAGGTGGATGTCATGCCAGCGATTTATCATTGATTTCATGCTCACATGGTTTTGCAGGATGCAAGAAAGATGACGAAAAGATGTGGTGTAATTCATTTTTATTATTGCAATTTATATAGGTCATTGTAGAATGTATATATGTATAATGTATTTCCATGTCACAAAACGTTTATATCTTAATTTGGTAATATGTATGAGATGTTAGTTTTAGGGATACCTTGGGAAATGGGCATTTAATCATAGGTGCAATTTTAATTCATATTTACGTATGGTAAAAAGGTTGATATATATATATATATATATATATATATATATATATATATATATATATATATATATATAGATGAAGATGAAACTTTAGATGATATTTCAACAATTATTAAGTATGTTAGATGCTAGGGTTAAAGGGAAATGTTCCTCTACACATGGGTGTTATCTTGATCCTCAAATTTTGTATTGTAAAAGTTAGATATGTATGCTAAATGAATTTGAATTTAAAATCTTGTAGTGCATTTCCAATGTTCAATAGATGATTAATTAATTAGTGTGTTGTATTCTTACCTTGTAAATGTAATAAAGAGATTTAAACGAAACACTCAACCCTAGAATAAGATTCGTGCATAACTTGTCTTCATGTGTGATCCTTCTTACCATAGAATGAACTTAAACTTTGCACTTGATGAAACCTTCTAGTTTAAGTAAATAAGAGCCCAATTTTGAGTTATCATCATAGTCGGTATGTTTAGCGACATTGTCGTAAACTGATGGTTAGCAACATGACATGGTCCAACTAAATTCTGGTGTAAGAAGAACTAACACTTCCTTAGGATCCTAGTGGACTACCTAGTCTTACGAAGATTGAAAGGAAATCCTTGTGGGATCCAGATGACACAATGGAGCTAGTGAAATAGTTTTACTATGACTTAAACTCTTGTTAATGATCTCTTTAGATCCTCTCAACTAAATATGTTACCTTGGCGAGTGAAAATATAGTGCCTTGGTATTTTACAGAGGATTTATAGGGTAAATATGTTTTTACACCTAAATCTGATCTATAATGGGGCGTAGAGCCCCGAGTGCAAATTGGAATTAAACCAAACCTCAGGTACTTGATTAGGAGGTTAACTTGTGGTTGTGTGTAGTTATAATGCTTCCAATCAAGTACTTCTTAAATATGTTAGGAAAGTACTTTCGTAACTCTTTTTGTTAAAGTGATGCCAATAAGATACCTAAGAAACAATGTAAACAAGATGAGAAACAAGAGTATATGTGATAATGGTTTAGGAAAAATTTTCACTTGAAGTCCTTACGGTTGATTTAAGCATTGACCTTTTGTAAAGAATGGATAAAAATTTTTCTTGGTGGGACTAGGCATTTGAGCCAATATAGAGTCCACTAAAAATAAAATAAAATAAAATTATGACATGTAAATGCTTAATTGACTCAAACTAAATTTGGAAGTAAAAAAACCATAGTATGAGTAAAAATTTTCTTCTAATGGAAGGAAGTTTATAGGAAAGGGAAACTTGAACCTTCACCTCCTTTGAATCATATTACTTTTCCCTCGACAACTTTTGGTTGGTCCCCTTGCTTTATGAGGATAAAATAAATAAATGTCAACTAAACATATTTTAAGAAATAAACCTTTAACTTAAGAACAAGAGAATTAGGAACTTTGAATGAAATTAGAAATACAACAAATAATTATGTAAGCTATGGAGATTGTCGTAAGAGATAAAGGTCCAACTTAGATGGTCGAATTGTAAGTTGAATGTGAAATGAAGATAAGAATCTATAGGTGGAAAAAGGAGAAAATTATCCTTGCATAATAATGTTATTGGAATGTTAATCGTAACAAATATGTAATCATGGTAATGATGTGTTGTGGGTTTTCCAATCCTTGAGTCCCTTTTCTTGTGGTTGAGTTATTGTTAGCATTTTTTTACTAGAGAAAGTGTAGAATGGACATGTATTTGGTGTTGTCGTGTGTCTATGTGAGTTGATGACTTATGTAAGTGTCTTATGCATTGTTGAGTTTCTCTTCTTGGAGCCCTTGTGGTGTTGTGTAGTGAGAAATGTAAGTCAAAAAAAATTTATTATGGTATTTTTACTATTGTATTTATGTGTGTAAAATGTGGGCGTCACATGATCCCTTTTGGTACACCATGAGTGTAGTTTCCTAATTTTCTCCTCTATGTTCATTAAATTGCAATGGAATTCACACCATTTTTACCAGTCCTTTTAGATATTATTGAAACGAGAAATTGGGGGAAACTATGTGAGTTGGTGTTCTTGGTGCTTGCTGATCACATATGGCAATGGGTAAAAAAGGAATGATTTTCCGTGTGGGCGCAAATTAGGCTTGGTGAGAAGGCCTTGGAAAAAATGGGTTCATGGAATGCCATGTATGCTTAATATACACAGATTGGATGCATGGAAAAGGAATTATAATCTTCCAACCTAATTCTCTTCGTCATTCAAGAGCCATGGTTAAAATCCCCTAGATGACACCTCTAGCAAGTGTCAGGAAAAGGTATGGATTTCCCTTCCTCTTGCATTAAAATTTCACATTTTATTGTTTCTTGTTTGGTTCCTAATTGCTTTAGAACAATAGAGGATGAAACTAGAATTAAAAATAAAACTCTTACCAACTCAAAATATTCAAAACAAAAAAAACATTCTTGATCCTGTACACTTCACACATGGTGTGCCAAAGAAAATCGTTTTACCAACCTAGACCTCTAATATTATTCCAAATGGTATAGGACACCACGTAAGACCATGAATATAAATGATAAAACTCAATTTGATGCCTTGGAGGGATGAGTTTGATTTTGAATTTATATATTATTCACTTGAGTGACGCTCCCATTTTTAAGAAAATGTGATTTGTTTTGTCTTGCGGTTGCTGTATCAATTTGGCTAAATTGAAAACTAACCCTATGTACCTCTAGAACCCTGTTCGGAGAATTGAAAGCAACTCTCAGTTTTAAAAACTAATAGTTTTTTTTGGTAAGTTAGAGTTTCAAGTGGGTTTTCAATCCCACTGGTCATTTTACAATGGTGGCTTTTGACGTGTTTATGAGACTTGGTCTCTGAGTCGCCTTTCTACTTTGAGATGTGTTTGTTGTAATTGAATTCCATAAAATATGCTGATTTTTTTATATATAATGGAGTAAATAGGAATCTTGAAATTATGTTTGAACTTAAAATGTGTGTTTTCTAGTCCCATATTGTAGGCACTTTAGTTGTATTTGGGTAATTTTTGTAAACTGACAACATGAGCTAGAGATTCCTCGTGAGGCTCCCATTTGGCTTGTTTATACTTGTGAACCATTTTTATATAGTTTCATGGTTGTGTAAAGTATACTTTAATCAAATATATTTATATGAATAGATTTATTAATTTATAATTTTTTCTCTCTCCTCCCTCTTCTATCTCTAGAAATAATATGGTATGTTGGTTGATGTTGAAAATGTAAATGATTTGAATAAGTAGATGGGTTGAAATTGTATATGAATTTTAAATGAAATGAAAATGGATGTGTTATGATATGGTAAATAGAAATGAAAAATGAGTTTTAGACTTCTTCTCTCTTCTTTACTCTCTATAGAATCAAAAAAGAGAAAGTACAAAGGAATGTGAGTGTGTGACGAAATGACCTCTCTCCCTATTTCTAGCCCTTCCATGCCTTGTTTTGAATTAATTGAAATTTTGAATGTGTTATTTCATGCTTTAGTGTAAGGTATTTCCATAGTCAGTAATAGGACTGACGCAAAGTTGGTTGCAGGTACTTTGAACAAGAGGAATTCAATATGTGATATCTTGTATTTAGTGAGTTGTAATTGTAATGTTATATTCATCTTGCAATACATGTATTAGCATAGAATAATGATATGTCTAGTTGTTTAAAGAATTGTTCTTTGTACATTTTGAAAAAGTAATATCAACGTGGATATATTTTTAAGTGTCAAAATGGAGGTGAAGTTGTACTCAACGTTGTACATATGTTATAAGGATATTAAACTAATATTTTTATATCTCAATTATTGGTTTAATTCCTTAACAATTACAATGCTAGGTAGAATCTCATCTCATCAAGACTAACAAAAATTATAGAATGATCCATAATTCCTATTGTACTTCCTTTCCCCATTTGGATATTTTTCTAGGGTATTAAATATTGATTGTGTTAATAAAACAATATGAAATCATTGATAATATCCTTGTTTCATACCTAAGACATCTTATTAAGGACCTTTTTACATGAATATTTAATGAGCCGGTGATTTTAAGCTTTGAAACCTATAATTTTGGGATGAGTTAGGTGATCATGTCCTGTTGTTGTAGGTATGACCAAATCATGAATAACTTTAACCCCTACTATGTAATTTTCACTTTACACCCTAGTGGGTGGCCAAAGACTTGCAAGATAGTCGGTGGTTTTACGTCCGATTGATTCCTTGTGAAATCTAAATTATGTGAGTGGAGACTACATTTTGAATTACTTGTGTATTTGGGATATCTCTCTTGCAATATACACTTAATAGTTGCATGTCTAAGAGAAATGAAATGAGTTTTCTTGTGCGAGGTCGTACTCCTTGTAGTCTTAAATCCTTATGTTTTATGTAAGTGTTATAGGAATAGATTTGTTCCAAAATTATGTTATAAAGAACCAAAGTAACTGCGTAAATTTAGTTAGTAAAAAGGATAAATAAGATTAATGATTGGAAATCCCATAACGAAAAATGGTAAACCTTTGAGTGATGTCAAAACCAACTAAAATTTCAAATGTGATCATAAAATGAATGTAATAAAGTAGAGGTCCATGACTAATCAAACCTAATAAATCGAAAAACCAAATATGATGCATGATCACATGCTTTGTTTCAATAAATGTGGATTAAACAATGATAGTAATGAAATAATATAAAGTGTAGTCTTTAGAATGGGATACCTTTAACTGTAGCCATGGTCTTGTGAGTTAAGGAAATTGAAGCTAGGAGAACCCTTGGCGTAGATAGGAATATATTAAATCTAGGATCACTCAGGAAGTAGAATTTATGGTCGAAACATGTAATTTGTGAGCATAGTCTATGTAGTATTTTATTATTAGGCTAGTTGTTATTGTTTATTCCATTATTCACTCTTATTGTTAGTAACAACTCCATCCATTCTGGGGAGTATTGTTTGTACACGTCCCTATAAATATTGTATGTGCTTCTGATTAAATAAGACTAAGTAAGAGATATTCAATCTCTATTTTCTCTCCATTGTTTTCTCCTCACAATCTGGTATCGAACACGGAATCCACAGGAATAAAAAAAGTTTTATATACTCACTCTCTTCATGAAACTACAATAGAAAAGGTTGTGTGAAGGAGACGAGGTGAAGTTGTAATATGTAGTGCCCACTTCCCTTTGACACATTTTGATACTGATCATGACAATGTCGACTATATTATGGAAATTATTATAGTTTTGATTTAGTATGATGTTAGATATTTGATCATGGATTATTGTTGACTTTGATTCTTATATGATGCATGATGATTATTAGAGACACTTTATATGTTGATGATGTTATACTATTGGACATGGTTATATGATGGATGTTGTTCGGACTTGTGATATTTGGATATTGTGAGTAGCCCTAGAAATAGAAAATTATTGGATGATGATATAGTTGTTGATAAAACTATAATGATATTGTTAGATTGCCTAGATGTTGTTGTGATTCATATGTCTAGATGATTTTGATAATTATATTATTTTGGATGTTTTGATATGGCCACGAGGCCAAAGGAGGTATTATGTTTTGCGGGTTATAAGATCACAACAAATATTGGGGGATTGGAGACCAACCACATTGGAATTCTAGATGAATTCAACGAGCTCACCATGACAACTAGTTTTGTTTGTGTGTGTGTTTGTTAGTGTTAGGGATTCCATGGGCGGATCACCTTTAAATGTGACCAAGGAATTTTATGTATTTCTTTTATTTGGTCCCTTTTGTTTATGTTTTCATGTGTTTATTTTGTGGTGCTTTTACCCCTTTCATTATTTATTTAATGGTTTGTAAATATTGTGAGTAATCATATTGTCTAGTTAATTAATTAAAAGATGTCATAATAATGTAATTAATAGAGTTATTGGTCATGTTTTAGAGTTTTTAAAGAATTGTTAAGTGACTTTGTAAGTGATGTGTAAGTTAAATTTTGAGTGTGAAACACTCCACCTTCTTGGAAAATCGAATTTGTCCTTGGAGGATGATTTTGGAGGCTTATGGGACAAGATAAACTTGTCCCATACCTCTTAAATTTACATACCAACCTTTCCTATTGTTGGAGGGTTAAATTTAGACCTTTTTATGCATTTTTACAAGTCAAGTTGAATGTTGTAATTGCACTTTTCTTACATAATTTAATTTTAGTCTTTATGGGGTATGGACTTGTTTGAGTGTGTAAGTAAATATTTCATATTATTCACCCCGCTTATTTATTTTGCATTGGAGAATGTAGTTGACTTTAGGGTTGGGGTTGAGGATGTGTGATGTGGCATCCTACATGGATCCACCTCATCCTCTTCCCTTCCCTCTTCTATAAAATTCGAATTCCTTGTCTTTTTTTGGGTTGCTTCACTTTTGAGAGACTCCATTTTGGGTGAATTTTCTTGATATTGGGAGCTCTTGCTTGAAGGAGTTTTTGGAATATTGTTGCATGCTTGTGTTCGGTGTATTTTTGGATTTCTTACATTGGAAGGAGCTTGTTGTTTTGAACTAGGAACAACTCCATCATGGAGAGGTAAGAGTATGGCTCTTGAAATGCTCTTCTTTTATTTATGTAAATATTCTTGTGTGAATGTTTTGGTATATATTGTGGGATGTTGGGTAGATGGCCTAGGAATGGTGTAGGAGAATACTATGGGGTTATTTTGTGGGAGGCACAAGTGGTTTTAGGGAGGTATAAGGGTGGAGGGAGTTGGGAATTTGGGTTCCACCTTACAAAGAAATAGCTTGCATTTATTTACTCGTTATGGGGTGCCATAAGAGGTTGGGGAGATATAAGAAAATGTGAGGAATAAGGGGTACTTGGGGGAGGCATAAGGGCATGACAAGGTTTGAAATGATATATATATATATATATATATATATATATATATATATATATATATATATATATATATATATATATATATTGGTGGGTTGTACTCAGGTGGTGATACCCATTTTTCCCCTTGGGAGGCATAAGCAGCATCCCCCATAGCTTCTTGCTCCTTTGGCTTGCTTGATGAAGCCTTAGTATTTTTGTCATGTGTTAATGTAGTTGTAAAACTACATTCTATTTTGGACTATGTTTTATTGTGAAAATGTTGTGTGTATGTTTTGTGGAAGCCTGTTGTTGCCATGAGTTGGATCACATCTTTTATTTCATTATGGTTGGGGATCGAGGGCCAATGAAGACATATGGCTTCTCCTATTCATTGGATGTCTTGGTTAGGTGAAGAGATTTGTCTTTCCCCTACTCATGTTGTGATCAAATCGGAGGAATGAGAAGAATGCATGTTGTTGTTCTGGAGCTGAGAAAAGAAAGTTTGTGATCCCTTGTGAAATGAAACCTTATTGTAACCTTTCCCACTTGAAGTGGATGAGCTTGTAAATTTTTTTAATGGAAATATGTTGTACAATTTTGCAAGTTAAATTTGAAATGTAAAAGAGTTATACTTTGTATTCTGTTTAGAAAGAAGAATGTGAAAAAATGATACATGTTTGGTATCTTTGTATTTTTAATCAAATGGAAAGGAGGTTGTAAAAGTTTATTTGAATTAATGAAAAAGGATTTGTCTTGTCCATATGATGTTAGTGCATTGGAAATATATGTTTTGTATACTCTATGAAATCTCTATTTGAAAAGTGGTAAAGTGGAACACGTGAAAAGAAAATGTATTATCTGCGCAGTATACAATAAATGATTTTGGAAGAAATGAGAAAAGGAAGTTGTAAGTTATATTTTGGAATCAATAAATTAATGTAATGATTTTCTCAAATTGAATTTTTGTTTGGAATCTGATCATGTCAATGTCTTGAAATCTCTATTTGAAAGGAAGAAATGCGTGTGAGAAAAATACAGTATTTTGTCTCCTTGAAATGTGAAAAAAATTGAAATCAGAATTGCATTTTGGTCTTGAATAGTTTGATTTGAATCAACTAAAATGTGTTAGATTGGAATTGGAACATATTCTAAATACTTGGAAGAAGAAATGGAAAATAGACCCATCAAAATTTGATCCCTGTTATTTGTAATTTCAAACTAGCAATTATCTAAACCAAAAATGCATAGTTCAAACCTGTAACAATAAAATAACAAATTAAATTATTGAATTGAAGTAGTAGGCCCTAAATGAGTTCAAATAGACAAAAACACTTAAAGGAAATGTGTCAAAACTTAGCAAAATCGGGCTCAAACCGTTTATAGTTGTTTTTCTGTCAAAAGAATCGAAATGCTCAAATTGCAAATCAATTAGACAAATTGAATCTTGAATCCTTCCTTAAATCCATTTAGGAACAATCCTCCATGTCTATTTGACATGTTGAGAGAGGAATAAGATCAAATTGAATGGATCTAACAAGTTAAAATTCACCAATTCACACTGTAAAAGCCTACAGGCCATTTTCTTAAAATTTACCCCTTAAACTTTATCAAAACCTAAAATTAATGATCTTTGTGCAAAGAGGACATTGAGAGATTTCAAAAATTCCTTGTTTTCCCAAAATTGAGCTCTCTATCAAAATTTATGGCCTTCTAAAGTTTTCTTCACTTGGCATTAAAATTTTGGGAAAAAAATTCTTGGCGGGCTGCCCTGAAATTTTCCCTTAGCGGTTAGGAAATTTTTGGGAAATTTTTATAAATTTTCCCCACCGCCCCACAAGTCCACATCCAATCAGAGGCTTCCACATGGCACCATGAGGTGTCAGCAGAGGGGTGGATCCCTTTTTTTAACTTAGCACTTCAGGTAAAATTTGGGAAAAATTTCTAACTTTTCCTCATCGGCCCGTAACCAATTAGGTGATGCCATGTGATGTCATGAGGCATCAGCAGAGGAATGGGTCCCTTTTTGTCCTTTGTGTCTTGGAAATTTTTTAGAAAATTTTTCAAGTTCTCCTGTTGTTCCACCGACCCGCAGCGAATCAGGGGTTGCCATGTGGCATCGCGAGGTGCCAATAGAGGCACGGGTCTCTGGACCCTCTTAGCCCTTCGGGGCATTAAGTCAATTTTCTCCCGCCACACCACCTTCCCCACGTTGGCTTAAGAGATGTCACGTGTCCCTTGTGGACTCATGGGAGCATAAGCACAAAGATGAATTTCACCCTGTGCGGGAAATTTTTCAAATTACCTCTCGCCGCCCTATTTCTCCCCTCGTTGGTTTGAGAATTACCACGTGTCCCTTGTGAACTTGCGGACGCATGGGTGCATGGGTGCAAAGTCAGTTTTTCACCCCACATGGAAAATTTCCCAAAAGTCTACCTGCGGCCTGCCAACCCGCCCTTTGGGAAAATTTTCTCCCCTAGGCCCGCAGGCCCGCCCTTGGGGAAAATTTTCACCCCAAGGCCCGCTGACCCATAACTTGAAAAATATGAGGAGTTAGGAGGAATTATTTATATCAATCGAAAGGTAAGGAAATTTCCTATCCAATGGGAATGATTTAGGGAAATTTTGAATAAATTAATTTTGAGAAAAAGAAAGTTGAAATTTTAAGCCTGTTAGAGATTGGGTATGGTGAGGAATTTCCCTCTGAACCTAATTGAAACTTCTAACCCTAAATTTTGGACCTTATGACCTCTAATAATTGTTAATAAAAGAAAAGTATATTCTAGTAGATTATAATTGTTTGGAACCCGCTAGTGACAATTGTTTTCTTATAACAGGTTGTAGATTATTTTAATAAAAAAATTATTCCATAATTTTCCTAACAAATCCTAGGTTGTTCTAGGGTCTCAAGTGGGTTGTTTTAATGGGCGTTACATAATACAATACGAAATACTTGAGTTTTTCATGGAAATCTCATAATGTTTTCTTTAACGTTTCTATTGCGTGGACATCTTAAGATTGTTGGAGATTTTTTTATTTCCCTGTGTGGAAAGGAGACTTTTATTGCTGCATTGTAATTCTTCCTAGACATTCTGAGGGGGTTTTTCTTGACCTACACATTCCTTTCCAGCCAAAAAAAAAAGTGGCCTACACATTTGAGTTCTACATGGCAATTGAAGACTACTTGGAGGAAAAACATGGAAAAAATCCACTTGTCTTCGCTGCAAAATTCAACTAAAGCCTGCATGAAGAGATAGAGAAGCACGTGTTTCATATTCAATTTCCCATGTGAAGAAATAAAACAATCTTCAATTTACATGGATAAGGGACAAAATTCCTGCAAATTCTTGGTTGTATGTGAATACCTTGGACGTGAAGATCTTTTTTTAATCAAGCTTGGATGTGGATACTTGTACATGGAAAGAAGATCAATCTCGAAGAAGACTACAGTGTGGAATGATTGAAAGATATTCTAAAAGAAAATAATTACATTCAGCAGTTGTTAGCTTGGGCGTGATGTATAAAGGTTGCATAGCAATTAGCTCTTAGTTGTAATGTTTTTCTGTTTTCTCTAACAAATACCAATGTGAAGATCTCCAATCAAGCTCCCTACGTGAAAGACAAAGGCAACACGTGGAGAGGAGAATTAGCTACGTGAAGCCTGAAAGTCACCTGCATCATTAAAAATAATGTGTCATTAGTTTCCTGGAGACGAATCCTATAACAAGGCAATGTGGAGTCTATCAAATCCACGCCGAATGATAGGCATGAATGACACAATCGAGACTGCTGAAAGCTACAAAGTTGACTCACAAGCTGCGAGAACACCGTTTAAAAGCTCCTAAAATCTCTGGGTTCTACTTTACACTACTCAACGAGCTACACAACACCGAAACCTTGTCTTTGATGAACTAGTTTGCAAAGGACTCTTGGAGTATTTTCCTTTCGACATCATCTACCAATCAAAGAAATTTCAAGTACGATGCTAATTATGAGGATGAAGACGAATGTCCCACAAAGTTTCGTCTTCTATCAACAACCGAGTATCAAGAGCATATATGAGCTAGTACTTCTCATTAGTGAGTAAAATTTGTAATATCTCTTAGAAATCAATAAATCAATAAAAATAAATATTTTATTTTATTACAATGTCTACACCAAAACTTCTACTCTAAGATGCTCAGTTACTTACAAGGCTAAATTTTGCATCCTAGAAAACAAAAATGAGGAAAACCCTTCAGTTTGAGGATTATGGGGCATTGTCATAGGGTCTGTGACCATTCCCATAGCCCCTAATAAATTAATGAAGTATGAGATGGCTAGTGCCAAATCCTTAATGTTGATAATTCTCAGTATAAGTGATGATGTGCAACCACATGTTCGAAATGTAGAGAAACCAAAGGAGGCCTGGGACAAGTTGGCAACCATTTATGAAGCCAAAAATTAGACTAAGATCCTCCATCTTCACTTAAAGTTGTACACCCCAGTATAGGGGATCCGATGAGAAAGTTGAGGAGTTCTTACGTCATGTGGCTGAAATGCGATCGAATTTATTACCGCTTGCTTTGAAAAGGTGGATGAAAATATTCTTGTGCTAATCACCTTGAGAGAACTCCCTTCTCAATTCCGAGTGTTCATTATGAAATTGAATGTATCTAAAGAAACATTGGCATTCAAAGAACTCATGAAGTTGTTGCAGTGGGAAGATGCCATTAATTTATCCCAAGAGGAGACTCGGGATAAAGCCCTATTCTCAAAGCCATACCATGGCCAGAAGAATCGGAAGGGTCCCCTAGAGAAGCTAACTCAACCGAAACCAAATCAATAGTAGAAAGATAAAAAGTCAAAGAGGTGGTGTCACATTTACAAAACCAACACTCATGACACTGATCATTGCTAGTATAATGGTTTGAAACAAGGGTCTTCAAGCCAAACAAACACATTTGGGAGTGATGATTTTCAAAAATCCAAATGTCGTCCTTGCCAAAGAAAGTAGAAGGGACACCTCACCACTCAACAAGATAATGAATCTGATGAGGAGACATCAGAAGGAACCAATTTTGGTAAGAACCTTGTACTAGTCTCTCAGACTTCACAACCCATGAAGAAATTATGGTTGATAGATTCTGGTGCAAGTAAGCATATGTCAGGTGACAATAAACTGTTTGATTCAATAAATGAACAACCCACTTGGAGATCAGGTTTAGATAGTAGATGACAAAGAGTACGTTGTAGAATGAATAGGCCAAATGACCATTCCTTTGGAACCATGAAAATTTACACTTACAAAGGTACTATATGTTCCTGGATTGACTAGCAACCGCTTGTCAGTCACTCACCTCCTGAATCATCACTTGAAGGTATAATTTCTTGTCCAAAATGACATTAAATCATGCTTAACCTCAAGACAAGGCATGGTTATTGCTAGAGAATTTCTAAAAGACAAGTTATTTGCTTTAGATAATGTTCATCTTCTACATTACCTTTATTTGCCTCAAAATTAGAATCTACACCCTCTATCATTGTAGATATGGTCACTTATTGGTTAGTTCATTGCATCAGATGAGTTCAAAAGCAATGGTCCATGGACTACCAAAATCTTCTAGTTCCTTCCCTATTTTCCCTAGTTACTTTGTAGGAAAACAACACATGGATCCATTTCAGGAAAGCACCTTCCATGCCAAGAAGCATTTGAAGGTAGTTTATACCAATCCAAATGGCACATTACTCGCTTTTCTTTTAGGGAACAAAAAATTCCAACTATTCGTGGATGACCACTCTCACAAGATGTGGGTGTTTTTATGAAGAAGAAAAGTGAGGCTCTTCAAAATTTCTAGAATTTCTATCATCGTGTTGTGAAAGAGACCGAATAACCACTTCTTCTACTTCACTTAGATCGAGGAGGGGAATTCACATCAAGAATTTTTATCCCTCGTTGAACCAAAATGGCATTGTTGAGCATCACAATCACATAATGATGTTGATGTCTTCTGCATGCTAATAACAACAAAGCTATAGGAAAGCTATTACATTGAAGCTTGTATAGATAGTTATGTATATTCTCAATAGGGAAGTGTTACTACGAAATCACAATGCCGTAAGAGCTATGAATTCTTGTAACCAGGATGGATTAATACTCTCGGTGTGATTGCACAACATGGAGCATCTCTGAAGGTGTTGGACCTTAAGAGTTGAGAGAGCTCTCCATATTGAGGCAGTTCCTATCCCTCTATTCAGGTGTATACAAACAAATTGCAGAGGATCTATTCTATCTACCAAAGAGACAAGGTTAGAGAGATGCAAGAAAATAAACCTAAGCTAATGAGGTGATACATTAAAGGAATTTTAGATGCTCGTTCTGCGGTTTAACACAGACCATAGGAATGTAATACAAACAACATGTATAGATGACCAAATCGCAATAAGAGATCGGGAGACAATAACAAATATATGATAGGTTCAAGAAGCATCCATAGACATATATATTATTGCTTAGGAGTCGATACAGTATATTGCAGTATCCAAGAGGA
Organism: Taxus wallichiana var. yunnanensis; assembly: GCA_018340775.1. Taxonomy (NCBI): domain Eukaryota; kingdom Viridiplantae; phylum Streptophyta; class Pinopsida; order Cupressales; family Taxaceae; genus Taxus; species Taxus wallichiana. The sequence goes on along the minus strand of CM031237.1, from coordinate 794,739,478 downwards.
AAAAATTGCATTATAACCCAAAGGAGAGGTTAGATAATATCCACATATCCTACATGAACAAAAGCGAAGAGATGGCTCAAAATAGAAATGTCCAAACTTTTACAATGACCCCTGGCCTTGCTTTTATAGATTCAGCACAAAGGGAAGAAGGAGAGAGAAGCGGGAAAACTAGTTCAAAGATCAACCACTACCATCAATGCCTCCTGCAAAATCCACCCCAAATCTATCGTGTTTACATCAATTACTTGTTTAGCACCTTGAAAGAGGAGGAACGACGGATCGAATCAGATCCAATCTTGTTTTTGGGGCAAATAGATCATGTATTAATGGACCAAAAACTTTTATTCATTTTCTCCCCACCTAACCTCTTGAAAATTAAAGTTTCAAATCTCCATTGTGTAGAAGAGGCCAAGATCTTTCCAATGGTGCTAGATTTGCTAGATTTCGAGCATTGAGTCAAAAGATACTCTTATTTGGAATTTGAATCGGGTGCATACAAAATGGCAGGAACCAGCTACCAAAACGGGCCCCCTTTTGAAACCAGACACATGGAGGGCTGGCACATGTCTGAGGGTGGCATTTGTATTTTTATTTTGGAGTTGCGCCAGGCTGACACATGGCTTCTTCCTTGGTTTTCTCATTTTCTTCATGTTTTTGGCTAAGTCTTTTTCTCGGTGGGGTCATATATCTAACCGGGGACACGTAGTGGCTTGATGCTTGTTTAGAAACCTTTCCCCAAATTTTATCTTGAATTAGCATTGTCTGAAACTTAGCAACCTCCACTGGCCTGTCTCAATTCTTTGACTATTCAACCTCAACCCTGTCCCTTTATGAAATCGGACACGTGGATGCTCTATGCTCACTTACAAACACGGTCAATATTTTTTTCCTTGAAGGAGCATCGGGTAGACATGTGGAAGCCTCTGTAGACTCTTGGAATTTTCAATGGCCACTCCTACCTTCTCAAGCCCTAAACATGGGCGCTCATTCTCCATAATTAGTTGATTTTGGGCCCTCTCTATCCCATTTTTCAACATTGGCTACGTGGTAAGCCCACACTCATTTTGGTCTCCAAATTTTGATTTACCTTTGGGGATGCACCAAGGTGACACGTGGAAGCTTCCGCTAGCACTTCTATACTTGGTCTGTTTTTAGCTCATTATGAACTCTGTTTGATTGCCGAAGACTTCGAAATTTCGTTGTTTCTTATCCTTTGATCGTATGGCTTCTTTGAAATTGTCTTCTCCTTCCCTGAACTTGCTATTCCATTTAAGAGCCCACCTAATCTATTTGTTGGTTTTGAGGTACTGATTCACTCGACAGAGTTATTTCTTAAATTTCTTCTTGCACCGGGTTGTTTGATCTTTGCGAGCCCCGTCACTCCATTGTATAGTCCCTCTGTAACTTTGTTTGAAAGATTTGAATGTTATTTCTCTCGGTTCCTTCGTGTGAGGTCGTGGCTGATCCAATTTTTTTGGGGGTGAAATATGGATAACATGAACCAACAGAGATACTAAAGGATAAAATGCCGAAAGAGGTATGGAGTGGTAAAAATCCATCAATCTCTTATTTTCAAGTATTTGGTTATACAACATACATACATGTCCTTGCTCGGAGAAAGAAGGTTGAGCCATAGACACTCCCGTGCATTCTACTTGGCTAAAAACACTACCTCGAAAGAATATCATCTCATGGATCCCGAGACAAATAAATATACAAGATTCGGGACATGGTTTGTGATGAGTCATACTTTGAGTTAATAGTGAAAATAGTTGAACCATTACCAACCACCTCTCATGGATTAGTCTCCAAATCAGATGATCAGCCAAAGGATACTACTCAGAGAAAATATGTGTTGCTAGGGGAGATATATGTTGACTTTGGAGGACAAGAGAATGTTACTCTGCATCCATCCTCACGTCAACACAACAGCTTCTTGAAAAAATCAGATGAGTTCTCATCCTAAGTGGGTACAAAGAACCATCAAAGACTCAAATTTGCAACAACTCCTACATGCATCATCCAGGACTTAGAACGCGAATTCAAATAAGAAATGAGGTAAATTTTACACTCATGAGTTCACTAATTAATAGCTCCAAACCTGATAATGTTCATGAAGCACTCGTCAACCTCAATAGACAAACTCCATGGATATAGAAATTGACTCACTCAAGATAAATCGACATGGGAACTTTTCGATCTTCCTATAGAAAGAAACCCATAGGATAAAAATGGGTTTTCAAGAAAAAATATAAGGTAGATGGATCCATCAAAAACATAAAGCATGACTTGTAGCAAAATGATATGCTTAGAAAGAGGGAATTGACTATGAAGAAACCTTTTCACCCACTATGAAGATCAAGACCATTAGAGTTGTTTGTGCACTAGCAGCACATAAAGGATGGAGACTTCAGTAGATGGATGTCAAGAGTGATTTCCTAAATGGTGATCTAAAAGAAGAAGTGTACATGACCCAACCTAAAGGATTTTTGATGAAGAACATCCTAAGAAGGTATGTCGTCTCATCAAATCACTATATGGACTAAAACAAGCTCCAAGGGCATGGTATATCAAGATCGATGATCACCTTCTACAACATGGGTTCACTCGTAGCCCATCAGATTCAAATTTGTATATAAAGAAGGTAGGAAAAGAAATTTTCATTCTTGTTGTGTATGTGGATGATCTTGTGATCACCGGCGCTTCGAAAGATCGAGGTTGATATTGTGAAGAATGATCTCAAAGTAACCTTCACATGATAGATTTGGGGCTACTACATTAGTTTCTTAGCTTGGAGATATGTAAAATAAAGTATCATATTTTTGTCTCCCAGATAAAGTATGCCAAGAAACTCTTGGAAAAGTACAATATGTCCAACTGTAAACCTATATCCACTCCCATGGAAAAAGTTTTGCAACTTTCAAGATTCCAAGAATCACCTCAAGTAGATGCTACTCTCTACGGGAAATTTGTTGGAGGACTTATCTATTTGACATATACCACACTTTGGACTTATGTTATGCTGCTTAGCTATCTTTCTAGGTTCATGTAACATCCAAAGAAATGTCACTGGACTGCAGCAAAGCATGTTTTGAGGTATGTCTGAGGTATAGTTGATTATGGTTTGGAATATAAGAAGAATCATAAATTCTTCTTACGGGGATACACCTACTTGAACCACGTAAGATCTGGCTGATGACATGAAGTGAACTGCATGATACATATTTCATCTCGGATCTAGACCTATCTCATGGATAAGTAAGAAGCATAATGGTGTTTCTATCTCATCCACACAGGTAAAATATCATGCCACACAAGGATTTTTGTGCAAAGCGATATGGTTATGTCACATTTTGGATGACATGGGCATTCTGTTCAAAAACAATCACATATACTCTATTGTGATAATTAAAGTGTGTTGAAGCTCGTGCAGAATCCATTTTTTCATGAACGAACAAAGCATATTGAGATTTATTGTCATTTCATTCAAGAGCACATCTTGAACCATCACATTCATCTCTAATATTGTCCTATAGAAGCACAAGTTGCTGATATTATCACAAAATCTCTTGGAAAAGTGAAATTTGAACTTTTCAAGGGTCACATTTGCAAGAATAATGTAATAAAGGGGGAATGTTAGCATAGTCTACGTAGTATTTTATTATTAGGCTAGTTGTTATTGTTTTTTCATTATTCTCTCTTATTGTTAGTAACAAATCCATCCATTCCAGGGAGTAACTCCATCCATTTCCAAGATTACTGTTTGTACACGGCCCTATAAATATTGTGCATGCTTCTGATTAAATAAGATGGAGTAAGAGATATTCAATTTCAATTTTCTCTCCATTGTTTTCTCCTCACATAATTCACCTATTTCTATTAAGAGTAAATCCTTAAGATGATGAAACAAAATTACTTTGAAATGTGAAATTCATCACTTAAATTCAAAGAAAAATATCTATAACAGGAACACAGGTGTAATGTACCCTTCCATGTGTAATATGATTGTGAAAATATGAATCCCTAATTTGAGCAATGGATTGCAAATCAAGAATTATATAACTTAATTAGCTCACCTCCATAGTTCGTTGTAATAATTGGAAGATGAAAAAAGTGTATTGTTAGTATTAAAGAATGTTATGAAATGAACTCAAGATAGGTTTTCTATTGATCTAGTATCCTTCCTTTTTCTTCCTGTGAATATTCAACCTCATAACAAAATCATTTTTCAAAACCTAGTAAACACAACTCTTTCAATCAAATCTTTAAGTCAAATACTAAAAGACACATGCGTGTTTATACATTCCTGATCACAATCATATTATATAAAGTTGTTTCCATAAGAGAAACGATCGAATTTTAAAGGGGCCACTATAAGTGAAATGTTGAACAAAAACATGCAACCTAGTTGTAAAGGAACGAAGGGTCCCATGTTATGTTTTCTTCAAACAATTATAGTCAACTAAACAGTTTTTGAGAAACAAACCTTTAACATAATAATTTAATACTAGGATACTCATAGTTGTTTAAAATGATTTTTTTTAATAAATGAGCTATGAATAACTAATGGAATTAGAGAAAGGAACCAACCACGCATTCTCCGTTAAAGAATAATGCTATACAAAATAAAGTAATTGGAGTTTGAACAATAGGAAATTTTAAACCTTATGTGTTTAATCCTGTTGAAAACTATAAGGTCATACAATGGAAACCTAAATGTAACGAATATGTAAACCATGAAAAGGCCATGTCATGGATTATTCCTATCATGTGTTTCTTATTGTAATTGGGTTATTATCCTGGTTTACGTCATTTGAGTAAGACATTGATGTGTACCCTATATTATCCTATTATATGAGTAGGTTCATGTTTATGTAAGTTTCCTACATGATGTCGAGTTTCTTTATTTGGATCCCATGTGGTGTTGTGTAGCGTGCAATTAAAGTAAAAATATATATATATTCCAATAATTTTACTATTGTATTTTGGTGTTGAAAATGTGGGCATTACATTTTCCCGTAAGATTTTGTTTGAAGCGAGATATTTACTAAATTTTAGAGAAACGATGATGGCCACTCATCAAAAGAATGTACCTTTGGTATACTTACTTTGCAGTTCTGAAATCAAAATCTCCTCAAGAGATCCAAAAATGGAGCTTGTTCCCCAAAATTTTACAATGTTGATTGTATCACTCAGAGATATAAGTCGACCCCATTCTTAGTAATAACTATCCAACTCATAAGTATCATTACAATCCCACTCATATTTAATCCTTATCCTCTGCCTCATCATTATCCCGCTCCAAATCCTCACTTCGTTTGACATGTTATGGTTGTTAATGTTTGGGATAATGAAATTGTATTCGACACGGCCCCAAAACCTCCTCCATCTCATGCTTTGAACACAAGTCTACTCCAATTAAATTTTACCTAAACAAAATCTGATGTCCAAAGTATGCAACTAGAGTTTAGTATGCTAAAAATAACGAAAACCACAAAAAAATGTAAACACCCATTAGACACCACCAAATTTTACCTAATTTCATGAATGATTACAGATCTCTTTACCATAAGGGGAATTGCTTTCGGCATAATTAAAAAAAAGTATAAATTTTCTATAATAATTAAAATAATTACATTGATCGGATTTTTTTCGCAATCAATGAATTTTAAATTTATGAAGTAATATTTATGAATAATCTATCACATGATCATCAAATGAATGTCAAATTTAATGTGGAGAATAAAAGTGAACAATGTATTCTATTACAATCTAACTGTCATTCTAAAACACCCTTCGGTAAAGTAATTACTTTGTGAGTTTTTTTGCATTTATAGTATTTTAAATAAATAAACCCATACTAAACTAGCATAGATATCTTAAATACATCACTAAAAGAAACCGAGAGATATCAATCTAGATGTGCCTATATTAGAAGTCACATAAGTTAGATAGGGAACTCAAGATTTATATCTTTTAGTGTCTTTGAGATGGATGTATTTATGATATCTATGCTAGTTATTTATTTAATTAGTTCATGTGAATATTTGTTCATTATTTTTAATGTTTGTTATGAACTAAATATATTTGAAATTTTAATTATAAATATAAAAAAATAATGGAATACATCTAAAATATCTTAATATCTTAGCATAAATTCTAGATAAGTAAAACCTAACCTAGATATTTTACCATCAAGTACATCTAAAATATGTAATCTTAGATTTAAAAACTAACCTAAATTGATTCATCTAAATTTTACCCGATAAAATATATATAAAATATCTTTACTGAAAATTCTATAAATATAAAAATTACATACCCGCATACATGTAAAATATATTATCATAGATAGTTTTTCCAATTATAAAATAGTGTTGATTTATTAAATTATTTCCGAATCGTAATGTCTCAAAAATGTTTTATCAAGAAATGCGTAAACCCTAACCCTAATGGATTTGATCCCGGTGGCTCTGCTCTCTTCGGTGGTAAGGGATCCAGGACGCGATGGATCATCTCTTGTCAATGGTGGTGGTTGTGGTGGTTATGTTTCCATTTGGAGCCGACAAGTTCCCATCTTGTCGACTATGTTCTTTGTGGGATCCATAGATTCTATGGCACACTTGTTTCACTCTCTCTTGGAGTTTTTATTGTTGTGTGGGGGTGTACATTTAGGGTTTGGTGGCTTTGGTGCTAGCCATATCTCCCTGGAAAATCATATATTCTAGATCCTTTCTCATAGGCAGATCTTAGGGGTTTAGTACTATAGGTTCTGTCTCTAGCTCTGTCATAACTTGGGATGTGGTGGCTGCAATGAAGGGGACTATGATAGGGGACAATTTGGGACCTCTATGCAGCTTCTTGGATGTATACAAATATGCCTCTAGAACCCCCTCTAAGCTGATATTTCTTTCAAAAATAGTTGCATCTGTTTCTTTTGGGATTGAATTTTTATTTCTAAAGATTACTTCAAGATTAATGGGCTCATCTACAGGTTCAACAAATTCAACTGGTCCTCTCTGCTCGTCATGACTGAATATTGACTCATTGGAAACCTCTTATGTAAGGTAAACTTGACATTTACCTATAGCCGAGGCTTCTTCATTATAGTGTTTGACAATTTTATTGATAAAAATCTAATTTTTGGAAAAGTGTGGAATTTGAAGCCTTATCTCCTCCTTATGAAACCTTTGTTTCTGATGTTTAATACGATGATTGAAACCATTAATGTTAAACTAATCTTGGTTTGTTTGCCTTATTTTCCCCTCCAATTTTAGAGTGAAAACTACTTGGTGTCAATAAGGAATGCCTTGGGTAAATGTCTATCCATTGATCCTAAGACATCTCTATTCGATTTCACCACATATGCCCGTATTCTAGTTGATATGGATACTTCCGTTGATTTTCCAACTACAATCAATATCATTGTTGAGGATCATACTTGGATCCAAACTCTGGATTATGAAGGATTTCCTTTCGGGTAGGACTTGCTTCTCTATAGGTCACTTAGCTAGTGATTACCGAATTGGGAAGAAAAAACAAAGTAAAGAAAGACCCTCACAATGGAAAAATTCTAAGCCTAAACACTGGTGGTCAAGAGTCAACTGGATAGTGATTCGAGAGATGGATTTAGAGAATGCAAATGTTAGTGTTACAATGCTTGTGGAGGCCTCTTTCCACTCATGCTAGTAAGGCTACGAGTCATGATGCGAAAAACATTCCATTTTTCCTCCTACATCTCAATCTCACAAGCATTCAAAGAATCTAGAAATTATCATCCCAATTAATCCTAAAGAAAATATAAATCCTAAATTTAATGTAGGTTGGATTACTATGGGGAACAATAAGAAAAAGAAAATGATAAATCTCCCCTCAAAATGCAATTGAGATCCTGTGAGTTAGAGCTCAAGGATAAGATGGTTTAAGGTTGTTGTGAGTTTGTTTGTATTTCTTTTAACTGTTGGTAGAGGCAACTCCTTTTTTTCCTCATTGATATATCTTTTTCTCCATTGTATAGTGGGTTTTGGATCCCCTTCAAATCCAAGCTAATTACTTAATCTAAAAATAAATAAATAAATAAATTATAAATGTTAAATATTTACTTACCTCGATACATGTATAATAACTTTTATATAAATTAAAACTAACACTTAAAACTAACTTTAATATTTTAGCGAGTGGGTATTATAAAATTATATGTATTATTGTAACCATTAAATACATTAGTGGGCAAATAAAAGGTTTTTCAATCAAAACACACCATTACACTCGCCTACCACTATAGGAACACCTCTACATGTAATGAGCTATTCAATAAATGTACTTTTACAATTCATTTTATGTCATTATCTCGAGAACTTGTAAATAAACGGATTGTCGTCCTTTTCTCATTAAAGAAAATAAAAGCCAGTGCGAAGTGGTCTCGCCATGTGAGCTCTAACCATACCCGAGAAAAATGATTTCTTTGAACAAATATCTATATTCATGTGAATAAGAGGTTCTTGAATTATATATAATTTATCCAAAGCAGCTCGATGGCGGGGCAAATGGTTTTTTTCCTTGTGGATGACCTCATGCACACAATAAAATTTAGAGAGCTAGCATAGAATAGTGATGGCCTCCTTTTGGTCGAACCCATATTCTTCCTCCGCTTCTTTGAGTAGTTTCTTGAATAGAGGGTGGTTTATATACTCCAATGGTACTACACAGTGTTGCAGCTCTTCTTCCCCGCGCCCTACATACAAGGGTAGGAACCCCTTACGCTGCATTTCCACTCCTTTCTTCAAAGTCAAATGGATCGGAAACGATGCATCCTGTCCCTTCAATAATGAAATCCTGCAACATAATATGGATATAGACGATGATGAATGGAGAAATAGTTGAAGGGAGGATGCTCCAATTTATCAACTCGGGAAACCAACTTTCATTTCCTTACGAAAACAATATTAGATACGTAGAAAAGAAAAACAAGAATAGTTACCTTCAAAGGAAACGTTTAAAATAGGTATAATTATGTAGAGCAATCGTATACAAACATCGTGCATGTGACATGATGACCTCATGGCTCAACACATTGGAAAGGCTACGTACACGTCCTCACTTTCTTTCATTTCTTCTTTGCTAACGAAAATTTACATGCCGAATCACTTGTAAGAAATTGACTAATACTATACTCCTTTCTATACACCTCCCACTAATTTGCTTGTTATTGTTTTGGTCCATGTACCCTGGTTGTGGCAGCTTAAACTGGTGGATCTCGTGGCACGGTTGGGAAAGTGGATGATGTTTTTGATCCGGGGTGTTGGATTTGTTCATGGAAGAACATGTAACAAGATTAGAGGTTTCCCCAGGGTCCCTTCGTCAGTCTGCTCTCCTACTATAACTTCTACGGTTTCCCCTTCTCTGTTGCAATTTGTTCCTAATGGCTGCGTGGAGGATGCTGCTACTTTGGGAGGACGTGGATTTGCTACAAAACCAGGTAAGGGAAGAGTCAAAAGCTTCCTTGAAGTGGATAAATCCTCTGCTCGCCCACTTGACAAGCTGTGACACATGCTAAGTCATGCCTCACTATGTGCTTGGGAGTAGATGTCTTGAAATCATTGGCATATTTCAAGGAAAATGGCCTAGTCTGCAGGCTCAACAATATTTTCCTGGCTCTACCTTCACTCCATGAGTGGATCTCTTCTTTTTGGAAGTCGTTAATGGAAGGTAAAGTAGAAATTTACCCCACAACTAGAGGTTTCTTCATTGTTTTTTTTGATGTTACCTCTGATAGAGATATGATATTTGATAGATTGTGGGATTATCAATCCCACTTCTTGCTTATGAAGCCATGGTTCCCTCTTTTAAACAATGTTACTGAAAATTTCCAAGTCGGACCTATATGGATTCATTTTACATTACTACCCCTCTAGTTTTGGGATGAGAAATGTTTAATATCTTTTAGGGATTCTTTAGGTAAAACCCGACTATTGATGCAAAGATGATCTTGTATAAGTATATTACTTATACTCGTATCTTGTTGACGTGATCACTTCAAAGGATTTTCCTGCTTCTATTGATATTTAGGTTGAGGATAGGATATGCACTCAAAATATAGACTATGAAGGTTTCCCATCTAGATCTCGGACATGCTTTTCCCTTGGTCACATAGTTGCAGATTGTGATGCCCAGTTAAAACAACCCACTTGAGACCCATGAACAACCTAGGTTTAGTTAGAAAATTAAGGAATAATTTTTTTTTTGATTAGGAGTTAACGACCAAAGTCTCAAAGACAATTAAATTCAACTGATAACTTTTCCCATTATAATAATTACTAATTTCCCATTATAAAGCAACAAGTGTAATAAGTCCACACCTAGCTCAAATCTCCCTAGGGATTAATTTAAATACTGATTACACTGACATTTTAGCTAAATATTCCCTGATTTAAAAAAATTTTAGGGTTAAGGGACCCAAAACAATTAAATACCCAAGGTATTTAATTCCACAAGATCAAGACAAGAGCAGGGTTAAATTACAGTGAGGAAAGGAATACATATTTAAAACATCAGAGTAAGGTCTCACTTACCCACTCCCCGAACTCGATTAAGAGTGTCTATAACCAGGTTACAAGGTAACAACTGCCACTAATAGATTTCTGAAACAAGTCTAAAATTAATAGAACAAAATTTTAATATATTAATAATTATCAAGGTCACATGGTTCAACTTTTAGGGTTAGAAGTTTCAGTTAGGTTCAGGGAGTAATTTACCCCCATACCCACTCTCTAGCAAGCTCATAGTTTCAACTTGATTTTTCACACACTTAACGTATTCAAAATTTCCCTAAATCATTCCCATTGGATAGGAAATTTTCTCACCTTTTCAGTGATATAAAGAAGTCTTCCTAACTCCTTCAGGAACTCAAAATATGAGGAAACGGACTTTAGGGATCAAATTTTCCCCTAGGGGGCACGTGTCAAGAGGAGAGGAAAACTGCTTTGGCGGGTTGGCGGGTTACGAGGCAGCTTTAGCAATTTTTCCCCATGTGACAAAAATTCAAAATTTCTCCCACACCTCCGTAGGTCCCCGGTGGACACATGTTGCCCAACGGGCCAAAGCAGGGAAGAAGAGAAGGAAGGGCAGAGAGCGGTGTTTTTGGGAAATCTCGCCAAAGGGAGGGGAAAAGGGGAAGAATAGTCGCACGGGTCCATGCACCTGTGAGAAGAATTTTCCCAAGGTGAGGGCGGGGATGCGTGTCCATGGGGAAATTTTCCAAAAATTTCCAAAGGAAAAAACTCAAAATAACAAAGGGTCTGCACCTCTCCACAGGCACCTAAGCTGCAACGTGGTAGCCTATGATTAGTTGCGGGCTGGCGGGACTAAAAGGAAATTTTTCCAAAATTTTCAAAAAAGTCAAAGGGAAAAAGGATGCCGCTCCTCCGCCACTTCCTCGTGAGGACATGTGGCAGCCTCTAATTAGCTGCGAGCTAGCAGAGTAAAAGATGAAATTTTTCCTGAGCCAAAATTTTTCAAAAAAATTTCTGAGGCAATTCGACGGGAAAATTTTCTCAAATTTTCCCACTAAGGCTCAAAAACTTAAAAGTGCCATAACTTGAGCTAGAAAGCTCAGTTTTGGGCAAACGAGGAATTTTTGAAAGATCTCGATGCCCTCTTTGCACAGAAACATAAATTTTACATTTTGATAAATTTTAAGGGGTCAATTTTGTAAAAAGGATCTGCATGATTTTAAAAAGCCAACTGGTAAATTCCAACTTTCAAATTCGATTAAATTTGATCTCCTCCTTCAGTTAACATGCCAAAAAGACATGGAGGATTGATATAGAGGGGGTTTAAAGTGTTTAGGGAAAATAAATTTTGTTCAGTTAATTCCAATTTGTATTTTTCCAGCAGTTGACAGAAAAATACTGTGAGAAGGATTTGGCTCGAATTTGCAATGTTTAAACTTGTTTTCTTAAGTGTTCTTTTCCAATGGAGTTCCTTAATGTCTTAGCATGCTAAATTATATCAATTCCAAGTTGATTGTTAAGTGTTGGTCCAAACTATGCATTTTTAAGAATAATATTAGATATTGTGAACATTATTATGAGTGTGGAAATAAATAATATAGTGTAATGTAATACAACTATTTATGAGTTGTTAACTCATGTAAATAGTTGTAACTAGATAAGGTTTGTTGTGAGAGAATAATGGGATTGAGAGTTTGAGTGAGATATTGTGGGGATTAGGAGAGATATGTGGGATGAGTGTTGACTCCTAGAATCAAGGAGATCAAACTCTATATATGTAATCTTCCTCTATGTATTTGATGTCCCGAATTAATTGAATTATGTGTTTTTTATATGGTTTATTTGTTTACAATATGGGTGAAATATAATATTTGGCATCAGAGCAGGGATTCCAGGATGAGAGTCTTTAGAGATATTTGAGATTCAGATTCTGCTGGAAGTGGGTTCGAAGTGGTTTGATGTTCTGATCCTGCGTATTGGAGCATTCTGTCTATGATTTGAATCATTCTATGTGCATAGTTGTTTGTGCATATTTCATCGTCCTATTGCCTACGCATTCTATCGACCGACCTACGTATTGTGTCGCCATTCTGGTAACTGTGATCGGCTTTATCATTGTTTTTGGCAACTGTGTGTTTTTTTTTTTTTTTTTTTGCCATTTTTGGACATACCGAAAAAATCACAAGGAAAAGAAATATTTTTGCCATTTTTGGAAAGGGTCCGGAAAGAAGTTGGACTTAGAACTTAAAAGTGTCATATCTTTCACCTCGTAACTCAGATTGAGGTGATGTTTTTTTGAAAATGTATGTTTTTTCAAGATCTTTGCATTGATTATATGCTTTCTACTGCCAATTGAAAGTAAAATTTTACTTTATTGTAAGGGTGCATTTTCGACTGAGTTCGACATCCATAATGGAAATCCCATTACAAAAATTCAATGGCAAATAATTTCACACATGGCAAGTGCGAACTCAATTACTTTTGATAAATAAAGACTTGTGGGAAATTGTTGAAGGTAAAATTTCAAAACCAACTGATGTTGATGAAGCCACCAAATGGGAAAGCAAGGATAGGAAAGCAATAGCAATTATTGGTCTTGGATTGTCTGATGCTTACTTGCATCATATTGATTTATCAAAAAGTTCAAATTTCATATGGACTACTTTGAACAAGCTATTTGGATCTCAAACAGGGAGTGCAACGGTGACACTCAAGCAAAAACTATTCGGGCTCAAGATGGAAGAAGGTGAGAGTATGGTTGATCACATAAGTAAATTTCATTCTATTTCAAATCAACTAGCTGGAATAAAAATTGATGTGGGAGATGATGATGCAAAAGCAGTATTGTTAAATAGTATGCCACCCAGTTATTCTAACACTGTATTTACTTTGAGTAAAGTAAATCCTAGTTTAGAAGATTTGATTTCATCTCTCATGGAGGAAGAAAATAGAACAAATAAGAATATTATTTCAGAAGAAACAACAATGTTTGGTAAAAATAGGTCATATGATAAAGGAAGATTCAAGAAAGGATCTAATTCTAGAGATACAAAGAAACATATCACTTGCTACTATTGCCAACAATCTGGACACCTTTCCATAAACTGCATGAAAAGAGCAAGAGATTTACTTGATGGAAAAATTGAAAATGCCATGATTGCCAATGAAGAAGAAGATGATGATAAGGAAGAACCAGAGGGTGATTTCAGTGGTTATGATTATAAAGACTTTGGTGACCAATTTATTTTAGTTGTGTGTTTTATAATAAGAATAGAAGGAAATTCTTGTTCAATTGTGATTTCCTTTTATAAACCTCCTTGATGTAATGTTGTAATAGAAAGAAGAAAACACAAGTACAAAGTCAGCATCATGATACTTGAAGGGGATGAATAGAGGTTCATGAACAGGGGTTCTTACCTTGGACTGAGGTCCATATGTGTACCAAGATCATGAGAAAACAGGGGTGTGCAAGCTGCAGAGAAAGTGTAACTATTCTTTTCTACATTGTTCACATTAGGGGAGTGTATGTGTGGAAATAATAATGTTAACAATAGGGGAGTGAATGTTAGGAATAATATTAGATATTATGAACATTATTATGAGTTTGGAAATAAATAATATAGTGTAATGTAATACAACTATTTATGAGTTGTTAACTCATGTAAATAGTTGTAACTAGATAAGGTTTGTTGTGAGAGAATAATCGGATTGTGAATTTGAGTGAGATATTGTGGGGATTAGGAGAGATATGTGGGATGAGTTTCGAATCCTAGAATCAAGGAGATCAAACTCTATATATGTAATCTTCCTCTATGTGTTTGATGTCCCGAATTAATTGAATTTTGTGTTTTTTATATGGTTTATTTATTTACAATATGGGTGAAATATAATAGCATTTTATTTAAATTTACCAGTTTTAAATTTTGTAGTAGAGATTCACTTTAAGAAAAATTCTATATATCCAATTTATCATTTAAGTGTAATATCTTATTTCTAATCTGTTCTAATACATTTAGTTGTATGTAAGAAATTCATTTCAAAACTAGATGGTAAAGTCTGATTTCTAATTTCATATATATATATATATATATATATATATATATATATATATATATATATATATCAAAAGAAGACAAGCAATATAATTCTCTCATGTGTATTTTCTTTCCTTTGCAATTAAACAGAGATTCCATTCACAGTTTGATATTCCAACTCAATCACAACAATGCAAAAGAGAGATGAACTTGCAATTATTTATTGACTTCAAAAAGAGAAACATCTTTACATTCTTTCATTCCTTGAATGCAATTAACAAAATTTTCATTTCTTTCCAATAAATAGAATCATAATTTATATGTCTTTTACAACTTGAATATCTAACTTCATAATAAAATTCTATACATCTTTCTTCACCAAACACATGTTACAATTGAGAGACAGCCAGGGAAGGAGAAATAGAAGAGATAGTTTATCTCATATTATTCTATCTAACACAAAGCATACGTACAGTATTTATAGGACAGTAATCTGTACTGGACTTCCTAAATGGATGGAGAAGATCCTCAACAGAAGCAGAGAATGATGGAATAACAGAAGAAGAAGATAAAGTGATAAGATTGACACCTAAGACAAATCTAATAACCAACGTATGCTAACATTCCCCCCCTTATTACATTATTCTTGCAAATGTGACCTCTGAAAGATTCAAATTTCACTTTTCCAAGAGATTTAGTGAGAATGTCAAGAACTTTGCTTTAGTAGGGGACAAGATCGGAGCTGAATTTGATGGTTCAAGATGTGCTCTTGAATGAAATGGCAATCAATTTCAATATGCTTTGTTCGTTCATGAAAGACTAGATTCTGCACGAGCTTCAACACACTCTGATTGTCGCAATAGAGAATAGGTGACTGTTTTTTAGAAATTCCTAGGTCATCCATAATGCGACATATCCATATCACTTTGCACATAGCTCCTCGTGCGGCGCGATATTCTACCTCTGTGGATGAGATAGAAACAACATTCTACTTCTTGCTTATCCACGAGATAGGTCCAGATCCGAGATGAAATATGTATCCTGTAGTTGACTTCCTATCATCAACAGATCTAGCGTGGTCCGAGTCGACATATCCCTATAGGAAGAATTGATCATTCTTTTTATATTCCAGACCATAATTAGTTGTTCCTCGGACATATCTCAAAACATGCTTTGCTGCATTCCAGTGACATTTCTTTGGCTCCTGCATGAACTTGGAAAGATAGCTGACAACATAGCAAGAGATCTGGTCTGGTGTATGTCAAATAGATGAGCCCTCCAACAAATTTCCTATAGAGAGTAGCATCTACTTGAGGTGAGTCCTGAATCTTGAAAGTTGCAAGCCTTTTTCCATGGGAGTGGATATAGGTTTACAGTTGGACATTCTATACTTTTCCAGAGTGTCTTGGCGTACTTTTCCGAGAAAAAAGATGTGATGCTCCTTTTGCCATATTTCCAAGCTAAGACAGTAATGTAGTAGCCCCAAATCTGTCATGTCGAAGGTTCTTTTGAGATCATTCTTTACAATATCAACCTGATCTTCTAAACTACCAGTGATCACAAGATCATCTACATAAACAACCAGAATGACAATTTCTTTTCCTACCTTCTTTATATACAAATTTGAATCTGAGGGGCTACGAGTGAACCCATGCTGCAAAAGGTGATCGTTGATCTTGATATACCATGCCCTGGGAGCTTGTTTCAGTCCGTAAAGAGATTTGATGAGACGACATACCTTTTTAGGTTGATTTTCATCAACAAATCCTTCAGGTTGGGTCATGTATACTTCTTCTTTCAGATCACCATTTAGGAAAGCACTCTTGATGTCCATCTTCTGAAGTCTCCATCCTTGTTGTGGCTGTAAGTACGTAAACTACTCTAATGGTCTTCATCTTCGCAGTGGGTGAAAAGGTTTCTTCATAGTCGATGCCTTCTTTCTGAGTATATCCTTTGGCTACAAGTCGTGCTTTATGTTTGTCGATGGATCCATCTTCCTTATATTTTGTCTTGAAGACCCATTTGCAGCAGCCTATGGGTTTCTTTCCTCAGAGCGGCGATCGACAAGTTCCCATGTCTCGATTTTTCATGAGAGAGTCATATTCTGTTTCCATAGCTTCCTTCCACCGAGTTTGACCGATCGCTTCACGAACATTATCTGGCTCGAGCTATTCATCAATGAACTCATAAGTGCAAATTTTACCTCATTTCTTGTTTGACTCCTTGTTTTGACTCCGGATGATGTATCTAGGAGTTATTGCAAATTTGAGTCCTTGATAGTTCTTTGTACCCACTTCGATGAGAACTTGAATGCTTTTGAGAAGAACTCGTGTCGTTGCCATGAGGATTGATGTGGAGTCACATTCGTAGTTCTCCAAGGTCAACAAATAGTTCTCCGGTAGAATTTCTTTCTCTCGAGTAGTCTCCTCTAGCTCATCATCCGATTCGAGAGACTAATTGGTGAGATGTGTTAGGAAGTGGATCTTCTGTTGATACTATTGAGTCAAAGGATGACTTGTCACAAACCACATCCCGACTCTCGTATATTTTCTTTGTCTCAGGATCCATGAGACGATACACCTTCGAGGTAGTACCAGTAGCCAAGAAGGATACACGGAGTGTTTTGGATCTACCTTCTTTCTCTCCGAGCTGGGACATGCATGTATGTCTGTGCAACCAAATACTCGCAAATGAGAAATTGATGGTTTTTACCACTCCATACCTCTTCTGGCGTCTTGTTCAGTAGAATCTTTGTTGGTGCCCTGTTGAGAAGATATACACCGGTTTGACCTGCTTCAGCCCAATAGTGCTCTCCTAGCTTTGTAGTTGATAGCATGTAGCGAGCCATCTCCATCACTGTGCGATTGCGACGCTCAACAATGCCATTTTGCTGGGGCATGTAGGGAGCAGTCAGGTGCTGCTTAATGCCGTGATGGTTTAGGAAGGCCAAGAAATTCTTTGATGTGAATTCCCCCCCTCGATCTGAGTGAAGTAGAAGAAGTGGTTGTCCGGACTCTTTGACAACATGATGATAGAAGTTCTGAAAGTGTTGAAGAGCCTCACTTTTCTGCTTTAGGAAATATACCCACATCTTACGAGAGTGGTCATCCACGAACAACTGGAAGTATTTGTATCCTGAAAATGAAGCAGAAATGGGCCGTTCAGATCGGTATGAACTACCTCCAGACACTTCTTGGCATGGAAGGTGCTCGCTTGAAACGGATCTCTATGTTGTTTTCCTACAAGACAACCAGGGCAAATAGGCAAGGAACTGGACAATTTGGGTAGTCCACGGACCATTGCTTTTGAACTCATCTGGTGCAATGAACCGACCGACAAGTGTCCATATCTAAAATGCCATAAGGTAGTTGATTCTATTGTTGAAGCAGATAAAGCTACTGCAGAAGATGAAACAATATCTAAAGCAAATAACTTATCTTTTACAAAAGATTTAGCAAGAATCGTACCTTGTCGAGAGATTAAGCATGATTTAATGCCTTTTTGAACAAGCAATTCAACCTTAAGGTGATGATTCAAGAGCTGAGTAACTGACAAAAGGTTGCTAGTCAAGCCAGAACATATAGTACCTTTGTAAAGTGAACATTTCTCTGGCCTCGCAGGAATGGTCACATTCCCTATTCCTTCGCAATGTACTCTTTGTCATCCGCTATCCGAACTCGATCTCCAGTTGGCTCTTCATGTAGTGAATCAAACAACTTCTTGTCACCTAACATATGCTTGCTTGCACCAGAGTCTATCAACCAGACTTTCTTCGTGATGAGAAGTTTGAGAGACGAGTACAAGATTCTTACTACAATGGGTTCCTTCTGATGTCTCCTCATCAGAGTCATCATCTTCTTGTTGGGCTGCAAGATGTCCTTTTGCTTTCTCCAGCGGGACGCTGCTTGGACTTTTGAAAATATTCACACCTGATGTGCACCCAGTGATGTGTTTGTATGGCTTGAAGGCCCGTGTTTCGTGTTGTGCCAAAGAGTGATCAGTGTCGTGAGTATTGGTTCTGCAAATGTGACACCATCTCTTTGAATTTTGATCTTTCTGTTTGGGTTGCATACTGATTTAGATTCTCTGGGGACCTTTCCGATTCTTCCGCCACGATTAGGCTTTGAGAACAAGGCTTTTCCCGAGACTCCCATGCGATGAAGTGATAGCTTCTTCCCGCCGCAGAAAATTCACAAGCTCTTCGAATGTCACTATTTTTTTAGACACATTCAGTGTTGTAAAAAACACTCGAAATTGAGAAGGGAGTGCTCTCAAGGTGATTGGGACGAGTAGTTTATCGTCTACCATTTCACCGAGCGCTAATAACTCCAATCTCAACTCAGCCACATGACGCAGAATTCCTCCACTTTCTCATCAGACCCCATAGAGAGGGTGTGCAGCTTCGACTGAAGATGAAGAATCTTTGTCTGATTTTTGGCTTCATAAATGGTTGCCAACTTGTCGTAGGCTTCCTTGGGTTTCTCTGCATTCTGAACATGAGGTTGCACATCATCATTGATACTGAGCATTATCAGCATCAAGGCTTTAGCACTAGCCATGTCATATTTTATGAGTTCATCGGGGCGCATGGGAGAGCAGTACATGCACTTCTGTGACACTCCCCATAATCCTTCAAATCAAGGATTGTCTTCATTTTTGTCTTCCGTGCCGCAAAATTAGGCCCTTTGAGTAATCGAGCGTCGATGTATAAGTAACTTCGAGCAGAGCGTATATCATAATAAAAAAATTATTTATTTGAAAAAGTTATTACAATTTGGACTCACCGTCAAGAATTACTCGGCTCGTAGATGCTCGTGATATTCGTGTCTTGTGAGATAGTGACGCTTAGGGCATTCTTCTTTGTCGTCACAATCGCGTCGTATCCAGCCTTCTAATTCTTCCCGTACTCACTTTGCTTTGCGGCAAATGGTGATGTCGAAAAGACATTACTCAAGGAGTCCTTCTTGAACTAGTTTTCAATGCTAGATTGCCACAATTTTGAAGCTCGCTCAAAGAAAGTAGAGTAGAACCTAGAGCTCTCAGGAGCTTCTCCATGGTGTTCTCTAGATGGCGAGTTGATATTGTGGCTTTCAGCTGTGGCGACCGTGTTATTGATGCTTTCAATCAAGTTTTCTACACACGACATTCGACGTAGTGTTTGAAGAAACTGTCAGAGACTCAAAACTACCTCGACAAATACTTACACAGTCAAGGTTTCCGTGCACAAAAATAAGTTCTCTCCCGGTGAGATCTCCACGTTTTCTTTCCACGCAGACAGTCTTCCACGCACATGTTGTCTTCCTTCAGCAGGTGGCTGAGTAAGTCTCCACGTCCAGCTGCAGCAGTCTCCAACACGCTCTGGTTTCGAACATGGCTTGGCTGGCCGTGAGTTTGATGTAATTGATTTTAGTGCCACTGCTCACTTTTATTGCAGTTGATATGACCATCGATGAATCCAAGCAGGTTACTCAATCTATTCAAAATCTGATGAAACAGTATCCCAACGCATTTCGGATCTTAAAATGTGCTCAAAGCTATTCGATAATACAATGTACGAGCTTCAGCATTCAGTCACACTATTACGGGAATGGGCTGATCCCAAATTGAAGACTCCACACGCAGCAGCAGTTCTCCACGTGAACTTCCACGTTTTTCTTCTGTCCAACGCACCAGCAAGAATGTTTCCTCTCCATGTAGCAGCAGCTGTCTCCACGTGAACTTCCACACCGTAAACGCCTGTGCACTCATGCAGCCTACTCTACGGCGCGCGTGAGCAGCTCATTGTCCTGACACGAGCTCTGACACTATCTGGATTCAGTGCAAACCCAGTCGGATCTGATCTACGACCCTTCGCTCTCCTCCACCTTCACACGCCTCCACTTCGACGCGAACCAATGCCAACAAACGACGTCTCAGCCGCACCACGGTGGGAGTTAAAAGGGGTGGATGTGGATTAATTCAGGACCTCGCCAAGAAGCTCACTCAATGGACGAAGTAAATGCTTCAGGCGCCCTGTAATGGCATGTTTTTGGAATTGGAGGGCGTGACCTGCAACAACGAAAGGGTTTACAAGCTCAGCTTTGCAGGCTTTGGCCTCACCGGCAAGATCTCACCCTACACCTCCAACTGCGCCAATTTGCAGTCGCTCTGATACCAAACTGAGAGATAGCCAGGAAGGAGAAATAGAAGAGATAGTTTATCTCATATTATTCTATCTAACACAAAGCATACGTACAGTATTTATAGGACAATAATCTATACTAGACTTCCTAAATGGATGGAGAAGATCCTCAACAGAAGCAGAGAATGATGGAATAACAGAAGAAGAAGATAAAGTGATAAGATTGACACCTAAGACAAATCTAATAACCAACGTATGCTAACAACAATATCATCCACAACAAGCGGAAAATGATTACAATTAAATATGTTTTCACAAGGGACTGTCAAATTACATTTTTCCTTTGCTCCAAAGACATCAACATGCAAATTTTCTCTTTCTCCAAACTGATCACAACAAAAGACGAGGAAGGCAACGATCTCCACCAAACCAAGACATCAAATGAAAGGAGAATCCTTCATCATTGGCCCCTGGGCCCAACCAAGATACAATAAAAGGTGCAATTCAACCCATGGCAACAACTGGCTTCCATAACACACAACATTCTTTCACATACACATTTCAATATAAACATAATTCAATACAAAACAACAGTTTACAACTGCAATAGAAAAAATTTCAATCAAAAATCAGGCTTGATCATGCAAGCCAAAGGAGCAAGGTCTATGGGGAAGCTACTTATGCCTCCCAATTGGGAATTGGGCATCCACTAGAACAACCCACTAGAATAATTCATCCCACACACATCCTTATGCCCCCCTACAAGTTTCTCCTTATGCCCCCCCATAGATTTCCTTATGCCCACCCCAAAGTAAGAAATGCAAGCTATTTCTTTTCCATGGTGGATCCCAAACCCAAACTCCCTCCACAAAACTCTGATGCCAATGGCATTCCTTATGCCCCCCACATGGATTCCCTAGAGCCTTCTCCTACACCTTCCCTGATGTAGTCTACCGAACCAACCAACAAAAGCAATAAAACATTATTTATACACACAACACAACAAGAAAATAACAGCAATAAGGAAGAAATAAATGCCTACCTTTCCATGATAGCTTTTGTTTCCAATAGCAAGCTCTCAAATCCAAGAACACAGTCCAAAACAATAATCTCCCAAGCATGCAAATATTTCCCCAAAACTTCCTCCAAAAACAGAGCTCCCACAAGAAAAATGTGCCCCCAAGAAAGTTGCCAAATGATTCAACAACCCCAAAACAAGAAGAGAGTTTGAATTATATAGAAGAGGGAAGAGAAGAGGATGATGTGGATCCATGTAGGATGCCACATCACACATCCTCAAATCCAACACAAAAGACAAAATCCATTCTCCCAAGCACAATAAAGAGGTGGGTGAAAAATGACAAGTTACTTGCACACTCCAAAGAGCCCACACCTCAAGGGACAACAAATTAAATGAAATGTAAGAGAGTGCAATCTAAAACAAGCAACATGATGAATAAAATTCATTATAAAAGTCTAAAATCAGCCTTCCAACCATAGGTATGGTTGGTAAATTAAATTGAGAGGCATGGTACAAGTTTTACTTGTCCCACAAGCCTCCAAAAATAGCCCCCAAGGACAAATTTGAATTTCCAAGAAGGTGGATCGTTTCATACTCCAAAATCTGACTTACACAACTCTTACACAACTTACACATCACTTACATATTTAATACAAAGAGCCAACACTTCCATTATTACTTTCCCATATCCCAATTTGACTTATTTAACTTTTAACCATATGTTTTCTCACATAAATCTAACACAATTTTAATTAATTAAAAGAAGGGAACACATTACTAATAAAATACATACAACAATAATAAAAGAAACACATTAATAAAATACACAAACCCATGGTCACATATAAAGGAATTCCCCCATGGGAATCCCTAACAAAATACAACACACACACACAAGACATGTTGCCATGGTGACCTTGTTGAATTCACCTAGAATTCTATTGTGGTTGGTCTCTGATCCCCTAATGTTTGTTGTGATATTTAACCTGCAAAACACAAATACCTCCTTCGACCTCGTGGCCATATCAGAACATTCAAAATGAATAATAATAAAATCGAGAAAACCAACTATATAAATGAATCAGAACAACATCGAAGTAACAACTACATCATTTGCATTTTTAATCAACAACTATATCATCATCAAATAATTTCCATTTTCTAAGTTTACTCCAAATATGAAATATCACATGTCCGAACAACATCTACAATATAACCATGTCCAA
The DNA here is from genome assembly GCA_018340775.1 of Taxus wallichiana var. yunnanensis. NCBI lineage: Eukaryota > Viridiplantae > Streptophyta > Pinopsida > Cupressales > Taxaceae > Taxus > Taxus wallichiana. The sequence goes on along the minus strand of CM031237.1, from coordinate 794,716,565 downwards.
CAACATGTCAACATCTATATAAAATGTCTCCAACAATCATCATGCACCATATATGAATCAGATCCAACAATAATCCAGGATCTGACATCTAACACCATATTAAATCCAAACTATAAGGATGTCCATCATATAGTCTATAGTATCGTGATCGGTAATAAAAGGTGTCAAAGGGAAGTGGGCGCTACACAAATAGCAAGTTTGGGAAGAAAAATGCTAGTAGTTGTACTTCATGGTGGAAGAATGTTGATTCTAGTCACTTGGTTGTGGACAGTCACTCGAATAATGAGTCTTAAGATGGATCTACAAATTAGGAAGATGTGATTCCCGTGAATAAGATGGTTATGCATTCCTCTACCCCTATAGATAATTATCCTACTCCCATCTCCGAGATTGGGACTTTGTCTCTTCCTCTTCCCCTACTTCTTTGGAGATCGTAAATAAGGTGGATAAATATAATATTGAAATTTTTATACTAGTTCACACAAATGAAAATGTAAATCCAAACACTAGTGATGATTGGTCTACTGTGAGTAGAAGAAAGAAAGGGAAAGTCAATGAATCCCTTAAGATGCATCTTAGATCCCATGGGAAGAAGTCTCATGGATAGTTTTTTGGTTTGTTTACTTTTGTGTTTGTTCTTGCTATTGTTTTGATGGTGTTTTTTTGTCCCTCTTTGCTGTTGGAAGAGGAAGCCCTATGTGTTCCTCATTGATATATTTTCATCTCCAATGGTGCTTATTGTAACGGGAAAGGGTCCCCTCAACCCTCTTTTACCCTTAATAAAAATAAATAAACATGATAAATTATGTATTAGAAATAAAGAGAGTTCTGAAATAATACATAAAGATATCATCAATAACGGAAGATCAATGGGAAATTAGGAAAAATAAATAACATTCTTACAAGCTAATATACTTGTACTCTTGCAAATTGGGGGCTCATCTTTCAAAATGTAGAGCTCCACACAATGTTTATGTTGTAATTCACCAAGAATCCTAGTTGAAGTTTCAGTTAATCCTCCTTGCTTCCCTAATCCTAATCGAAATATCTAGGGAAGAGTTTTGATAAGTTTTCTTTTCTTCTACGGAAAATGAGAAAAACTAGTTTGGAAGGATTACATTCAAAATTTGACTCTCCCTTTGGAAACCTTGTGAAAATCCAACCCCTATGATGGTGATGTTGTTGTAACGTAATTTGTCTTCTATCTCTAAAATGAGATTAGGATAGCTGAAGAACAAATGTAGTACTCTAGGAACGAAGCAAGCCATTCCAAGACGAACAAAAATTTGATAAAATTATAAAACATTATGGACTAGAAATGCACAAATAGGCAGCCGGATGTAATACATAAAGAGTGGGGTTGGGAAATATGCTATATTTAGTCCCCCAAGCTTATAATGACTGTTTAGATAGATTGAATCTACTTTCCCTACCCCGAGAATGAAACGAACTAATGTCTCAGAGGCCAAGCCGAAAGAATATCTTTATAATCAAGCCACGAAAGGAAATGGGTTGGTTGGGTCTCTAGTTTCAATTACCCTTTTCTGGTGACCCGTCATGCATCTAGCGATACTAGCGATACTACGGATCATATACCCATGCTACAGCTGTCTTGGACAGGAAGGTTGGCACGGTAATGGCTGGAAAATTGTTACTGTTACTCTTTATTTACAACTTTCGAAGCATAATATAAGAAAATTACATTGTCTGATTTTTTTGTTTTTCTTTGCATTCGTAGAATTTTAAATCAAGAAACCCAAACTAAATGCACGATTCAATAAATATGCATTCACAATCGATTTTATGTCATCATCTCGGAACTTAAAAATAAAAAGAATGGTTTCCTTTTCTGTGAAGAAAACATAAAAAAACCAGATGAAGGGGCCTGCTATGTGAGCTCAGAACCGACCAAGAAAAATTACATTCTTCTGAATAATTATCCAAGTTAATGTGAGAAAAAGATTGTTGAATTATAATTTATCCATTAAAACAGCTCTGATGACCGTGCGAATAGTGCTTTTCCTTGTGGATGACCTCCTGAACGTACTGAAATTCAGAGACCTGGCACGGAATGGAGATTGCCGCCCTTTGGTCGAACCCATATTCTTCCTCCGCCTCATTGAGCAGCTTCTTGAATAGAGGGTGGTTTATATACTCCACTGGTACTACACAGCGCTGCAGCTCTTCTCACTGCGCCCCGACGTACACGGGCTGAAATCCCTTCCGCCACACTTCCGCTTCTTTCTTCCAACTCAAATGCATCGGAAACTGATGCATCCCGCCACTGCAATTATGAAAACCTGTTAGAAGATATAGATATAGAAGGGAGGAGAACCCAATTTATAGGCTCCAATATGCTATCTGAAAAGAAGACCGCGTTTGTCAACATTGGGAAAGTTTCATTTCATTATGAAATCTATATTAGATACGTCCAAAAGAAAAACAAGGATAGTTGCGTTCAAAGCAAAACGTTTAAAATAGGTATAATTATGTGGAGCAATCGTATAGAAACATCGTGCATGTGACATGATGACCTAATGGCTCAACCCTTTGGAAAGGCTACGTCCTCACCCTCTTTAATTTCTTCTTTGCACACGAAACTTTCCGTGCTGAATCACTTGTAACAAATTGACTGATACCATACTCCTTTCTATACACCTCCACGAATTTGCCAAGTGTCTTCGTTGCCGAGGTTAATATTATTCCTAATTCTGGCGTTTAGCAATTAATAATGTTTAAAGTATACTACTACTTTTCACTTTATGCTCATTTTTAATGGCTTCGTGTACGTTATTTTCGCAAAATATTTATACTACCACATGTACCAAAAGGGTATTGCCGCTAGGAATGTAATTTATTTATTTATTTGATGAAAAAGTGAATTCAAAAGCTATTTTCAGTATCTTTGGGCTCTTGGTCTATTGGTGATGTTGTTAGGTTCTCAAAGAGCCTCCCAGGGGTCAAGTCTTGCTGAGTGCAAGGCCTAGAGATTCTTGATACAAAGAATCAAAACTGTTGAGGCCAGGATCATACTCGCATGACTTTGATGGCGTGGATGCCCCTTACTTGTAGTTGCTTAAGCTGAAGGTGATCACAAGTACTGTGAATCGTAATCTGCTATATGCTTCCTCTGAAGCATGAAGTTTAGTTGTACGATTGCTCATACTTATAAATCTACTATATACTTCCTTCGAAGCATTAGCTATGCTCATACTTATAAATCTACTATATACTTCCTCCGAAGCATTAGCTAGCCTAGAGATTCTTGATAGAGAGAATCAAAACTATTGAGGCCAGGATCGTGCTCTGTGTGACTTTTATGGTGTGGATGCCCCTTGTAGCTGCTTAAGCTGAAGGTGATCATAAGTACTTGTAATTGTAAATTTGTTAAATGCCTCCTCCGAAGCATGAAGTTTAGTTGTACTGTTGCTTGTAATTGTAAATCTGCTATATACATCCTTCGAATCATTAGCTAAGATGCCACCAATATATGTAATGTAGTGTCCGAAAGAATGCACTACTCATAAAAAAGAAAAAGAAACTATTAGTTTTTCTCTATTAAACCACTTAATTAAAAATATATAATTATACATAACTATTCATGTAACATGTAAGTAAAACATGACAATGCAAGGATAATAAAAATTTCAAACAAGCGAAGGTTTGTACATATAAACAAATTGAGAAGATGGTATCACTTTTTTTGTTATACTCTAATTTAATTAGAAATATAAAGGTCTATCTAGAAATTCATGTAACATAAATAAAGGTGGATGCAAAGGTAACACGAATTTCAAACAATCTAATATTTGTATATATAAATATACATAATAAAATAGATTTAGTTACATACACATATCGAATGGATGTCATTGGTAGGAATTTATTAAACACTAGAAAATGTTAACAATGTCAATATGAATTATTTATGAGAACATGGTAACCTATATGATTGCAAAAAAATAATTTTTCGATGATACATAAATAATTTTGTAGACCAATGCCCAATAAATATATTTGTTTTCCAAGGTTGTTTATCTATGCAATTGAGTTTTTACAAATTGTGTCCAACAAAAGCCTTTTGTTAAATATGTCATTGTTCTTGTGAATTGAACAACCATCTTATTGAATTAAAGGAAAACTTTATTGAATTGAACAATGTTTTAGGCCAATGCCCAACAAATATATTTGTGTTCCAAAGTTGTTTATCTATGCAATTGAGATTTTTGCAAATTATGTCCAACAAAAACCTTTTTGTTAAATATGTCATTGTTCTTGTGAATTGAATGACCATCTTATTGAATTAAAGGAAAAATTTATAATTAGTAATATTGTAGCCATTTTTATTAAAGAGAAATTATAATATGTTTGTAGAACTAGGGGAATGTCCAAGAGGATGCTTTCTTGTGCAAAAACATTCACCATATAGAACATAAATAATTAAAAATTGAGTAGTCATAAAAGGAGAAAAGATTTGAAATTGCTATATAAAGATTGTGCAACAACAATTAAGTACTTATATTTTTACAATGATAGTAATTGTAGGAAAGCATCTCCTTTCCATCTAATGATGTTGTAGGACTTCATTTCATCATGGAATATACCTAAAAATAGACATGTGATTCTATATGAAGGCTAAGTACTAATGATTAACTCTACACATATTTGTGAATGTTAGGCCATGTGCTTAAGTTATGTCATTCTTAATGCATCTTTGTTTAATTGAAGGCATTATATATGATTTTTGTATTGTGATCGCCCATCTAATGGAGAACAATATTTTACCATGGTTATCCTACATTATAGGTTCTATATGTATTCTTGTTAGGTTTGTTTGGTACAATCATGGATAATTGTAGGTATATAATCCGAACAATATATATGATGGAGGAAAATAGCAAAATACTCATATTGGAAAAAAATTGATATGTGGATAAAATATTTAAAAAGAGGGAGGTTAGATATAATGTGTGATGATCTTCTACAATTCAAGAGTAATCAATAACATGAACTCAACCACTCATAATAATATTATGAGTAGTTATGCTCTAACTATAGAATGGATCTTATCCAATAATCTTGGCCACACCTCATTATTATAAATCATCACATAAATACACAAAATTGTGAAGACTAACAAACTATTTATATCATTATTCTCCTTAGTTTGGACATAAGAAGTAATCACACCAACATAGGAACAAGAAATTAAGACACATACCTTATTAATGCAAGCTTTCAGTTTATAGATATTTCTATTTTAAATATCAACTCGCACATGATCACCTACATACAAGAACTCGATAGGCCCTAATTTCACTTCCAGCTTAATGTTCCAGATTTTCACCGACCGACCACACATACACCAACCATTCCATATAATTTTGAAAGATATAAGATCAATGTAATTAATTTCTTTTCTATTCATCAATTTATTGTAGGGGTTATTTTGAATTTAATACAACACATTAAAAAAACATGTCACTATATCATATACGTTGCCCTATTATTAGTAGTTGACAACAAAATGTTTATTGTTCACCAACCTTTGTTGGCTCCACCTTCATATTTTTGGTTGATCATTTATCATAAAGGACATTGAAGCTGGTCTTAAGATACAACTACAAGCTTATCTGTACAATGACACAACTCTAAATTTATTGTAAAAACAATGTCTTGAAATTTTTAAACAACTTTCTATGCCATTGAATACTATTAAATTTTGTTTACATGTAGTAATTTTGATGAAAATGTAAATAACCTATAAACCTAAAAGTGAGTTTAAATATCACGAGAATAGAATTCAAAACTATATACCTCTTGATGGACCCAACACCACGATAAAATTTACTAAGAAATTCATAACAGTTGTGATCAACTTATTTAATAAATCCATAATTACGCCAGAGGCGTGCCTAATGCTCCCTTGGCTATTTACGACGATGCTCTCCAGCTTCAGGTGGTTGTCATCATGCTCTCCTACTTCACTTGTCTGTCCACCAGTGGCCATGTGTTCTTCAGGTGTGTTCTTTCTACCTGTCTTCGGCTCCATCTCTCCCTGTCGGTCCCTACCAGCGTTAAATGTGGGTTGTATTGGCTGGATGCGTATTATTCTGGTTTTTCCTTCTATCAACTTTCTTGTGCCACCCCTGCTTCCAACCTTCCTACACAGTAACCCCACCAGTCATGCCCAGGTTTGTTTTGGGGCCTTTTTTCCCTTTCAGAAAGTGTATTCTTGTTTGTTTTTGTAGTTTTCGATTTTTACTTCCCGTAATTTAACATTCCTCTCTTTCTTCTGATTAATTTTTTGTTTTTTAACTATCAGCTACAGGCCTGATAATTGTTGTATGGGGGTGATTTGTATTTCACAATGTTTGTTGCAGCATCTAATATTGGATAACAGCTGCAAAATAAAAACCCCTTTCTTCTAGGTTACACATCTCATTACGGAATTTGACATTCCACACCTTAACATTACTTTCTGCTGCATATACAAGAAATAAAAAAAACTGAAATAGTAACCAATGGCGTATCTTGCTCCTGCGCCCTGGAGGAGAAACTGTTACTTATAAAGATGATAGTGTAGCAGGATATACTTTGTTATTGATGGCAAAAAAAAAGGATATATATGATATGGTGAAACCAATGGATACATATGAGATTTGTTTACCATCATTCCTTATATGTACTCGCAATTGGTATGGATTAGAATTTATCCTTAGATAAAAGTTTAGAATGATTGGTTGTATAAGTCTTAACTCCTTATCCATGTGAATGGAAGATAAAACACAAATATAATATCGTATTTAACTAACAGTGATTGTATGGATTGAGACATACATAAGCACCAAACTATTCAATGCAAAATATCACGAATTGGTAGAATGGAGGCACACAATGAATTATAAGGCCATAAGGTCATAAGAAGAAGAGACTTCCAAAATCCTTTGTGTATTGTTTGTCCAAAAACAGATTACAACACATGATTATTCACAAAACATTAATATTAGAATAGAATGGAACATTCAGGATTGACTTAAAATTATATTTTTACACTCGCTGCTTATTCCAACTAGTACCATTTCAAAAATGTGGTCTACGGAAAATATTCTTAAACCCTTATTAACATGGCATCTATACTAATGGAAAATTTTCTTGATTCATTAGTTAAGGTCTCATGAAATTCAAACGCTTTAGATGGAGGAGGATGAGATACAAAATTGCACATGAAAGCTACAACACCACCACAAAATGACCATGTCACATGATAATTTGCATAAATACCTTATTCTACACTCACATACTAGCTAGCAATCACATGTGTACAATGCAATGTGAACATCCAATGGTATATGTTATTTGGTTTATAGGAATAGTTATTACTTTTGTAGGTGAGGTTGATACAAGGTGTAATTTATTTTGTAAGTGTAGGAATCTAGATGAAGCATTACATTTAAAGGTTCTATCTCTACATTTAACATTTGTTACAAATTCACCTATACATTTGAAAATCTTATATCATGAGTGATATCCTTTTGCAAACTATTTTATTCGAACTAAACATGAATACATGAAGAATTTCATACATTTGCAGATTTGAGAGCATGAGTGGTAGCCTTTTGTGGCCAATTTTTTTGGCACTAAACATGAATACATTTGATACCGCTTTGGATAGTTAATTACTTTTGTAGTTGATGTGGTTTGTAATTATTTGGGGAAAATTGTGTTAGTGTTGCAACATGTTTGAGATGGTGGTTGCTTTGCTTGTTTGCTTGGTTATTTGTTGAAAAATTATTTTTTGTGCTATCAATAACATGTTGATAAGGGGTGTGATTGATAGTGGAAGTGTAGGAATATAGATGAAACATTACATTGAAAGATTATGTGTACATTTCAAATTTGTTACAAATTCGTACATATACATTTATGAATACATGAAGACCTCCATACATTTGCAGATTATATATCATGAGTGGTATCATTTTGTGGCCAATTTTATTTTCACTAAAAATGAATACATTTGATACCCCTTGAATGGCACTACCGCTTTGGATACAAGAAGTGTTGAGTAAAGTACTACTTGAGGTGTTATAAAAGTATAGGTAGTATTTACGACGGGTTGTTTTGGTTGACTGATAGTAGCGGAATGGATTCCGTGACTCTATTCAAAGATAATTTTAGATAGGGAAGCACTTTAAGTTTCTTAAGGAATTTCAATAGTGGACATGTTAAAAATTTGACAAATTATCAAGGACAATGAGATATTTCAAATTTTCCATTGTCTTCGGAATAGGAACTTCTAAGGAATTTTTTTATAGATTAAAATGTTTCAATCCTACGCAACTTCCAACTATAGCTGGAATGACATGACACAACTTATTGCCTAAAATTTCTAAATATGAAACCATTGTAATTGTTCCAATCTCTTGAGGAAGGGAACCTCCTAATGCATTCCATGAGAGATCTAAATACAATCAAGATTTTAAATACTCGGTAAGAACTTCTCCACGTATACTTCCCAATTACTTATTGTACAACAAGTCTAAAAACTCTAATTTATGACATTCCTTTAATTTGGCAGGTATTTTTCTTGACTAATGGTTGTGATACGAGAGAAAGTTATCTCAGCTCTATGAGGTTACCAATAGAATCAGGAATTATTCAAGATGGATTATTTTGAATAAGAGACAAGAGTCCTAAATCTAATATATCGCCACTCAAATATAACCTTTCCATTTTTTGAAAAGCTTTAAATCTAGATGGAATGAACCCACTCAACATATTATATTCTAAATCTAAGTAGTTTAAGCCGCACACGTAATTTGCTAAGGTATGCTTCCGCTTATGTTGTTAGAAGAAATTTCAAACCAAGAGAGGTTAGGTGAAAGTTTGAAAATGTAGAGAAGAAAAACACCAAGAAAATGATTACTTCACAAAATTATCTACCAAAGATTGAAGAAATTTGTAAAGCTATGACAAAGTACAAGGTGTTATTATTCCAATAAACCAACCGATTAGAATCCAAGCTAATTATTTCAAGCAGGTGCAACTTACCTATCTCATTGGGCACTATTCCACTCAACTGGTTGAATTGTAGATAAAGAGTTATGAGATTGGTACATTTTCCAATGGAATTTGGTATCACTCCACTAATCTGATTTCCCCATAGATTTATTCTTCTCAGGTTCATGATTTTTTCACAAAGAAGTGATGGAATTTGTCTTGTTAATTGGTTTTGAAATAAAGATAAGTCTTGAAGAGAAGAATAGTTGGTTCATAGAAAGATAAAGCATTTCTAGGTTGATCAATTTGGCACAAAAATATGATGGAATGTGTCCTAAACCCATTAACTTAAAGAGAAGAGTAGTTAGAAATGGAAAGAGGTATTCTTCCTCTAAGTTGATTTCCTACAAGAAATGCGTGTTGTAAATACCCGAATTTATTACAAATATCTGGTGGAATATTCCCTAATAATTAGTTTCCATCTAAGGCTAAAAGATCTTCACAAAAAAAAAGAGAACAAATATTGATATGTATTGTATACTAATTTCCACAATAGACCAATGAGCCTTAGGCCACTCAATAATGAGAAATGTGATGTATACAGTGAAATATGATGTAAACAATGAAATGTGTGAACTAAATTCAAATCAAACATAAAATAAACAAGTAAAGCATAGAGATATTCAGTCCTTTGGATCCTCCACCTTAATGACATGTATATTTCCACACTATGAGGCATCAAAGGATGACGGTGAGGGTGTTGGCTACAGTATCGCTATAGTATTTTTTAATGTAGATCCTCATGAAGCATTGACACTGTTTCACCAAATGTAATCAAATAAGTGTCAAACATGATCCATTCCTCCGTACAATGCATGAAATGCAATACAATGACTAGAAAATGTTTGCTTTGAGAAAAGCAAGCCATCAAAAACACAACCGTTGACCATAAAATTGAATCACCATGATCAAATACGATTCCATCGTAATAAGAAAAAATGATTAGTATAAACAAAACTTCACGAGAGATAAGAAATTAACTCCTCCTAGCCAAATTCCAATGAAAGGGTGAAGCCAATTCCCCTCATTAGCCCCCTTGAGCTCCAACCATAAAATAATGTAGGATATTCACAACCATGATAGCAAGACAAGGGCTTCAACATTACAAACAAATACTCACAAACATTTTGTTGTAACACATGAATAAACAAATAAAACTTGTAACTTTTCAAGTAATCACAAAGGCTCAATCTAGTGCCAAAGAAGAAGGAATAACAATTTCCACCTCCTTATACTATCTAAGTGGGTTAAGGGTAAACCCATGAACCTCCAAAGTGCATATCACAACACTCTAAAAAAAAATCACTTATTTAATTGTTGACAATTTCTACACTTGTGTAGAAATGGGAAACTCGAAACTTTGTTATGATGGATAGCATTGGTGAAGTATACCTAAGCTAGGGGAATTTATATCAAATTATATCGTTACTACTGATTTATTTAAAATATTACGTGAAATATGTAGTTATGTGTCCTGTTACAAAACATAATAGATCACATAGTCTGCAATTTCACGAATATCCTTAGTAAAAGAACACAGCCCCAAAGGACAGCTGCGTTGTCTTGATGAAGACACCAAATTGTAGAATAAGTGAAGTGTTTGGTTTTGGGACAGAAAACATATTTGTAGTTTTCAAATAATCAACTTCACTATTATTATGATTGTGCTCATCAGATTTATTGCTCTTTGAATTCATTAAAGTTGTTTGTGATTAATGAAATTGCATCCATCTATGCTATCATAAAATTTTTACAAGTGACTCCTTTCCTACTACTTCCATCTAGAAAATACCACCAAACACATAGTGACAATAATATCTAAATGGAGATAGTAGGAAGGAGTCAAAGTGAAGAGCATATGTTTAATGCAGTAAAATAGCATACAAGGATGCACATTTCATTCAAAGGTTACTTATTGGAGGTTACAGGTTTTCCTTTTAATTTTATCTCTTATATCAATTCATTTGATTAAGATATTGAGCTTCTTACATCATTGTACAATCAAGGAAAATATGAATGTAGAAAGAGATAGTCAACTCATTATTTCAACTTAATGCTTTATTGAAAAGAGATCACAAGTTTTCCCACACAAGCCGTGGGATGTGACTAAGTAACAACATCATATACATGGAAAAGAGAATATTGCATGTGCTAAAGAATAAGAGTAGAGGAGTAAAAGTGAACCCATCATTGCCTTTTTATCTTCTTTCCCACTCCGCATCATCTACATCTCTAGCTTCATCTCGTTTCATCTTCTGCTTCCATCTCCATCTTCTTTTCTTGTCACCTGCAAGATAAAGAGTAGTACCTGTCAATTTTGAGCTCCGGGTACATTTTTATTCCTATACACCTATTCTAAAGAAAATACATATTCTAAGTTCAATGTATCTAATGGTACTTGAAAGAAATAAATACAGGTACATGACACAGACAAATCGTGAGACGCAAATGGGCATGCAAGAAGAAGAGAGTAGAGTGCATAAAGAGAAATATTTAGCAGAAAGAAATAAAAGGAAAAGGATTGGAATAGAAAAGTAGAATCTGAAATAGCTTACAAAGAAACAGATGTGGAGATGCATAAAAGAAGTTGAAAACAGTTCACAGAAGAAGAATGAAGAAGAAAATAAGATCACATGGATATAAGAGAGGCCAAAAGCCTATATATTTCTAACTTATTTATGAGTTTTGCAGGAACAGGTTGCAACATGGAATGAAAAAGATCAGTTTAACTGGTTAATAAAGAAAAACTATTGTTTACTTTCAAGAGAATGGAAAACAAACATCATTTATAGATGGTTTATAGAAAGAAGGAAGCATCAGAATAAGTCAAGAAGGAAATACTTTTACAAATCAGGGTGGAAAGCTGAAAAGGAGAGAGGAAAACAGTCATTTTGGAAAAAAATTTGCTAGAGTCTCCCTTGTAAAATTGACTTTTGATTTAAAACAGAATTGAAATACATGCTTTATAGGCTACTACATGCTTTATAAGCTATCTGAACTTCAAAAGGAATCATAACAGTCAACAAAAAGTATATGTTTCATCATTACAAATGATATCATGATCAAATGGAACATACAGATATTTTAGAAGTTCATCAAGTACAAGTATTCAAAGTTCATTTTATTTCCAAATTCAAGTGTGAATTAAGCCAACTACTTCACAATTTTCCAAGGTTGCAATGGATCAAGAAAAGCAAGCATGAATAGAATTCGATCAAGTGAACAGAAAATCCATAAAAGGTGGCAGAGAGATATTCATATCTTTTAAAAAATAGATCAAGTTGCAGAAATCTGAGAGAGAAGGATTTCAAAAAAATTGCTAGAGTCTCCCCTTGCAAAATGGAGTTTTCAGATTGGACAAAATTGAAAATATGCTTTACCAACAAAATTTAAATACAGTGATTGTATTGTTGCTTCTAAAAAGGGAAAAGTTATGACATAAAAAAACTTAATGATTTTCTTTGAGTTCCAACTTCTCTCAAGCACAACCATAAGAAGCATATACAGTCTACTTAACAAAGCCGAGTTCATGATGTAAATGAAGCCAAAGAGGCCAAGTTTATAGAGTATTCAATTACAGGTGAAGCCAGGGCCGAGGTTATCAAAGGTAAAACTCAAGCACAATGATCAATAAACAGTTGAGTTACAAAAGGCCGAAGCCATTTAAAATGAACAAAACATAAGCAAACAAATGACAAGGCCGAAGCCAGAAGAAATATGAAGCTACAGGTATAGCCGAAGGTCACATTACAGTCAATTTTTCAAATGACCGAGCCATATTTCAAGAACAAGAAAACATAGAATAAGTTCAAAGGCTTTTCTTTTCATATTAACACTTGCAGAGAGTCGACAGACTGAAGAACTTACCACATTATCAACAGTAAGGCCAAGAAAAGACAATGGCAGCCATCTCCCTTATAAGCTCATGTTCATGCTCATCGAGGCCGAATGATAGAAACAAAAACTAGAGAAAAATGCAAGTTGTGTCATTGTACAGAGATCAAAGGAGCCACTGAAAACAAATTGAAAAAGATCCACAAGATTCGTAAAGGGAAAGGGTCACAAAAACATATACCTTCATATTCTTTCAAAATGCAGGTCAAGCTTCAACAGATTTCAACAATGGTGGCACAAGGATCGAACAAAGATCTCGAGCTCAAAGAAGGCCCCAAAATAGAGAAGAAAAACAAGCTTAGAAAAGACAACGACATGGCCTTCAAGTCCATCATCATCGAAAACAAAGCAAAGAATACAGAAAATAGCCAAGGGTCGAGTTTACTCACTCAGAAAAGCTTCGTGAGCTTAGAAGGTTAAAAAATGGAGAAAAGAGAAATAGAATAGAGCTAAGCTTCCATGAAATGATCAAAAGCCGAGCTCCAAAACTTCAAACAATGGCGGCCAAAGAAAATTTGCCAGGGCTTCACCACCCTCCACGAGCAAAATGAAATGACCAAAATGGAAAGAGCTCGAGATTTTATTTCTTCCACTCCAGCGTGGTCGAGCTAACTCAACCGTGCTCAAGCAATCAATGATCAAGCTTCATCAAGGACAAGATCAAACGGCCGAGGATTATGCACAGAGACCAAAATAAATAACCACGGTAAGTCCTCCACCGATCCAATCAATGCATAGGTCGAAACCCTAACCACAGGTTCGAAGATCGATGACATCGCAGAGTAGGTACAAAGATCAAGGGCTCGGGAATGGTCATCATTTTCCAAGAAAACCCAACACAGGTTAGGTTACCACCAACAAAACACATTGGAGGGGTGAGTCACCATGGGAAGGGGCCAGCCCACGTGTCCACGTATTAATCATTGCAAGTGACTTTCAAAAGTCTGACTATAGTCTAAGCTATGCATGCGTCCAAAAATCAAGGGTGACCACATTATACACAATGATCACCGAAAAGGTGAAATATAAACCTTTTAACATGCCTAAGTCCACATGGTGGCCTAACATATATATGGTGCCCCTTGTAAATTTTTCAAAAAAACATGAATTTTCCTAAGTCCACAAGGTGGCAATGCCCAAACCAAGCGAATCAAAGGTGGTCCCCACAAGGAGTTTGAAATAAAATTGTAAGTATCACTCATGTGATCATTCAGGAAAAGGGACAAATATCAGAACATGTGCACATTGGAGGGTGGTCCCCACAACTATTATTTTGCAAATATTGCTAAGTGTTGCAATATTTTTCCCATATGTAGGGAGTATATTTTTGCATGTCTTCACAAGAGGACAAAACAGAGAAGAAGACAAATTTGCATGCTCAAAGGAGGAAGACTTGCCTAGCAAGAAAATTGTATTTTTAGCAAATTATTCACCCATTCTTTCTTTAAAATAGAACAATCAACTTCAATTTGACTGTATTGTATTTAAGGCTGTTAATGCCTATTTTTTACTGCATGCTCTAGTTTGTATTATTTTTATTCCTTTATTTATTATTAAATAAAGGATAAAATTAGGATGCATGGGCGAGTACAACCTTTAGGCTATTTTTAGGAAGGGGGTGAACCTTTTTTTTTGCTATATATTGTGTGCCTTTGCAAAGCACAAGGGATCTTCCCAGAGGGATCTTCCTAGAGGAATTTTGGATATAGGAGTACTGAAGCAATTTCTGCCAGTTTTTCCCTCTGAGTGTGAAGTATTTTATGCCTCTCCAAGTTATTTTGCAGTCTTGTGTATGTTTATATTAATTTTGTGAATGAAAATTCCTTGATTAACCATTTTACCCTGCTGCAAATCCATTCCTTTTTGCTTAATTCTAATGTGCATGTTAACTTATTAGTACTATTGTGAAATCTCCCTCAGTACAATCAAGTGTTTTGCCCTTAGATTTCTACAAAAAGGTATTAATTGGTTCGTGCATCAAAAAATTCTTCACAAATCAGTTGTGTATTTTACTCAGTCAAAGTTCTTACACAAATTTGGTGTATCACCTTAGTCTTATTTATTTTTTCAGTCATCTTTTTCCCTTGAACTCCCAGAAACTAGTTTAGTGTACACCAATAAGGAACCGGCCTTTTAATCCTAGAGATTCACCTCACAATAGGTATACCCATAGACCTGAGGTGTCTCCATTGTATCTATGAGAGAGAGAGATCATTTTGTAGGCTTAGAAAATATGTTGCCATCTCTCTATAGGGTGCACTTTTGAGATATCAGTTTTTGGCACGCCCAGGTGGGACCACGAATCAGATCTGAATGCAAGTTCATGATTCTAGAGCAGATCTAGAGCAGATTTACAAAAATAAAAGTTACTTTCAGGAGCAAGTCTGTAGCAATTTATTCTAAATATTTTATGATCTTTTGGTGACTCCATAAAGTTGATTTCAGACCAGTATTGCAGCATGTTCCATGCCTAAAGTGACTACAAGATCATCGGTAAGAGGAATTCCTCCTGAGTTTGTTTCTTTACCTTTGAATTCTGCTAGAAGGAGAAGAGTTGGTAATACATTACCTTATAATAGACCTGGTTTTGATAACCCTCCTCCTGATATTCCTTCACCACGTATAAATTTTACAATCCATATCCCGTTTTTCCAATGGCTCTTCAACCACCCAGAAATTTTGTGACCTTTACTAATGGCAGCCCATTAGTAATTCTAGTTTACCATGATATTCCTAATGCTGCCATGAAAAGTTTGCCATCATTTACTAGAGAAAATCAAGTTACACCTGCTTGAACATATTAAAGATGTTGCAGCCATATGTGTAGTCCATAATATCACTCACGAAGACGTAGCTTTAAGACTTTTAGCTGCATCTTTTAAAGGACAAGCCTTGCAATGGTATAGAAATCTAGAGATTGGAAGCATAAGAACTTGGGATGAATTAGGTGAAAAACTACTGAAACAGTTCCAAGATAATTCAGATCATTTATCCCTCATAGAACAACTATCTACTATCAAAAGAGCCCCTCATGAGTATATGTCTAGTTTCAACATCTATTTTGCTAGGACTTGGGAAAGAATCCCAACAAGTGTTAAGCCTCAAGTTGATCATGCTTTCCTTTATTACCTCAGAGCATTGAATAGTGATATTTCAACTATGATCCAATCCATGGGAGGTTTTACTTTACCTGATGCCTATGACATTGCTATAAAAGCTGAAAAACAACCTTATTCAGGCTGGAAAATTAGCACCAAGGCCTACAATGCCATTTTTGGCAGATTTAGCCCCTATTCCATAGCCTATTACGATTGTAGAGCCTGTTGTTGTAGCCCCATCCCCAGATATGTTTAAAGCCTTGCAAACCATGGGAAATAAGCTGACATCAATTGAAAATAGACTTGCATTGCCTAATAGACCTTATCAGGCTCCTTATCAACAAAATCAACAAAATAGGCAGCCTTACCAATAGAATCAGAATTATAGGTAGCCTTATCAGCAAAGGTAGTTTGATTCTAATGTTCCTAGTACATCTAACACTTTGGTTCCAGTTAATATGGCTACAGAGGAGTGGTGCCAACCTTGTAATCAGCCTCATTCAGCTACAAATTGCCCAAATGCTTTCCTGAACCTGAATCTTGTTGCACAACCTCAATCTGAAGCATTGTTCATGCCTCAAATGGAGAGTGGGCAGAAAGAAGGTCATGTTCAGAAAGCACCTAAATAGAATTTGGTCAGCTTCAATGAGGAAGATTTCATTGTAGTTACCACTAGAGCTCAAGAGAAGGCTACCGAAAATAAAAAACAACAAAATAGACCTGTGTTGCCCACTATTACTGATAATTCAGCATCTACAGCCCCAAAACCAGCCAACATCCTTATTGTCCTTCAAAGAACAACAAGCATTACAGCTTTGGTAAAGAGCAACAAAAACAACTATAGCCTGATCCAAGAAGATTATTTATTCCTCAGATATCCAAAGTTGTTGAAGCAGAGTCAATTTTTGCTAAGGCTTATGCTAAAACAGTTGAGTCTATCTCTAAAACGTTGCTTCTTTTAATATCGTTGATGTAATGAAAAAGCATAATGTTAACATCTCGATGTGGGATGCTTTAAGCATTCTAGGACAGCAGGATTTACTCTCTCATGAACTAGCTAAACTACAAATTTCTTCAAAAACAACAAAAAAGAGGTTCAAAAGATAGATATGGTCCTTGGAACACTTGATCAAGACCACCTAAAAGGGGTTAGATGGATGGTTCAGAAAGTTTTAAATGCTCATGACATAAAGAAACCACCACCATTTTATCTATCACTTGATTATTGGAGAAAATCTAGTTCATAACTGCATGGTGGATAGCGGTGCAAGTAGCACAGTTATGCCAAAAGCAATTGTTGAAAAATTGGGCCTGCAATATGAGCCTACAGAAAAGAATGTTTTATAGCTTGATGGGACTACAACTAATACAGTTGGTGTAATAAAAAATTTAGAGGTAACATTACACGCTTGCCCAAATGTTTCCATTCTATAAGATGTTACAGTTGTGGATTTACCTCCCTATTTTGCTTTGTGCCTATCTAGAGACTTTATAGCGAAAATAGGAGGTTATCTCTCTTCAGATTGGTCTTTCTTTTTTTTTACCACACATTATGGCACTAAGGTTACTTGTCAATTCAGAACCATTGGCCAGATTCCATATTGAGCCTCATTCTCCTAATGTAGTGGCCAATTATTCAGCTTTGGATCAATCTGATTTCGATGATGTAGCTCAAGTTTCAGCATTAGAGGGTGTTTCTAACATGTTTATGGATGAAAAAATAGTTGAAGAACATGCCCATGATCCTTTTAAGGAAGTTGAAGAACATATTTTCGGTGTATATTGTATGCATGAAGAAAATGCAACAATTCCCTTGCTGTCCAAAACAGAAAATTCAACGGAAGGGATTTGGAAGCTTCATTTCGATGGAGCTAAGAATAAGAAAGGACAGGGAGCAGGTTTGATGCTCACTTCCCCAACAAATGAAAGGTATTTCACAGCTTTGAGTCTCTAATTTTCATGCACTTGTAATGTAGCTGAATACGAAGCATTAATTCATGGCTTACTTTGGGCCAGAAAAAGAGGGATCAACACATTACAAATCTTTGGTGATTCTGAGTTGGTTATCAATCAAGTAAAAAGCTTCAATGTTTGTAAGAATTTGTTAATGAAATCCTATAGACATAGAGTTTCAGACTTAATGGAAGATTTTGATGCTATTAATATTCAGTCTATTCCTAGAACTAAAAATAAGCATCTTTGATAGACTTGTAAGTAGTCGGTGCTAGTTTTGAAGTGCTAGAACAAATAGAAAACAACAAGATTCAGCCTCATATTAAGTTAATTGTCAGGCCTTCTATCCCTGATAATCAATCAAATTGGCAGGTTTTTGAAAGTGATGATCAAATCAGAGGTTTTAGCAGCAAGAAGCTAAATTTTCTACAGTAAATCAGGATAAATTACAACATTTATACGGTGACCAGATTGTTCAACTAAAGACAAAAAAATTGCCTTGGGGACTTGTCACATTGGAAGACATCTTTAGCACTGATGACTAGTTGAGAAAGGACACAACTAAGATGTCAACTCATGCTGATAATTACGAAGAGATTTCAGTTGATGAAGGAAAGAATTTATTCCTTGGAAAGGTATGTTCCTTATCCGAAAAATAGTCTTTCATTAATCTTTGCACATAATTTAAAGATGTTTTTGCTTGGAGATACCAAGACTTGAAAGGTTTTGATCCCAGTTTAGCACAACATACCATTGAATTAAAGCCAAATTCTAAACCAGTTAGGTAGAAACAAGAGGCCTGTAAATCCTAGAATAGAACCTCTTATGAGGAAAGAGTTATCAAAATTGATTGAATCAGGAATTATTTTCCCAGTTAAACATTCAAGTTGGGTAGAAAATCTTGTTCCTGTTAGAAAGAAGAATGGAGAAATAAGATTATGTGTGGATTTCAGAGATCTTAACAAAGCATCGCTAAAAGACCATTATCCACTACCGAATATGGATCATATTTTGAGAATGGTTTCAGGTTCAGATAGATTATCCCTTCTAGACGGTTACAACGGATACAATCAGATTTTAGTCCGAGAAGAGGATAGATATAAAATAGCTTTTACCACCAAGTGGGGTACTTATGCTTACAAAAGAATGTCTTTTGGTCTTTCAAATGTCGGTGCAACATTTCAACGTGCAATGGACATGGCTTTTCATAGCCTATTAAATAAATTCATACTTGTTTATTTAGATGATGTTACTATTTTCAAAGGATTTTGAAGAACATCTAATGCATTTAAGGCATACTTTTCAGTTATGCAGGTAATTTGGAATATCCTTGAACCCCAAAAAGTCTATCTTTTCAGTACATCAAGGTAAACTACTTGGCCATATTGTTTCTAAGCAAGGTTTAGCAATTGATCCTTTCAGAATCAAAGCTATATCACAACTATCATTGCCTCATCACAAGAAGGCATTACAGATCTTTCGGGAAAAATCAACTTTGTTAGGAGATTTGTTCCAGATTTTGCAACATTGGTTAAACCATTAACAACTATGTTAAAGAAAGAGAAAATGTTCTCTTGGACCAGTGAAGGGAGAGAAGGTTTTGAGGCTATCAAAATAGCTATTTCTTAGGCCCCTACTCTTGCAAATCCAAATTTTGATAAATATTTTACAATGTATGCACTTGCAGGAGCTGAAACAATCTCGACTATTCTAACCCAGGTCAATGATGAGAATATTGAACAACCAATTGCTTTCTTTGGATAGAGTTTGCATGATTATGAAACAAGGTACATGTTCCTTGAAAAACAAGTACTTTTAGTAGTTAGAGGACTAAAGAATTTTAAGTACATGCTTTCAAACAATAAAATTCATGTTCTTGTTTCTCATCCAAGTGTGAAAGATTTCTTGCTAAACAAAGAATTGAATGAGAAAAGAGTAGGTTGGATAACGAAGGTTATGGAATATGATGTTGATATCCGAGTTGCCAAGACAGTTTGAGGTAAAGGTTTATGTGAGCATCTAATCGCTGATATGGAGAAACAACAAGCTACAGAACCCGAAGATTCAGAACAACATGCTGAAACTACATATCAACAATCAAATATCATGTTGCAACCAGAAAATCAGCAACCTGAACCTTCTCAAGAAATTTAGGAATCAAGGTGGATGACTGATTTGGTTAACTATTTACAACATGGCACCTATCCAAAAGGTATGGATAAGAATAAACAAAGGTATTTTAGGTTACAAGCTATTCCTTATCTTTTCATTGATGGTGTATTGTTCAAAAGAGATATAAATGGAATCTTGCTGCGATGTGTCGATTATGATAAAATTCAGAAAATATTATCAAAATTCCATGAAGGACCTACAGGAGGTCACTTCTCAGCACGTACTACTACTTTAAAGATCATGAAAGTGGGTTACTATTGGCCTAGCATATTTAAGGACTGTTTTGAATGGATCAAAAAGTGCAAAAAATGTGCTTTCTTTGTTGGAAAAGAACGTTTAGCTTTGTTACCTTTACAACCTATTTCAGTTGATCAGCCCTTTATGCAGTGGGGTCTTGACTTTATTGGAATGATAAACCCACCTTCTTCACAAGGACATAAGTGGATCTTAACTACTACAGATTATTTTACATGATGGATTGAAGCAATAGCCTTGAAAGATGCTAATGAAGCTTCAATACTATCCTTTTATGAAGGTATAGTCTGTAGATTTGGTGTTCCAACAACTATCATATCAGATAATGCTCTAGCATTTCTCGGTGCTAAAGTAATAGATTGGGCATCAACCATGGAATCTATTTAAGCTCTTCATCTAATTATTACCCACAAGGTAATGGCTTAGCCGAGAGTACTAACAAAAATATGTTAAGGATCATCAAAAGAACACTCAAGGATAATCAAAGAGCTTGGCATCTAATGTTGAATTCAGCACTTTGGGCTGACAGGGTGACCCCTAAGAGATCAGTTGGTAACTCACCATACAAACTTGTGTATGGAAAAGAAGCGAGAATGCCAATTTTAGTTGAGTTACCTACATTAGATTTGCTGCATCAAATGGAACTACTTGAAAGTGAACCATTGCAGGTTCGTTATGCAAAATTGATGGAATTACAAGAACTAAGAGATCAAGCTCATTTAAATATGGAAAAGAATCAAAAGTAGATGAAGAATACTTTTGACAAGAAAGCTAAATTCAGAGTCTTCAATGAAGGAGATATTGTGTTGAAATGGGATGCTGATCGTGCAAAGCCAGGAAGACACTCAAAGTTTGATACACTCTGGAGTGGTCCTTACATGATTTCAGCTTGCAAGGAACACAATGCTTTTCATCTTTCAAAGCTTAGTGGAGAGGAACTTCCCATTCTATGAATGGTATGTTTCTCAAACACTGTTATTAAAAATCTTACAGTGGTTGTTAGAGTAGGATTTCCTGTTCAATAAGTGTAGTTTCTACACATTGCATCGTTCTTTATCTTTAATAAGTGCATTTGTGCACATGATCTGGTTTGCCAAATATTTTCCTAGCTTTAGTTTGTTTTGGAAGGGTTGGAACTTTCGAAAAGGATAGATTTTGGTTACATATTTGGACTCCATACCCAATGGACAAGAGTAAGGCACTAGTCTACAAGCTAGTAGGTAGCTTTCCCCACAGGATCACCAGAAATGTTGACAATTTCTGCACTTGTGCGAAATGGGAAACTTGAAACTTTGTTACGATGGATAGCATTGGTGAAGTATACCTAAGCTAGGGGAATTTATATCAAATTATATCATTACTGCTGATTTATTTAAAAGATTAAGTGAAATCTATAGTTATGTGTCTGTTACAAAACATAATAGATCACATAGTCTGTAATTTCATGAATATCCTCAGAAAAAGAACACAGGCCCCGAAGGACAGACTACTTTATCTTGATGAAGACACCGAATTGCAGAATAAGTGAAGTGTTTGGTTTTGGGACAGCAAACATATTTTCAGTTTTCAAATAATCAACTTCACTATTATTATGATTGTGCTCATCAGATTTATTGCTCTCTGTATTCATTAAAGTTGTTTGTGATTAATGAAATTGCATCCATCTATGCTATCATAAAAATGTTACAAGTGACTCCTTTCCTGCTACTTCCATCAAGAAAATACCGCCAAACAAACAGTGACAATAATGTCTAAATGGAGATAGTAGGAAGGAGTCAAAGTGAAGAGCATATGCTTAATGTAGTAAAACAACATACAAGGAGGCACATCTCATTCAAAGGTTGCTTACTGGAAGTTACAGGTTTTCCTTTTAAGTTTATCTCTTATATTAATTCATTTGATTGAGATATTGAGTTGCTTACATCATTGTACAATCAAAGAAAAGTTGAATGCAGAAAGAGATAGTCAACTCATTATTTCAACTTAATGCTTTATTCATAAGAGATCACAAGTTTTCCCACACAAGCCGTGGGATGTGACTAAGTAACAACATCATATACATGGAAAAGAGAATATTGCATGTGCTAAAGAATAAGAGTAGAGGAGTAAAAGTGAACCCATCATTGCCTTTTTATCTTCTTTCCCACTCCGCATCATCTACATCTCCAGCTTCATCTCATTTCATCTTCTCGCTTCCATCTCCATCTTCTTTTCTTGTCACATGCAAGATAAAGAGCAGTACCTATCAATTTTGAGCTCCAGGTACATTTTATTCGTATACACCTATTCTAAAGAAAATACATATTCTAAGTTCAATGTATCTAATGGTACTTGAAAGAAAGAAATACAAGTACATGACACAGGACAGCTCAGGGATGCAGATGGGCATGGCAGCAGAAGAGAGCAGAGTGCATAAAGAGAAATCTTTAGCAGAAAGAAATAAAAGGCAAAGGATTGGAATAGAAAAGCAGAATCTGAAATAGCATACAAATAAATAGATGCGGAGATGCATAAAATAAGTTTAAAATAGTTCACAGAAGAAGAATGAAGAAAAAAATAAGATCACATGGATATAAGAGAGGCCAAAAAGCCTATATATTTCTAACTTATTTCTGAGTTTTGCAGTAACATGTTGCGACATGGAATGAAAAAGATCAGTTTAACTTGTTAATAAACAAATAACTACTATTTACTTTCAAGAGAATGGAAAACAAACATCATTTATAGATGGTTTATTGAAAGAACGAAGCATCATAATAAGTCAAGAAGGAAATAATTTTACAAATAAAGGTGAAAAGATGAAAAGGAGAGAGGAAACAGTCATCAAGTACAAGTATTCAAAGTTCATTTTATTTCCAAATTCAAGTGTGAATTAAGCCAACTACTTCACAATTTTCCAAAGTTGCAATGGATCAAGCAAAGCAAGCATGAACAAAATTCAATCAAGTGAACAGACAATCCATAAAAGGTAGTAGAGAGATATTCATATCTTTTAAAAAATAGATCAAGTTGCAGAAATCTAGAGAGAGAAGGATTTCAAAAAAAAAATTGCTAGAGTCTCCCCTTGCAAAATGGAGTTTTCAGATTGGACAGAATTGAAAATATGCTTTACCAACAAAACTGAAATACAGTGATTGTATTATTGCTTCTAAAAAGGGAAAAGTCATTACAGAAAAGAAAACTTAATGATTTTCTTTGAGTTCCAACTTCACTCAAGCACAACCATAAGAAGCATATACAGTCTACTTAACAAAGCCAAGTTCATGATGTAAATGAAGCCAAAGAGGCCAAGTTTATAGAGTATTCAGTTACAGGTGAAGCCAAGGCTGAGCTTATCAAAGGTAAAACTCAAGCACAATGATCAATAAACAGTTGAGTTACAAAAAGGCCAAAGCCATTTAAAATGAACAAAACAGCGAAACAAATGAAAAGGCCCAAGCCGAATAAATACAAAGATATATGGTACAACCGAAAGTCACATTACGAAGTCGAGTTTTAAAATTTTTGAGCCATATTTCAAGAACAAGAAAATATAGAATAATTTCTAAGGATTTTCTTTTCATATTAACACTTGCAGAGAGTCGACAGACTAAAGAACTTACCACATTATCAACATTAAGGCTGAAGAAAAGACAATGGCAGCCATCTTCCTTATCAGCTCATGTTTGTGCTCATTGAGGCCAAATGATAGAAATGAAAAACCAAAGAAAAATTAAAGTTGTGTCATTGTACAAAGATCAAAGGAGCCACTGAAAATAGATTGAAAAGGATCCACAAGATTCGTAAGTAAAAAGGGTCACAAAAACGTATACCTTCATATCCCTTCAAAATGCAGGTCAAGCTTCAACAGATTTCAACAATGGTGGCACAAGGATCGAACAGAGATCTCAAGCTCAGAGAAGGCCCCGAAACAGAGAAGAAAAACAAGCTCAGAAAAGATAACGATGGCTGAGCTTCAAGGTCTATCATCCGAGCAAACAAAACAGAAGCAAAGAATACAAAAAATAGCCAAGGGTCGAGTTTACTCACTCAGAGAAGCTTCGTGAGCTCAAAAGGTTCAAAATGTGAAAAGAGAAATAGAATAGAGCCAAACTTCCATGAAATGATCAAAAGAAAAGCTCCAGAACTTCAAACAATGGCAGCTAAAGAAAATTTTCCGAGGCTTCACCACCCTCCACGAGCAAAATGAAATGACCAAAATGGAAAGAGCTCAAGATTTTATTCCCTCCACTCCAGCATGGTCGAGCTAACTCAGCCATGCTTAAGCAATCAATGTTCAAGCTTCATCGAGGACAAGATCAAACGGCCAGGATTATGCATAGAGACCAACACACAGATAACCATGGTAAGTCCTCCATCGACCATAATCAATGTAGAGGTCGAAAACCATAACTCACGCTTCAAAGATCAACGAACGCATTGCAGAGAGCGGTACAAAGATCAAGGGCTTGGGAATGGTCACCATTTTCCAAGAAAACCCAACGTAGGTTAGGTTACCACCGAAAAAACATATTGGAGGGGTGAGTCACGATGGGAAGGGGCCAGCCCTCGTGTCCACGTAATCATTGCAAGTGAATTTCAAAATTCGACTATAGTCTAAGTTATGCATGCATACATAAATCAAGGGTGACCACATTATACGCAATGATCACCGAAAAGGTGAAATATAAATTCCTAAGTCCACACGGTGGCCTAACATATATATGGTGCCCCTTGTAAATTTTTCAAAAAAAAAACATGAATTTACCTAAGTCCATAAGGTGGCAATGCCCAAACCTAGCAAATCAAAGGTGGTCCCCAAGGAGTTTGAAATAAAATTGTAAGTATCACTCATGTGATCATTCAGGAAAAGGGACAAATATTAGAACATGTGGACATTAGAGGGTGGTCCCCACGCGCTATTATTTTGTAAATATTGCTAAGTGTTGTAATATTTTTCCCATATGTAGGGAGTATATTTTTGCATGTCTTCATAAGAGGACAGAACAAAGAAGAAGACAAATTTGCATGCTCAAAGGAGGAAGACTTGCCTAGCAAGCAAATTGTATTTTTAGCAAATTATTCACCCATTCTTTCTTTAAAATAGAATAGTCAACTTCAGTTTGACTGTATTGTATTTAAGGTTGTTAATGCCTATTTTTTACTACATGCTCTAGTTTGTATTATTTTTATTCCTTTATTTATTATTAAATAAAGGATAAAATTAGGATGCATGGGCGAGTACAGCCTTTAGGCTATTTTTAGGAAGGGGGTGAACCTTTTTGTTTGCTATATATTGTGTGCCTTTGCAAAGCACAAGGGATCTTCCCAGAGGACTTTTGGATATAGGAATCTGAAGAAATTTCTGCCATTTTTTCCCTTTGAGTGTGAAGTATTTTATGCCTCTCCAAATTATTATGTAGTCTTGTGTATGTTTATATTAATTTTGTGAATGAAAATTCCCTGATTAACCGTTTTACCCTACTACAAATCCATTCCTTTGCTTAATTCTAATGTGCATGTTAACTTATTAAGTCTTGTTGTGAAATCTCCTCGATACAATCAAGTGTTTTACCCTTAGATTTCTACATACAGTATTAATTGGTTCGTGCATCGAAAAATTCTTCACAAATCAGTTGTGTATTTTACTCATCAAAGTTCTTACAAAAATTTGGTTTATCACATTAGTCTTATCAATTTTCTCGAGTTATCTTTTCCCTTGAACTCCCGAAACCAATTTAGTGTACACCAAGAAGAAATTGGCCTTTTAATCTCTCTATAGGTTGCACTTTGAGCGATAACATTAACCATCAATCAAATGCATATAATGCAACAAGAAAGTGTAACCTTTTCCTCTGCCTAGAGGTGGAACACCTTACCCACACTTCCTCCTCAAAATAACCTCACAAAACACCGTTTTATCTTTACACTAGCCCCATATTCCCTTCTCGCCACACCTTTCTTAAGGTAAAACTACCCAACCCAATAATCACACAAAAACATACATTCATTCAAAATGCACTAACATAAACAACAAGAACAAAGAATAACATGAGTTAAGCTCCTACCTTGCCATTGATGGTGAATTCTTCCTTCAAGTAATTCCACTTCAATTCCTTTCCTTTTCCTCAAGAAATCACACTAACAAGCTCTTCCCAGTCTAAAACCCAAGTGATCAAAATAAGTCCTCCCAAATTCAAAACCAAACTGCAAAATAAAGTTAATCAAGTAAGTAACCCAAAAACCATCAAAGTGATGCACATAAGTAGACAAAAAGGTGGTATATGTGATGTGGCTCCATGTAGGTTGTAACTTCATCTCCATCAAATGCACATCACCCATTCCCCCACACAACCAAAACATCATAAAGAGGTATGTGAGGAGATACCTTCACCACATTTGTACACAATATCACATTTACACATTCCAACGATAAATTAAAAGGATAAAAATGTGAGGGAAATAATTGTGTTTGGCCTCTAAATTTTCATGATTAATGGCCTAAATTGACCCCTTGGGTCATGGGTTAGGTTAGGAGAGAAGTGTAAATAGTATGGGACAAGAAAAATGTTTCCCACAAGCTCTCGAATGGGCTCAAAGCACAAATCAAACATTGGGCTTATGAATGACGCACATACCAATGCCACAACTAAAATTCAATTACAATATGTGAAAGGAATAAAGTATATTCTAAGGAATATTTTCCCTAAAAAAATCTATATCATCACATTAACCATTAACCCCCTACAATTAACATAATTAAGCTACGGCACAAAATAAATATAAGAAATATAAGGTGAAACATTAGCTCAGTCTACCAATTACACAATCAAATAAGGGGCACATTAACAACATAGAACAAAGGGTTACAAGCTCACATTAGAATTTATTTACAATCACAACATCCATAGTAAAATAAATAACATAACCACAAGACAATTAAAATAAAACAACACATACTTACCCATGGTCACATGTAAGATTCTCCCCATGGAGATGTCTAAAATACGAAATTCAAGAAGATGACACAAACAATACCACAAACATGATAGCTATCAAGGTGACCGTGTTGTGAAGAAGCGACATTCCATCATGGATGACCTTCCTTGTCACATCTTATTTGTGTAATTTCATTTCCTGCAACAAAAAAATAATACCACTTTCAGCCTCAAGGACACATAAATACGTCGAAGAAATAATAAAACATGTAAAAATTATTCATCATCATAAATCATAGTATACAATTCTATTCCAAATCAAACATTTACAATAATCTAAAATAAAAATTCACATTGTGTGACAATCACACAATTTACCTACTAATCACCTAATATCATCATCAAATCAATAAACTATAATATTAATGTATGTATGGTTAGACAATGCATAAACATAATCACAACTATTATGAATCTATGATGTCAGTATATAGTAAAGTAATGCTAACTCAACACGTTCTGCAACATCCAACAATGTAAACGACACATCCACACAATCCATGATAAGAGTTAGATCACTATAACAATAAAATATCAATATAGTCTAATCACATGTTGTCCGAAATTCTATATCAATATCCATGTCTCTAGGCAGCTAAATAACATCAACAAAGCAGAAAAAGGTGTTGAAGAGGGGTGGGTACTACATCCCCCTCCCCTTAGACTTAACTTCCTCCATGAATTCATGGGAAAAATTATGGAAACTGAGCTCATACCAAAGTGGCATCCTCCCAAGTAGTTGATGTCTCATCATACCAACCCCATTGGACATGTACACGATAAATCTCATAGCCTCAAAGGCATAGGTTGCGGCACTCTATGATGCACACAGCGCCATAGTCACTTGTCCCTACTCATGCACCTACAATGCGGTCCAATCCAATATATGAGAAGGATTTGGAATATATCTATGAAGAACATAAACATGGAAAACATCATGGACGTGAGACAAATTGGGTCGAAAGGCTAAGAGGTAGGCAACGGGGACCGATCCGCTCCAGATCTTAAATGGACCAATGATTCTCGAAGCTAGCTTAGAGTCGTTTCCATAATGGATATTTCACTTATGAGGTCTGAATCTTAAGAATACCTCGAGCCCACCTCATAACTACACCAACTCTCCTCCGATATGCATACTTCTTTTACCCATCTTGAGCCTCCTACAACCTCTATCTAATCAAGGTGGCCTACTACTCCATACCCTTCAACATGGATGGCCATAGAGAAACCATGTCCTATATCTTGTCCTAGCTCAAAGGAGTGTTGCAATCTCTGTTGTATAATTCCTAAAATGGTTCCATGTTGAAGGAACTTTGAAAACTGTTGTTGTAAGAAAACTCCACCAAATAAAGATAATTATCCTAACATGAATGTTGATCCATGACATACATGTGAATAATATCCTCAAGTATCTAGTTCACCCTCTCTATTTGACCATTTGTGTCTCGGTGATAAGTTGTGCATAAATTAGTCTTCATCCCGAGAAAAACTACATTGTGGTAAAAAAGGTGATGTATACAAAGGGTAGCGGTCACAAATGATCTTCTGCGAATCCCATAAAGCCTTTATATCTACTCCAAATAGACTTAAGCAAACGCACCGGATGTATATGTTGTCTTCACCAGAGAAAAATGATCAACTTTTGTCAATCTATCCACCGTGACCATGATCACGTCATGGTGATATCTCTATGTAGGTATCCCCATTATGAAATCCATGGAAATGGTGTCCCATTTCCACTCCAAAGATAACATGAGGATAGAGAAGGCTACCTGGATGTTGATGCTCAGCCTATCTCCTCTAACACTCCAAACACCGAGATAAAAATGGCCATTATCCCTCCAAAGATCAATCCAATCAAACTATCTCAAGAAGCCCGCATCTTCTTCACCCCTGGATGGACCGACTTTGATAGTCCCTAAAAATTCCCCATAAGGGGTTTGTCTGAATCAACCTATGCTCTAGCTAAAAGGTAGAACCTGTCTTGAGGAAGTTGTTGTAAGATCTTGGCCCTTAAATATCTACCCACCGCTATAGACATGGCTAGGTCACTCCATCGACTCAAGGCCTTTGTAACCACATTCTCCTACCCCTTCAAATGTTCAATCTATATATCATACTTGCATAGAAGATCCATCTAATGCCGTTGATGGAATTTAAGATTGGGCTGTGTGAAGAGGTATCGTAGGCTCAAATGTTCTATCCTAAGTGTGAACCTCCTAACCAAAAGAAAATGTCACCATCGAACCAAAGCATGGACCACTTTTACAAGCTCAAGGTCATGAGTTGGGTAGTTGAGCTCATAATCCTTTAGTATGTGAGACTCAAACACTACAACTTATATTTCTTACATTAATACTCCTACTATCCCTATCAACAAAGCATATGCACATATAAATAAATCCCTCTACGGATCTCATCGCTTTGCTAGGGTATATGATATAGTAAGGCATACATTCATAGTCTGATCGTCCACTCACAATTGTCTAACAAAAAAACCTCTTCCCTTTCCACTTTGTAGTTAAGTGATGGGATGATCAATATTCGAAAAATATTGAACAAACCTTCTGTAATACCTTTATAATCCCATGAAGTTACGTTACCTCGATCACATTATTTATTACCAGCCAATCAATGATATCTCTAAGCCATGAAGGATTGATTGTGATATCTTCCTAGAAATAATGTGACCCATATATGAACCTCTGACTAAAATAATGCACACTTCTCCAGGTTCCCATGAAGTTGTTGATCTCGAAGACACTGCATAACCTCGTGAAGGTGCTCCTCATGTATGCGTGAGAAAATAAAAATCTCATCTAGGAATATGAGCACTAAGTGGTCTAAAGATGTCCTAAACACCCCATTTATCAAACTCATGAATACTGTGGGGGTATTCGTCAGACCGAATAACACCACTATGAATTTGTAGTGGCCATATCTCTTGTGAAAGGTTTTCCTATAAATATCTTCCTCCACAATCATCAACTGAGGATACAAACACGTTAGATATATATTTGAAAACACAGTTACCTTCTTCATTTGATCAAACAAATCATCAATGTGTGGAAGGAGGTAATAATTCTTGATCGTTACTTTGTTTAGCTATTTGTAATCAGCACATAATCACATGGATCCATCCTTATTGTTCACAAAAAGCATTGATGCACCACTAGGGGATACATTAGGGATGATGAGGCCCTTCTCAAGAAGGCCCTCCAATTGAAGTTTGATCTGATAAAGCTCGGGGTAGTCATGTTATACGATGTACGTGAGATAGGCTCTGCTATAAGAACCAAATATATATGACAATATATTTCACATCTAGAAGGTAGGTCAGGAAAATTGCCAAGAAAGACAATGGAAAAATCTCTCAAGATGTGATGATCGAAAGCCCACTAGATTTGTCCTTTGATCTCACACTTTGATAGTAATAGCATACATATGAAATCCATGATGTGCAAACCGCTTGAGTTGCATAGTGGATATGGTGCAAATAGAAATAGGCCTCCAATCCCCAACCATCACCGACTCAACACCCAAATCATTTACACAATTTATCACCTTACAATAAAAATCCACTCTAGATATTTGTGAAGATAGTCAATCTATACCCAAAATAACTCCATAAGAACCCAAAGGAAGGATGAAAAGATCTAAGGTCATGGTGAATCATTTTAGGTAAACAACACACTCCTTGACCAAGGATTCCATTAAGATATTTTCTCCAGAAGCCATCTCAATGTCCCAACTATGACCCGTCCTAATCGCCACTAGCCTCCATTGTTATATTAAAGATGGAGTAATAAATGAGTTAGAAGAGCATGAATCAAACACGATAGAGGTAGAAATACCACCGATGCTACCTGAAGTCTCAATCAATGTGTTGTGATGTTATTCCCGGTTGTTCTCGATTGCTTCATATATCTTATGGATCCGTGTCATATCACCAACTTTCAGCTCTGAAATAGGGCCCTTAAACTTGTTACCGGGTTTTGTGGACAATCTCTCATGTGATGGCTCGATGCACCACATCTAAAACAACTTCGTGGTCCTCCCCACTCGAGGAAATCCATCCCGGTTCCATAGTGGTCTCAGTCTTTGTAGAACCCAATGATCCTACTATGAAATTTTGTGGCCACTTTGGATGATCTCCAGGATCACTAGGCTCAGGGTGGAGCCTATGTCTTAGCAGGTCTCCTAGCTGGAAGCACCATACTATGCCCTCTTTGCACATCAAATATATATGTAGGTCTCGAAGGTGGGGGTCTATTGCTATTACTGCGATGTTGTTATGGCCTAAATGAAGAAGGCGTGTGCATCCATGCCCACCACAAGGGGGAGGGGTCTCCCTCTTTGATTGAGTGTCCTACAAATATTGGATGTGAATCCTCATCCATTCTCATACCTACTTATCTTCCTTCTGTTTTCCTCTTTGATAAATGCCTTCTCAATGGCCTCTGCTAAATTCTATGGATAATGAATGTGCACTGCCCCTCCCAAATCTAACTACGGCCTTTGATTAACCTATGCACTCTAACCTACTCATCATGCTTGTAATCAACATACTAAAGAAATTCTAGGAATCTTCTCTCATACTCTACCACTATCAAGCTTACAAGTCACAAATTATGAAACTCATCAATCCGCTTATTGGATTAATTTCCTAGAAAAGTGACTACTTTGGAAATGTTCCTCAAAGAGCTCTCATGTCACTAACTTTGAATCGAGGTGGAGCTTCTTCTCCTCTATTTTCCTCTAATGAGTAGCCTCGTCTCTCAACAAATGGATAAAAAAATAAGCCTTCATGTTTCTAGAGCATGGACATAGCTTGAAGCACCCACTCTAGATAACCACCACACCTCTACCTGAAAATTGTCCTATATCACCAACCAATTGGGGTGGGTGAAGATTTAAGATCTCTCAAATGTGTTCAACCACTATCATCTTCCTTCGTCTAGGTCTCTCCTAGAACCTTCTCTCTGTCTAGGACTACTAGATAACTCCCCTGTGACTGCGACCCTATCTCCATACTCTCTCTCGTGCTAAATTTTATGTAGTTGGATCCACATGAAAATTCTTCACCCTAATCTCCTCGATGGTGTCATGGAGAACCATGATCCTTCTATGACATATCCCTATCATGTTGACTAGGTTGGCCCCCTACTCCTCATATTACGGCATTGACTTAATGTAAGGTGTGTAAAATCTAAGGAAATATAGCAGAGACTTCTTACTTTGGGGTGGTCCATATAACTTTATGTGGAATAACCCATCGTCTAGATTGAACCTCCTACATATAAAAAATGAGAGTTATTCCATTATTGAACTCGTGCCCTAGTATACTAAGTTTTCTATGTTTTAAAATTTTCAAACAATTTCAAGTGTTCTAGGTTTAGGTTGCACTAGGTTTTTAGTTGTGTTCTCATGTTTTTCCAGGGTCCATGTGTTAAACCCATGACTCTGATACCAAAGTGTGATTCTCGAAAATTACCATGTCAAACCATGCCAAAATGATAACATTCGGATAAAAAATTATGAAAAATATATATTTTTGTTTACATTAAAAGACGTCAAGCTAATTTTACATACATTAGTAACGATTATTAAAAGCTTACTTCTTTATTCAATCCATCTCCTTCTAAATTAATTTAATTTATTTAATCTGGTATTATTATCTCAGTAATTTTCCCATTCCATTAGTTAATCCCACAATTAATTGCATTCGATTAATTATTTAATTCTTAGTTAATCTCATTTAATTATCCACCTTAAGTTAATAATAATTTAAAACCATCAAATATAATTTATTCTCCAACCTTAACTAATTAAATCTCACCCCACCAAGGTTTATTTAAATTAAATTTAATAACATTCCTAGCACATCATTAACCATTTCCTAGCAAACATTATTCCTAAGCCACCCCTTTAATTAATTACCCTTACACATACACCCATTAACCCTTTTAACTTTACATTTAATACATTAACCCATCCAAAACAAAACAACATTAAGTTAAAAGACTTAATTAAAATATCTCTTACCCATTTAATTTCCTCCATGCCTGACAACATACTCTTAGGGATTTATTTGATTAATTTACCCATACAATATTAAATTTATGCACCCATCACTAAGGGATGAAGATTAAATCCCAGCCATAGGATTCATTTAATCCTCTCCCTTAGATCTTAGGGTTCCTTATTTTTCCCTAAGTTTCCTTATGATTATTTTTATCTTTCATTCTAACCCTAATGTGCCTCCATTTGCATAGGTCAAGTCAAGCTGCGGAAAGGGCAAGAATGGATACAAGGAAGATTGAGATGAAACTATGTGGAAGAGGATAATGCATATGTCTATAATAGGATGATTTATCGCCCCTTTCTTTCATTAATTTATTTTTCTTTATTCCTATGGTTTGGATCATTTTATTGTGAAAGATATTTTACTTGGTTCTTTTACCAGGATTTTTGCTTGTGGGTGTTTTATCACCATTATGTATTTTTTATGAGTTATAGAGATGAACCCATATTTCTTTGGGGTATTTATTCATTTAGAAACAACAAATACTTTAGATCTGGGTAATATATATCTTTCTTTTAATCATTCTATAGATAAATCTATTCTCAGATGTATACATATGTATATGTGCACAAAAATGTGTATATATCCATATATATACTTCATGACTAGTAATATTTAATCTCTATTCAAGTTTCGAGTTTAAAGTTTAGGAAAAGAAACTATTTGGTTGAATCGACCGATTTGGAAAAAAAAATTTGCACAGGTGATCGGCGCTAGTCATGTATCTCGTGCCACCAGAAAGGCTACCCACGTCGGTTAGACAAGATGATGTCGAATAGCTTGTGGATCCAAATTTTCTTATATACGAGGATATATATATATACCAAGGATCTTTAGTACAAGTCTTTTTAGCAGAGAAAACATATATTATTACTTAGAGTACTTATAGGAAAGTAAAAATAAGTTTGAGTTAGGTCAAGTATGTAGGTAAACAACATAATTTTATATGGAATAATATTAACACCTTTAGGTTTATTTCTTCACATATATTTACAAATTGTTTTCAAGATGAAAATATACATTGATGTTGGTTTAATATTTAAGAAACAAAAGGATGAAAGAAGTGTTTAAAGGAAAATCCATAGTGCAATACAAGAAGACAATGATATTAATCCTTCTAGTTTATCATAAAACAGAGATATTTTCATTCAAAAATACGAGATACTGAGAACAAGGCAACTTACATTTTTTTAATATTTTTTCAAAACAACATCTAGATCTATATTAAAACAGAGTACTTCAATAAAATATTGAGTACTTCTTTCAATTCTTACAACTACAAATGCATTCATACTTAGAAAACCTTAACATAATGTAAATTTAGGGATTTACAATGTTTCAATGAATTTTCGGACTTGTTATTACAAAAAAATTACTATAATTTTCTAAATCATTTCAGGCTTTCCTTATAAGAAGATTTTACAATATATAAATAAATAGAAAACACTTCTTTCAATTTGTAACTTCAAGTGCATAAAAAATTTATAATAATTTAAAATGCAAATAAATACAAACCCTCCACAAAAATGGTTGAGACAACATGGCAAAGTTTTCCGAAAATCATCTCTGCAACTCCATTTGATAACAACTCTTACAACACCCTTTAATTATTTTGAACCTACAACTTCTCCAACATATAAATAAGGGAGAGAGTTAGGGAACACTCTCCTCCAAGACAAACTCCAATGAACGGGTGAAGCCAATCCCCTCACTTTGTCCCTCTAGCTCCAACAATGAAATAATATAGGATATTCACAATCATGACAACAAGAAAAGGGCTTCCTCATTACAAACATACACTCACAAACATTTTGCTACAACACATGAAAAATAAATAAAACCTACAACTTTTCAATTAATCACAAAGACTCAATCTAGATATAAAGGAGAAGGAATAGTGTTGGCCACCTTTGTATACCTCCCAAGTGGGTTAAGGGTCCACCAGTAGTGCCCACTCCTCTTCGACACCTTTTTTGATTTGTTGATACTCCTTAGCTTCCTAGAGACATGGATTTTGTTGTAGTATTTTGGATATCATGTGATTAGAATATATGGACATTGATTATCATTGTGATTTGACTCTTATCTTGGATTATATGGATGCCTAGCTGATTTTGGTGGATATTGCAGCACATGTTGATTTAGCATTACCCTACGATATACTAACATTGAGGATTCATAGCAGAAGCATGATTATGTTTTGATGCATACTCTAACCATGTGTACATTAATATTATCGTTTCTTGATTTCATTATGATATTAGGTGATCAATATGTGAATTTTGCAATTATCGTGAAATGTGAATTGTGATTTGGATAATTGTAAATGTTTGATTTAGAATAGGATTGCATACTATGACATATGATGATTATGACATGAATGAATTGTACATGTTTTGATTTTCTTCGCGTATTGATATGGCCTTGAGACCAAAGGTTGTATTATTTTGTAGTTACAGAAATTAAATTAAAAAAGGAGGGACTGTCATCACTAATCCGGCACTATGATAATTCTTCACCGGGAACTCCTCATGCTATGATTATTTACTAATGCATAGCCTTTAGTTTGGTGGATGTAATCTGGAAACAAAACAACAACATAACACAAGAATACCATCGACTATGATAAGACGGAATGATGACAAATCTGAAATATCAAAGTAAATTATAATATTAACATGAAACTGTTACAATCTCACCCATGAGGTACTTCAAGTGTTATTGACTTCACTTGCCTTTCACCAAGACTATGGGAGAAACTTTACAATTACACCTCTTAATGGCTTCTTCAACACACCTTTAAACTGATGGCTTCCTTTGCACACTTACTACAATATTTCTCACTACTTCATTCTATGATAAATGAGGGGGTGGCCTCTCTATTTATAGAACTTCCAGGATTATCCATATTATCTCTAAGATAGGATAAGAAATCCACTACGACGAATCATATTCCATACCTTAACTCTTATTTGTACATGTAATCTTATCTTTTAAGATAAGATAAACCTTATCATTTTACATGGGTTCCACATTTTTAGACTTTTTACAAATAAAATACACAAAATATTTATGACCTCACTCCTTGTCCTTATTACCAATATGATATTTCTAATTCCTAATCATGTAGACCCTACTTCTCTAATTACCCAAAATTTGACATTTTAACATTCTTGGACCACTTACGACAAATATTTACTTTTTACAACATTCCTAATGTACTTTGATTTATTACCTTATTCCACATTATTGGCGGCATAAATCTTGCGGCGCCATTATCTTCTATCAGATGCTACTACTAATTATACTTAACAACATCCTATTCCTAATACATACATTAATGAAATAGAAATTACGGAGGAAAATTTTAGTGTCGACATCTTCCCCCTTCCTAGCTTCTACTCCGTCCTCGGAGTAGACTATTCTCGTGCTTGGAAAATCTTCAACTTGTCGTGGTTGACCCATTTCGTAATGGGAGTGCCATCCAATTCCTCCAAATGTCAGTGCATTACCATTTTCATGCATAGCTGCTATTTTGTAGGGCCCCATCCATTTTGGAAGAAATTTTCTCTTCTTCTTTTTTTGTATCTAGAATCATATACTAGAACCAAGTCATTCACATGAAATGGAGACCAACGGATCTTTTAATCAAAGCATTCCTTCTACTTCATTTTCTTCTTATGGCTTGTATCCTTTGCTATTTCCCTTATTTCCTCTAGCAAATGAAGATGTACCAACCTTTCTTTTACTGAATCACTTTCATCCATCCTTTCATTTTTCATAACTCTCACAGTGGGAATATCAAACTCAATAGGAAGAACTAGATCAATGCCATAGGCCAACTAAAATGGAGAGTATCCTGTTGTTGACTTTGATGTTTCCCTATATGCCCACAATGCTGCATGAATCCTTTTATCCCATTTATGTACCTGCAAGGCTGCATCTTTTGCTAGAATTTGACATAACACAAAATTTGTTCGTTCCACCTGTCCGTTTGTGCTTGGCTTGTATGTTGTTGCCTTCCTATGCTTAATAGAAAACTTATTGACTAGGGAATCTACCACCTTATTAATGAAGTGGCTTCCTTGATCTATTACAATTTCTAATGGACAACCAAATCTGGTGACAACGCGTTCATATATGAACCTTGCCACTTCATCCATGGAAGTTGTTTTCAATGGCCTAGCTTCAACCCACTTGGTTAAATAATCTGTGGTAACTAAAATATACTTATTTTGGCATGAGGTAGTTGGAAGTGGACCTACAATGTATATTCCCCACTTTTCAAAGGGACCAAGTGGAATAATAGGGCATAATGGAGCTGATGAAGTCTTACGGTTACCATGTGTTTGACAAATATCACATGTCTTACAATAATTATAACAATATTTAAAAAGAGTGGGCCAGTGATAACCTGCATCCAAGATCCTTCTTGCTTTGTAAGTTGTCTAGAGAAGTGCCCTCCACATGTACCATTGTGGAATTCTTCTAGCAGTTCCTTCCCTTGATCACGTCCAACTGCCCTCTTGTACTGTCCATCAGGTCCTATTCGAAATAATACTCCATGCAGAATAGAATATGGA
The DNA here is from genome assembly GCA_018340775.1 of Taxus wallichiana var. yunnanensis. NCBI lineage: Eukaryota > Viridiplantae > Streptophyta > Pinopsida > Cupressales > Taxaceae > Taxus > Taxus wallichiana. The sequence goes on along the minus strand of CM031237.1, from coordinate 794,678,485 downwards.
TGACTAGCTTGAGTAATCTTTCTCTTAGTCTTTGCATTGGCACCATCAGGAAACTTGAATTCATTCAGATAATTCCAAATATCTATGTATTCATTAGGGATTGTGTCAAGGGATAACAATGTTGCATCGGGGAAATCATCATCATCACAAGATGATCCTAAACAATCATAGGCTCGAGAGAGTGCATCTGCATTGACATGCTTCTTTCCTATCCTATCTATAATATCAAATTCAAATTCTTGTAGCAAAATTATCCATCTTGCTATCCTCCCTGATGGGTTAGGCTTATTTACAATATATTTTAGAACTGATGATTCATTACAACTAGAAATTTTTGCCCTAGCAAGTAATTTCTAAACTTCTTTACAAAGAAAATGATAGCGAGCCTCTTTTTCCGTTACTGATTATAATTTACCTCAAGACTTTGCTCATTTGTCTGCTCTCAAAGTAAATTGGATGTTCATTCCCATTTTCATCCTTTTGGCTCAAAGTACTTCCTAGTGCTGCATCCGAGGCATCGGTGTACACGATGAATGGCTTGCTCAATCTGGATTCTTCAAAACAGGTGAAGACACAAGGGCTTCCTTCAATTGTCCAAAAGCTTCATGCGCCTTATTTCTGGTTCATAAGTAACATCCTTCTTCAAGAACTCAAGGGTTAGTGGTTATGCAATCTTTGAGAAATTCTTGATGAACCTTCTATAGTAACCCACATGGCCCAAAAATGATCTCAACTTACTTCTATTAATAGGAAATGGTAAATCTTTGATTTTTGAAACTTTATCGAGATCGTACCAACACCATCTCTGGATACAACATGCCCTAACAAAACGCCTTTAGAACATCCAAAGACACATTTTGTAGGGTTTAGTGAGGCTTGTGCTTCATCTAACCTTTGAAATGTTGTCTCCATCTGTGCAGGTGGTCCAACTTGCTCCCATAGATGTAAAAATCACCCGAAATACTCGATGAAAGTCCCAATGTAGGGTTCGAACACCCTATTCATCAAACGCTAGAATGTTGCTGGAGCATTACACAACCCAAAAGGCATAACTCTATAAGCAAATTTTCCCCAAGGAGTGGTGAACGTGGTCTTCAGTTGATCTTTCTCTACTATATGAACTTGGTTGTAGCCGCTATATCCATCAGCAAAACTATAGCACTCCTGGCCAACTACTTCGTCCAAGATCTGATCTGAAAATGGAAGAGGGTAATGATCCTTCTTTGTTGCCTTATTGAGCTTCCTGTAATCAACACAAATGCGTAGCTTCCCATTCTTTTTTATTGAGATCACAATGGAAGAAACCCATTCTGAATTCTCCACAACAAATATGAATCCTGCATCAAGCAACTTATCTATTTCTTCTTTTACAGTCTTGGAAAAATTAGGATTCATTCTATATGGCATTTGCTTTATGGGCTTAGCACCATCTACCAGCTCAATAGAATGTTCTACCCAACTTACTTGACGGAGTTCCTTGTAATCAAAAGTGAATATGTGTATGTACCTTCGAAATAGCTGGAGGTAGGATTCCTTCTCACTCTCCATCACAGCATCACCAATCTTTATTTGTTGGAGATGATCATCAACTTCTTCTTCAAATAATTTTATGGGGTCATGAGTTGGTGTGACTGGAAGGATATCCATGACTGAAACATCAACCTCACTTTCTTCATCTTCAGTGTCCACTTCACTGGTACTAGAGTAATCAGAGGATGTCCAATCATCAGTTTCATCACTTGAATCCATAGGTTCTGCCTTATGATGTCGAGGGATCACGTTTATCTTCACCCTCTCTCTACCACATCCAAGTGTCATGAAACCTTCATTCCAGTAGTTTCTTGCATGAACTCTCCTTAGCCATGGTCTTCCCAATAGCATTGGGTATGCAACAATACCATTTTTCATCACCTAAAAGTCTACCACACATACAACACCCATAACAGATATTGCCACATTTGAAACTACACCTTCTGGTTTAGTTTTTCCTTTATTTAATGACCTTAACATAAGTGTTGAAGGGCGATCAATTTTTAAACCCAACATATTCATTACAGACTCGGTCATTACATTAACTGCAACACCTCCATCAACTAAGACATCATGAATTGAAATACCATTACATAATACCTCAGCTTGTGGAGCATAGGGATCCGCCTCTGCCTCCAAAACAGGGACCTCAACCTCCTTTCTTCGTCGAGCATTGATTCCACTTCACAGCTCCCGCCTCTTCTCCGAAGACATAGCCAAGAGTTGACCATATGTAATATTTGCAGGCCTTTTGGATAGATCTTCCAAGATGGAGTATGGTCCTTGCCCCTGTGAAATCAGAAAATCCTGCACACCCAACTTTCTTCTCCTATGTTTCTTACTAGTTTCTCCTTTCATCTTCTTAGGATCATTTCCATCTTGATTATCTTTTTCTTTCTTTCTTTTTGTTACAAACACATCTACTTCATTATTTCTTCTCTTATCTACTACATCAAAAGAATTCACAGGTGCTTTTCCTTTATCATTATCTCCTTTACCAGATGTAGAAGCTCTATCTAGACAATTATACTTATAATGACCCTTTTTATAACAACCATAACATACAACTTTAGAAATATTTCTTTTTGGAGCTCTATCTCCTCCCTGAGAACTAAATTCTTTTCCTTGAAGAAGATTAATAGTTAACTGACCCATCTTTTTGAACAGATCTTCATACTCAGTAGATGTACTAGGAGAAATATTTGTGCTCACCAGGTGGTTTTGGATTCGGACCAAAGGTGCTGGTGTACGCTCTACTTTAGCAACAATTCCTATGGGCTCCTCTTCCATGCTTTCTTCTTGCCTTCTTGCAATCTCCTTTGCTTGTTCAATGATAGTTGGGTAGTCATACTTCACTCATTTTCTAATCTCTTGCTTTGTCCTAAGAATGAAGTGCTTACGAGAGGAGATTATCCACGCCATTCATCAACCCATCCGCTAATCCTTCCTTCCTGATATGGGCATCAAGCTTCCTCCTTAGCTCTAGAACACAAGCATGATAATCCCTTATCTTCTCCTTCTCTCCTTGGCATAGCTTTGTGATCTCGATCATGAGATCTCGCATATTTCGTTGTTCACCAAATTCTTCAAGAAAACTTTCGAGTTAATAAATCCCATGAATTTTTCACATTATCACCTAGTGTTTCAAACCACCTAAGTGCTTTGAACCATCCAAAAAGGTAGGAAAAATTCAGTCCATTGTTCCCCTTCTTATAAGGCCATTACAAATACAAGATCACTTAAACTCTTGAATGAAAGAAGAAGCATCTTCATTAGATTGAGCTGAAAAAACAGGAATCTTTCCCATTTTCAAAAGTAACCACCACTGAAATACCAACCCACAAGTACAATCAACAAGACTTATGTGCACAAATAATTGGAATCACTATACTAGAAAGTGACTTTATACATTTCTACAAAAAATAGAAATGACCACGGTAAACTACGGTAAAACTTGACTTACTCATGCGGTAAAACCGACTTTACTATGGTAAACACTATTCACGATAAAAAGTGAAGTTACTGCGGTAAATACTATTCACGATAAAAAGTGACTTTACTGTGATAAATACTATTCACAGCAAAAATGACTTTATCATGGTAACTACTATTCACGGTAAAAATGACTTTACCATGGTAACTACTATGCACGTAAAAATGACTTTACCATGGTAACTACTATGCCAGTAAAAATAAGGTTACCCTCTAATTGATTTTTGACTAAGTGGGAATATCTCTCCAGAAAATCCACCAACGAGGAATGGTCCCGGCAACGGAACCAAAATGTCATCACCAATCTGGCACTATGATAATTCTTCACCGGGAACTCCTCGTGCTATGATTATTTACTAATGCACAGCCTTTAGTTTGGTGGATGTAATCTGGAAACAAAACAACAACATAACACAAGAATACCATCGACTATGATAAGATGGAATGATGACAAATCTGAAATATCAAAGTAAATTATAATATTAACATGAAATTGTTACAATCTCACCCATGAGGTACTTCAAGTGTTATTGACTTCACTTTCCTTTCACCAAGACTATGGGAGAAACTTTACAATTACACCTCTTAATGGCTTCTTCAACACACCTTTAAACTGATGGCTTCCTTTGCACACTTCCTACAATATTTCTCACTACTTCCTTCTATGCTAAATGAGGGGGGTGGCCTCTCTATTTATAGAACTTCCAGGCTTATCCATATTATCTCTAAGATAGGATAAGAAATCCACTCTGACGAATCATATTCCATACCTTAACTCTTATCTCGTACATGTACGCTTATCTTTTAAGATAAGATAAACCTTATCATTTTACATTGTTTCCACATTTTTAGACTTTTTACAAATAATATACACAAAATATTTATGACCTCACTCCTTGTCCTTATTACCAATATAATATTTCTAATTCCTAATCATGTAGACCCTACTTCTCTAATTACCCAAACTTTGACATTTTAACATTACCGGACCACTTAAGACAAATATTTACTTTTTACATCAATCCTATTGTACTTTGAATGTTATCATACTCCACATTATTGGTGGCACCGTCTTGACGCGACGTTATCTTCTATCAAATTCTACTACTAATTATACTTAACAACATCCTATTCCTAATACATACATTAATGAAATAGAAATTACGGAGGAAAATTTTAGTGTCGACAGGACTAGGAAGGGTAACCATGAAGGAATGTCACATGTTGACAAGATTATCACCTTGGTAGCTATCATGTTGTGTTTATGTTTGTGGCATCTCTTTGTTGTCATATTTTTGAAGGTATCCATGGGGAAAACATTATATGTGACCATGGGTAGGTATGTGTATGTTTTATTTTATTGTCTTGTGGTTATGTTATTTATTTTACCGTGGATGTTGTTATTTTTATTGAATTCCTTATATACCTTATAACCCTATGTTTCTATGTTATCAATGTACCACCTTAATTTATTATGTAATTGTTTGATTGGGCTAATGTTTCTTATGTTGGTAATGTATCTTGGCCTAATTAAGTTAATTGTAAGAGTTAAGGGTTAATGTGATGATGTGGATTTTGGAAGGGTATAGATTCCTTAGAATATTCTTTATTCCTTTCACTTCTTTATTTGAATTTTTAATTAGGCTTTTGTACGTGTGCCATTCCTAAGCCCAATCTCGAAATTCGGCTTAGAGAAAATTTTTGAAGACTAGTGGGATAATTTTTACATGTCCCACACTCTTTAATCTCTTCCCCAACCTTACATATGGCTTGGGGGTCATATTTATCTTGTAATGATGAAAATTTGACAAGAAAGAGCTAATCACTTTGCCTTCATGTTTTGATCCTCTAAACTTAGCCTTGATTTGTGCAAAAGTGAGCTTGTGTGCAAACTTGGTGAAGGCATCTCCTCACCTACCTCTTAATGATGCTTTGGTTTGTGTGGGGGTTGGGTGATGTGGATTTGAGGGAGATGAAGTGGCATCCTACATGGATCCACATCACACCTCCCTCCTCCTTGTCTATTTATGTGCAACTTGTTGATGGTTTTGGGGTTACTCATTTTTAAATCACTTTCTTGTTCTTGCTTGATTATCTTTCTTCTTTTGGATTTGGATTTAGAAGGAGTTTATTAGAGTTAAAGTGGAATTGATTGAAGGATAAAGTGCCACATTATGACAAGGTAGGGTCTCAATCTTTGTTGCTTTCTTGTTTTTAATTGTGTATGAAATGGTGAATTGCATGCCTGTTGTGTGTCTTATGGGATTGGGTATTTTTCCTTAAGAAAAGGTGCGGGGAGTGGGAATATGGAACCATTGGGGATATAAAAGGGATTTTTGTGAGGATGTTTTGAGGAGGGAGAGTGGTAAGGTGTTCCACCTATGGGGAGTGAAAATGTTTTAAATTTTCTAGATTTTGCATATTTGCAATCATGGAGAGATAAGGAAATTTGAGTATGTGTTGTGATGTGCAATTTGGAGGATTTGGATGGACCCTTAACCCACATTGGAGGTATAAGGATGTGTTCTCAATTATTATCTCTCATTTTACTCTATATTGATCCTTTTTGATGAATTAAAATTGAAGGTTTTTGTTTGTTGTCCTTATGTTGAAGACATATTGTTTATGAATGTATGTTTGTAATATGAAATCCCTTATCTTGATGTCATGGTTTTGAATATTCAACATTATTTCATGGTTGGAGCTGAGAGAGTAATGACGGGGGTTAGATTCAACCATTCATTGGATAAATTCCGGGAGGAGAGCATTTCCTACCTCTCTCCTTTGTTTGTGTGAGTTAAAACTAAATGAAGAAGTTGCATAGGATAAAAAAAGTAACTAAATGAATTAGCAAAGATTATAGACTTGGAAAATTTTGGCCATGTTGTCTCCACCATTTTTGTGGAGGGATCGTATTGCTTGCATTTTAAATTATTGTAATTTTAGTATGTATCAAAGTTAAATTGGAAGGATTGTACACTAAAAATCAATGTACAATATTTATTCTTCTTAAGTTCTAAAATTTCTATATGTACTTGAGGTTTGAAATTTGAAAGGATTTGTATCATTGTGAATATTATGAAATCTTCCTTATTAGGAAAGATTGAATCTATTTTGGAAAATTTGTAAAATATTATACATTTTTGTCTCTATTCAGTTAAAAAAAGTCTGAAATAAATTTGAAGGAATTCATCTTTGTTGATTTGCTTGTATCATGCATTCCTTTCTCCGTTTTGTCTTAGCTTTTAAAGATATTGTTTCTTTTCTTCCCGTATTTTCCTCTCTAGAAGTAAAGTAGCTAAATGTATGTTTATACTTTGAATGTAATCTAGAATCTTTGTCGAAGAATATAGATCTTAAAGTGATAATATTATTCAATTTTTAAAACATGTTCTTCCACCGCATATTTTCTTACAAAGTAGTTATACTTAGACGTAATGCTTACAAGCATTTAGAATCATGACCTTGTTAGTCCGTAAAAATAGTTTAGTGATTGAAGCATGAGTATATGTAATTATATACATATATATTCCTTGATATATGTATTTATATTCATATACAACTTTTATAAAAATATAGATCCACAGAGACCGATGTAAGTCTATGCAATCGATGTCGTACCCTTGAATATACTAGCACCGATTCTGCTTGATCGCGCCGATCACTGTGCACAAGAACACTTCTTTAAAAAGAAAACCAGATTTAACCTATGAACTTCATTTGAGACTTCAAACTCAAAAAAAAAAAATCACAATATGGATATACACTAGAGAGTAAGCATATAAATGGATATATACACACTTCGTGTATCTATACATTTATATACCTCTATAAAATGATCTATCATTAGAATGAAGAATAGAATAATATATTTCTACACAAAACTAATAATTTATATCTTTAAAGAAATAAATACTCCAAATGAATATGTATTCATCTCTATAAACTCATAAAAATACATAGGGGTGATAAATTACCCACTGACAACCGATATTTTGGTTAAGAACAAATAACGAAACTTGCACAAAAAAAACTAATCAAAGCCTAGAGAAACCATTTAACTAAAATAATGACAAAAGGTGGGAGAGATCATCCCATTACTATCCCCTGCAGCTTCCTCATCAACATAGTTTGAACCCAAAATCCCTTTCCTCCCTTCTTGCTCCTTTCTGTAGCTTCACATGTGCAAATGGAGGCACAATTAGGGTTAGAAATAAAGTTATATATCTCATATAAGGAAAACTTAGGGAAAATAAGGAACCCTAACATCTAAGGACGAGGATTAAATGAATCCTATGGCTAGAATTTAATCCTCATCCTTTAGAGATGGGTGAATAAATTTAATAAATTATGGGTAAAACTAATATATTAAATCCCTTGGAAATTTTGTTGTCGGATGTGCGGTAAATTAAAAGGATAAGGAATATTTTACTCATCCCTTTAATTTGATGTTGTGCATGGGATGTTATATGAATAATTTATTAAATGGGAGATTATGTGTTTAAAAGGGTAAGTGTTATGGGGGTATGTGTAAGGGTAAATAATTAAAAGGGTGGCTTAGGATGAGTGTTGATAGGAAATGTTTAATGTTGTGCTAGGAATTTTATTAAAGTTAACTTAGGAAATAAATTAAAGTTAGCTTTAGCTTTAATGTTAATATTATGAGATAAATCTTATATGGGTAAGATTTAATTAATGAAGGTTAAGGATAATTTTAATAAGATTGGATTAAATTTATTATTAATCTAAGTGGGTAATTAAATGAAATTAATTAAGGACTAAGTAATTAATTAAATAAAATTAATTTGGGATTAATTAATGGAATGGGAAAAATTAATAAAATAATAGTAACGGGTTAAATAGATTAAACTAACACATAAGGATATGTATGAATAAATATGTAAGTTGTTACTAATTATAATTAATGTATCATAAATATGGCTTAACTTCGTTAATGTAATAAAAACAAAAATTGTCAAAAATTTCTAGTTGATTTTTGGTGTGGTTTTATGTGGTTATTTTTGAACATCACTCTTTGGTACTAGAGTCATGGTTTCTACACTTGGACCCTAAGAAAACATGGGAACACAATTGAAAACCGAGTGTAACCTAGACCTAAAACTCTTGAATTGTGTGAAAAATTTAAAACGTAGATAACTTAGTAAATTGAAATGCACCTAGAATAATGGACTTTCTCTCTTCTTGATTTGTGTAGGAGGTGCAAACCAAAATAAAGGGTTCTTGCACATAGAGATACTTGGACCACCCCTAGAGCAGTAAGTCACTGTTATATTTCCGCTGATCTTACAGACCTTACAAGATGTCAATGTCACTATATGAGGAGGATCAATAGGGGGATGACCTAGTCAACATGATAAGGAGTCATCACAAGAGGTTCATGGTGTTCCATACCACAATGAGGACCATAACGCAGAGAGCTATCATGTGGAGCTAGATAGACATGTCTCAGCATAGGAAGATAGGGCTATAAGACATAGAGAGAGACTTCTAGGATCCCTAGATAGATGAAAAACCATGAGGAGAGACCTAAGGGTAGGCGGGTGATAATGGCCGATCATATTTGAGAGATCCTAAAGCTTAATCTACCCCACTATGCTAGAAATAAAGGAGGATTTCATGTGGAGGCATGGTTAGTTAGCTTGAGCGGATGCTTCAAACTATGTTCATGCTCCAACAACATGAAGGCTTGTGTTGTTATCTATTTACTTAGGGATGAGGCATGTGTTTGGTAGAGGATAGAGGAGTAAAATCACCACCTCAATTCATAGTATGTGACATGGGAGCTCTTTGAGGAGTGTTTCCATAGTAGGTCCATTTCTAGGAGGTTTATTCAAGCGTGGATCGATGAGTTCCATGATCTGCGATAAACTAGCATAACAAAGTGGAGTATGAGAGTTAATTCTTGGACTTGCTTCAGTATGTGGAATACATGTAGGATGAGAAAGTTAGGATTCATAGGTTCATTAGAGGCCTGAACTTGGATTTGGGAGAGTCAATACACATGCATTATCCACATACTTTAGTAGAGGCCATTGAGAAGTCCTATATTGCAAAGGTGAACAAGGAGAAGATATATAAGGCACATGATAGGGTGTGGAGTCGTATCTAGTAGTTTCAAAATAGTTGGTTGATTGGGTTGATTCCTCCCTATTGTGGTAGGCATGGATCCTTACAGGTCATGTTTCAAACTGCAGCCACAACAAGTAATAAACTCACCCAATGTTTAGGCCTTCACAATGATATGATGTTGAGAGATGGCACAAGTATGGGGCCTCCGGCTAGGGGGACCCGCTAGGACACATGGACCACTAAGAGATCATTCAATTGGAGCTTTTCCATAGCAAGATCATCAAGTGTAACATCACAGGACCACTAGGGCACCTAGAGGGGTTTCTTCCCATTGGATTAGACCGGGTAGTTACTTTGGATGCGGGTTATAGGGCATCACTTGAGATATTTTCTGCATAACCACAGTAGTAAGGGTAAGGGTCCCATTTCAGAGCCAATAGTTGGTGACATGGCTAGGAGCCACATGATTTATGCAACGGTTGAGAACCGAAAGGAAAAGCATCAAGGAAAAGTGATTGAGACTATAGGTAACATTTGTGGTATTTCTACCTATAACTTGTTTGATTAAGGCTCTTCGATTATTTTATTTCTCCATCCTTAGTAGAGCGATGTAAGATGGTTGTAGTTAAGAAAGTTCGTTGGAATACTAAGATCACTTACGGGCCAAGATCTCGGTGGAATCCTTGGTCAAGGAGTGTGTAGTTGACCTAGGACCCTTCACCATGACCTTGGATCTTTGCATCCTTCCTTTTGGTTCATATGGAGCCATTTTGGATATGGATTGGCTATCTACACAAAGATCTAGAGTAGATTATTATAGTAAGGTGATATCTTGTGTGGATGATTTTTGTTTTGAGTCGGTGATTCTTGGGGTTAGGAGGGGTAAGTGCAGGAAGTTGATGGACAAATATAGGGTCATCCGTGGACATCATATTGCAAATAACAACATAATATCAACTTGTATGGATTATTAGCAATACATACACTCAAAATTAGACAAAATTATATTAATATGAATCGTAGAATCTAGAATCTAGTTTCTAAAATACTAATTTTTGTAAAAAATGGACAAGATTAGCTATATTAAACACTCAAAATTCAATGACTTGGTATTTTTTTTTTTAAAAACGCCGATAAGATTATAGTCCGTTTGCCCACAATTTGGATGACCAAAAATTGATATATATTTTTTTCCTTTGGTGAGAAGTTATATGCTACTATCTATCTTGGGATGGATTTTATTTTGTATTTTTTGAGTAATATTTTATTTTTTATGATTTTTTCCGTGAAAGTGGTATGAAAACATAAAGAAAACAGAGCACTTTCCATTTGCCCGCCATAACTTCATCAAAAATTATTGAAATCAAATAATTTTTTTTTGAACATGTATATAATTTCACCATGGTTGGGATGGTATAAGTTTTATCACATTCTGATAAGTGAAACAAATTTTGCAGTCTTAAACGTAGACATAAACATTCACAGGAAAAAGTGTCTTAAAGACCTACTATTAGTAAAAAATTATAAAATGATATTTATCCTCTTCTATTCACTTTAAAATCAGTATTTCTACAAAGCTAATAGTCTCCCCTACGTAATGGTACCATTTTTATGACATAGTTTTTACTTTTCGGCATGGTTCAAGTCCACGGAAGACTAAATTTGATGTTTTGTTGTTTTTAATGTAAAATTCAGGATTTGATGTCCACTTAATTGTCCCCCAACTTGGTGCACTTACCCGAGGCTTGTTTCTATTTACACCATATAAGTTATGTAGCTTAAGCGGTGTGTGCATTGGGGATGTCAGTTTTATGTTATTACATCGAGTGATAGATCAAAGGATGATTCTAATGGGCCTTCACTTGATGATCATCACATCTTGAGAGATTTTTCTGATGTCTTTCCTGACGAGTTTACTAGCCTACCTACCCCACGTGTGATATATTTTCATATAGATTTGGTTCCTAGAGTAGAGCCTATCTCATGCGCTCTATATAATATGACTTCCCCCAAGATTTGTGATCTCAAGATTTAGCTGGATATCCTTCTTGAGAAGGGCCTCATCCATCCTAGTGTATCCCCTTGGGGTGCACATGCGATTTTTGTGAAGAATAAGGATGGATATACGTGATTGTGTAACAATTACAAATAATTGAACAAATTAACGATAAAGAATTTATACCCTATTCCATAAATTGATGATTTATTTGATTAGATGAAGGGGACTACTATGTCTTCCTAGATATACCTCAAGTTAGGGTATCATTAGTTGAGGATTACGGACGTAGATATTCATATGACAACCTTTTGCATCGGATATGCCACAAAAAATTCACATTTGTGCCATTTGGGATGGCGAGTGAACCCGCACTATTCATGATTTTGATGAATGTGTTGTTCATGTCATTTTTAGACCGCTTTACTGCTCATATTTCTATATCACATTTTTATTTTCTCATGTACATATGATGGGGATGAGGAGCACCTTCACCGAGGTTACTGGTGTCTTTGAGAGAAGCATCTTTATGGTAACTTGGAGAAGAGTTAATTCTTATGGTCATAGGTTTAATACTTGGGTCACATTATTTTTGGGGAAGGTATCACCATCGATCCTTCCAAGATTAAAGCTTTCATTGATTTTCTAGTTCGAACTAATGTTCTTGTTATCCAAAATTCACCCCCCAGGGTAATTTTGATAACATGCATCAGATTATTCAGTCCCGAGCAAGTAGATTGATTCAAGGCCCAAAATCATGTTTTTCGGGGTCCCCCTCGGCCTTTTTCTAACTCTCCCATCCAAGAAGGAATCCCAACAGGTTGATAAAATGGAAGAAATGCAAAAAATAAGGTTGCAGGACTGTGTTAAGGCATTTCGGTCTGAAGGGTTCGGGTCGTACTGAGGTTCGTTGTACCAAGCTTGGGGCCGAAAAATGAAGAAAATTGGCTAAGTCCTAGTCTAGGCGGTCTGCGGGACAGTTGGGACATCGGGACGCATGGGATCTTAAAAGTGAAAGAGCTGCCAACGAATCAAATCTCGCCACGTGTCTTCACCTCATCGGCCCGAAGGGAAAATTTTGAAAAAAATTTCCAAAGGCAAAAACAAAGGGAAATGGTTAGGAAGGGCCCGCGTCCAATGAAATCATGCCATGTGGCACTTGAGTGGCGGAGCGCGAGGGGAGAAATGGGAAAATTTTCCCAAAGTGAAAATTACCAAAATTTCGAAGGACGAAGTGCGCCCACTTAGACCCAAGCCAATAAAATAGTGCCACGTGTACAAGTGGAAAGAAAATAAGGAAGGGCCCAAATTTTTTTTTCAAAGGATGAGCCCACGGATGAATTAGAGCCTGACACATGTCATCCAGTGGCAAAGTGCGGAAAAAGTCAAATATTTTCCCGCTTAATCCGTTTTGGCCTGTTTTTGCCCTAATCTTCAAATCGCCATAACTTTCGATCCAGAGCTCGAATTTCATGTTCTTGATATCAATGGAAAGCTGGTGAAATTATCTATATGATTCATAGGTCAATATTGCATTTTGGTTCATTTTGGAGAGAGAAAATCAAGAAACGTCTCTGGCACGTGGTAATTGCGAATCGATGTTTCAACATCCAGGTTTAATGCGAAATGGGTCGCATTCTTCTCGGCATGGCCAAAAATGTCAAAGCATGGGCTATAAGGATTCCCATGCTGTTTTAATGCATCTAGATTCAATGAGGAATGGCTCCCATGTTTTTTCACGTTTTCTCTCTCCTGGGCTCGACCCATGCATTATAAAAACCCAGATTTGGCTCATTTTTAAAAGGTGGTTCATCTTTTCATCTCTGCCCTCCCTTCTTTTCTTCTCCAGGGTTGAAAATGGAGTTCAAACCTCCTCCCCTACTCTGTAATGGCATTTTTTCCTTCTACCATTAAAATGATGTTCTGTGCAAACTTTTGAAGCAACAAAAACGTGTTTCATGATGCATCTGTCCATCCTTGCTTGTTCTTTACTTGTCTTTCTTCTTTCCTCTCTTCATTGAAAGTATTTGTGCATGTTTTAATACTCATTACAGGTTTGGAGTTGTGTTCATGGAGTTTTGGGACATTTTCTGTGTGAAATCTATCCTTGGGCCTGTGATGCATCATCCATCCTTCCCATTGCTCACCTCTCCTTGTTCCATGGCAGTTTTGATAGATGTTCAACATTTTCCTTCTCTGGTGTATCACCGTTTTAGTGTAGGCTCTATTTTTCCCTTTTCTCTCTCTCTCTGTCTCCTTGGCATGGTTAGATTAGGATTAGATTAGCTTGCCTACACTGGAATAGCTTGTGGCAGGTAGTTTAGGAATAAGAACCAGCCTTCTTTGGAGATTCCTTTCTCATTTTTGCAAGTCCCACACTTGGAGAAAGGATTCCATGTTGTCTGCAATCACACCTGGATGCTAGTATGATCAAACTAAAAATCAGATCAACATCCGGGGTGCTTTGTGATTTTGCACTAACGGCTTCTTGCATGCACAGTGGGACCTTAGAGGTCTTCCACTTCATCTTTTACGAGGTTGGTGTGTTCTGTGAAGATTTCAGCCTTTGGAGGCACTTGCAAACACATATGGCGACTCCATCGATCATAACCCATTTACGAATTTGTAGACTGTTTTCATCCATTCCCATCCATCCTTCTTTCCATCTCTTTCATTCTTTTCCATTCCATGAAGTTGTGCATCATGACTTCATTTCCATGATGGAATTCACATTTTCAACAACAACACTAATGTTTCCCACCTCCAACATGTTTTTAAATCCTCCAAATCAGCATTTTGAACAAATTCAAAATCAGCATGCATACCCATATGAGCAATGATAATGCCAAAATAATTTTGGCTATGGAGCTTTCCAAGAGCAAGAGTATGCATATAATGAAGACAATCGAGATGTAAGATGCTGGTCTCATTTGGAGAAAATGCAAAAGATGGATGTAAAGATGGTGCGATCCAGAGAAACTTGACTCAAATGAGAGCTTTGAAATTGGTTGCGGGACTCCTTGTCCATGGAGAGGTACTTTTCCAAGACACTTCAGCCCTCGGGAGAATTTGGACTTGATGATGAAGATGCTGCCCCAACTTGCACAATGGACAACGAAATAGAGGCCTATACACTTGTTGTTGAACAACCTTGTCAATGGGTAAGTTCTACACCATCATCTGGTTTTCTCTTCCCATTACTCAAGCAGCACCATCTCATTTGGAATTACAAATTCTAAACTCCCATGATCTGCTGTCCCAAATGTTGATCCCATGTCTCCACCTCTCGGTCTTCCACCACACCTCAATTCTTCTTTCCTTTTTCCTTCCAAACAGTTATCCCCTCCACAAGAGCTAAAAGAAATACGCTCTCCCCAAAGAAACAAGAGGTTTCACCTCCTTTACCACCACAAAAAAATTGCCAAATCAATTGAGTTACAACCCATCCCTCCTCTTGCATTCCCAATTCCATGTGGGAAAGAAGAACTTGCAAAATCGGCCATGAAGGACAGCAAGAAGAGGAGCCCAACAAAAAAGAAATGACAGACAACTTGAGGGTTAGGGCTGCCAAATTTGGGATGAAAAAGATCCCCTTGATGGTTAAACCTACAGAAGAGGCTAAGGTTGAACAAACGGTGGTTAAGACTGATCTTGTGGCAGCAGAAGAAGAGCAAAAAGAAGAAGTAGATCAACAGTCAGTTTGCTCCTAAAGTAGTGTCCATGTTGGCACTCTATTTGAAGGGAATGCTGATTCAATTCAAGTTGCACAATCAGCCATAAAGGAAGAAAGCTCAGAAGAAGATCTTGCAGTCCCAACTTGTCTTCTAGAGCAGAAGATTGAAGAGTTTGACTTGAAAAACTTCATGCTAGAGGAAGATTTCTATCAAGAGCAAGATTGTCTTCAAGTAGTAGAGAAAGGAGAAGCTGCTCCAGATCCAAAAGAAGAGGAGCAAATTCTAGTTGTGGAGAAAATTGCAGATCCAGGGCTTTGAGCACAAAGCGGGTTATAGGAGAACCTTCGGTTCTTCTTTCTACTTCACCTCTCTCAAGTTCTAGTACTGAAGAGGAGTTTGATCTTTCAAAATCAATGTTGGAGGGTGAAAGAAACCATGGTGGTCAAGTTATAGATCAAGAAGACACCATGGAGGAAGTGGAGCATTTGCAGCAGGAAAGCCATGAGGTAGTTTATCTGTCAGATTTGGAGGACTGTTTTGATGGAGAAGAGCCGGTTGAGTTTCCACCATTCTCTCTTTCATCATCCACATTCCAAACACTTGAGTCTGCTGTCATGAAGGAGAACATTCATTTGCAGCAGCCTGCATCTTATAGCAGCTCTTTGGAACCAAGATTAGAAGATTTTAATCTTTCATGTCCTTCATTGGAGGAAGAGAAAGGGCACAAAGATTATACCATTGCTTCCACACCATCCATTCAAGAAGGTCTACAAGAAGAATCCATTTTTGGAGTTGAAAATCAGAGCTATGGGCATATCAAACGGACCATACCTTGCCCAATCAGGTATTTGGCTTTATTGGAGCCAAAGGAGAAGTCACAACTAGTCATGCTTGCTTCTGAGCATGAGGGTGAGCTACAAAGTACCAAGGATCAGTTGCCATACCTCTTCAATCCAAATGCAGAGCAACTAAAAGAGGTATTGAATTTGCCTTCAGCTAATACCTTGATGATTTGGGTGGAAGACCAACTTCTTGTTGATTTTCCATTCATCCAACCAGCCATGTTCAATGCCAAATCAGTTGCATGGTTGCCAATTTTGAAGAAAGGAAGCTATTTTGCACAACCAGTTGCAGGGTTTGTTTAGCTTGCCTTTGCTTCCAGTTAGAGTAGAGTAGGTAGGTTTTCTTTTAGCAGAAGAAGTGCTTGTGCACACTCTGCATGTTCCATTTGGAGCATGTATGATTTTCAGTTCTGTACATAGTTTTTGTGGTGCTGGTTTTGCTCTTGCACAGTCCATTTCAGTGGCATTTTGGTGAGAACGACTCCATTTCAGTGGGTTTCCAAGTGGCTTAGAGAGGAGGTTTTCAAAGTTCAGATCAATTTCCAGGTTATAACTGATGACTCCATGCCCAATGGATGCTTCGGCGTGACTGGTAACTTCATCCAATGACCGAGCGGGATGACCCCATTGAGTTACTAAATTGTTATCCAAAATTCACCCCCCAGGGTAATTTTGATAACATGTATCAAATTATTTAGTCCCAAGTAAGTAGATTGATTCAAGGCCCAAAATCATGTTTTCCGGGGTCCCCCTTGGCCTTTTTCTAACTCCCCCACCTAAGAGAGAATCCCAACAGGTTGATAAAATGGAAGAAATGCAAAAATAAGGTTGCGAAGGCGTGTTAAGGCATTTCGGTCCGAAGGGTTCGGGTTGTCTGCGAGGTTCGTTGTACCAAGCTTGGGGCCGAAAAATGAAGAAAATTGGCTAAGTCCTAGTCCAGGTGGTCTTCGGGACGGTTGGGACATCGGGACGCGTGGGATGCAAAAAGCTAAAAGATCCGCCAACGAATCAATTCTTGCCACGTGTCTTCACCTCATCGGCTCGGCGGGAAAATTTTGAAAATTTTTCCAAAGGCAAAAACAAAAGGGAAATGGTCAAGAAGGGCCTACGTCCAATGAAATCGTGCCATGTGGCACTTGAGTGGCGGAGCGCAGGGGAGAAATGGGAAAATTTTCCCAAAGTGAAAAATACCAAATTTTCGAAGGACGAAGTGCGCCCCTCAGGCCCGAGCCAATAAAATAGTGCTACGTGTCCAAGTGGCAAGAAATTAAGGAAGGGCCCAAAAGAAATTTTCAAAGGATGAGCCCGTAGATGAATCAGAGCCTGACACATGTCATCCAAGTGGCAGAGTGCGGGAAAAATTCAAATATTTTCCCGCTGATCCGTTTTGGCCTATTTTGCCTAATCTTGAGATCGCCATAAATTTCGATCCAGAGCTCGATTTTCATGTTCTTTATATCAATGGAAATCTGGTGAAATTCTCTACACGATTTTTAGGTCAATCTTGAATTTTGATTCATTTTGGAGACATAAAATCAAGAAACATCTCTGGCGCATGGTAATGGCGGGCGACGTTTCAACAACCGGTTTAATGTGAAATGGGTCGCATTCTTCTCGATCGGCCAAAAATGTCAGGGCATGGGTCTGTAAGGATGCCCATGCTATTTTAATGCATCTGCATTTAATGAGGAATGGATCCCACGTTTTTTCACGTTTTCTCTCTCCTGGGCTCGACCCATGCATTTCTAAAAGCCAAATTTGGCTCATTTTTAAAAGGTGGTTTATCTTTTCAGCTCTGCCCTCCCTTCTTTTCTTATCTAGGGTTGAAAATGGAGTTTGAACCTCCACCCCTACTTTGTAATGGCATTTTTCCTTTTACCGTTAAAATGATGTTAACATGCAAACTTACGAAGCAACATAAACGTGTTTTGTGATGCATCGACCATCCTTGCTCGTTCTTTACTTGTCTTTCTTCTTGCCTCTCTTCATTGAAAGTATTTGTGCATGTTTTAATACTCATTACAGGTTTGGAGCTATGTTCATGGAGTTTTGGGACATTTTCTGTGTGAAATCTATCCTTGGGCCTGTGATGCATCTGTCCATCCTTCCCATTGCTCACCTCTCCTTGTTCCATGGCAGTTTTGATAGATGTTCAACATTTTCCTTCTACGGATTATCACCGTTTTAGTGTAGGCTCTATTTTTCCCCTTTCTCTCTCTCTCTCTCCTCCTTGGCATGGTTAGATTAGGATTAGATTAGCTTGCACTGTGCTTTGGAATAGCTTGTGGCAGGTAGTTTAGGAATAGGAACCAACCTTCTCTAGAGATTCCTTTCTCATTTTGCAAGTCCCACACTTGGAGAAAGGATTCCATGTTGTGCAATCACACTAGATGCTAGTATGATCAAACTAGAAATCTGATCGACATCCAGGGGTGCTTTGTGATTTTCACTAACAGCTTACCAAGGTACGCATATTCATGGGATTAGCGGGGTATTACGGAGGTTCGTGCAAGAATTCTAATGTATTTCTCATCGCATTACTTCCCTTCAACGGAAAGGGAAGAAGTTTGTTTTCGAGACATATGTGTGCAAGCCTTCATACAACACTTATCCTAGTAGTGAAAAATCCACAAAGGTATTTCTTCATTTGTCCAAATGCTTCATTGGAATGGATATGAGGAGTATTGATGCGGGACATACAAGTTGTTGCCATTGAGTCTCACAAAATAAAGTATTATGAGATGAATTATCTAACTCATCACCTTGAGCTTGCTACAATGGTTCATGATTTGGTTCAGTGGAAACATTTTCTTTTGGCTAGGAGGGTTACACTCAAGACATACCATATCAGCCTACGAAACCTCTTCACATAGACCAATCTCAACTCCGGTCAACAATGTTGGATGGAAATTCTATGTGAGTATGACATGGAGATTGAGCATGTGAAGGGGAAGGAGAATGTGGTTGTATATGATTTAATTCGATGAAGCCACCTTGTCATGGTTATAGATGTGGGTACAGATTTTATGGCAAGGATCTTGTAACAAATTCCTCAAGACATGTTTTATCTTACAATTTGGGGGTTATCCTTGGAGTAAGATGGGCATCTTCGATAAAGGGGTCAGATTTTTGTACCTAGAAATGAAATATTATAGCGAGGATATCTTAGAAAAATATCATCATACACCTTATTTATACCATCTAGCGGTGAAGAAGATACATGCTTCACTAAGGCAATTAATATTTTGGAGAGTTCATTGAAGAGATATAACTCCGTTTGTATCTCAGTGTTTGGAGTGTCAGAGGGTGAAGGTTGAGTATCACCATCCAGCCCGGCCTTCTATATACCCATGATATAACGGAGTGGAAATGGGACACCATTTCCATGGATGTCATTGTGGGGCTACCTACGTCAAGATATCACCATGATGTTATAATGGTCACGGTGGATAGATTGACAAAAGTGGCTCATTTTTATCTTATTAAGACCACTAATATAGCTAGTGTAGTGGCGTTAGTCTATTTGGATAAGATAGTTAGACTTCATGGAATTTTGTGGAAGATTATTTGTGACCGCAACCCTTTCTACACATCAATTTTTTTTACCACCATGAAGTTTTTTCTTGGGATGAAGATTAACTTTAGTATAGCTTATCACTTGGAGACAAATGGTTAGACAGAGTGGGTGAATGAAATACTTGAGGATATATTTCACATGTACGTCATGAATCATCAGTTGCATTGGGAGGAGTATCATTATCTCATAGAGTTCACTTATAACAACAATTTTTAGAGTTCCATTAGTATGGAACCATTTCGAAATTATACGGTAAAGATTACAGGACTCTACTGAGTTGGGACATGTTAGAGGCCATGGTGTCTATTAGATGAGCCATACTACGGGATATGGAGGAACAAGTAATATTTGTTAAAAAAATTGCGTGACGCATGTGATAGGCATAAAAGTATGCGATTAAGTGATTTGACCACATTTATGAGGTGGGATCGAAGTTATTCCTAAGAGTTAGAACTTATAAGATCCCTATCTATTATGGAAAAGACTCTAAGAAAGATCCGATATTCATTGGTGCATTTAGTTCTTAGAGTGGATCGGTCCTATTTCTTACCATTTATCCTTTCTACCTAGCTTGTCTCATGTCCATGATGTTTTCGATGTTTCGTTCTTTGGAGAAATATACCGATCCTTCTCATGTATTGGATTGGACAAAATTATTGGTCTAGTAGAAAGGATAGGTGACTATACAACCCATGCGCATCATAGAGACCAGCATCCTGGGCCTTTGAGGCCATGAGATTGATGAGGTATGCATCCATTGGAATTGTTTGTTGAGACATCTTCTACTTGGGAGGATGCCACTTTACTAGAGGTTTATTTTTAAACTTTTTGTAGTGACTACCAAGAGGAATTCGTGTCTAAGGGGATGGGGATGTAGTGCTTGGTCCTTTTCAACACATATTTTCCTTTCTTGATACTCCTTAGATGTCTAGAGACATATTTTTTTCTATAGTATTATGGATAACATGTGATTAGACTATATGGACATTGATTATCATTGTTATTTGGATGTCTAGTTGATTTTAATGGATATTGCAACACAATTTTATTTAGCATTACAGTTTTTAGGTTGTGGGCTTTGTTTTCATGTGTGAAAATGTTGAATAGTGTACACTTATAGTACTATATACTTTCCATAGTTTTATCATCGGGATACGTGATTTTCTCATATGGGTGGGAATTTTGACCCATAGGTTTATGCAACTATTTTTGCACATGGTTTTCATACCGGTTTTTTTTAAAACTACGAAATCAGTTTTCTACTTATGTTCTTTTGTGCATATGGTAGGTTTTGATCTAAAATTGCACATGTGTTCGAGTTCGGGTGTGAATTACAGTGTAGAATTTGTTGAGCATAGTTCCAAATAGATTTGGGAATTGTATTAAGAGATTGGTGGCTCGTAATAAAATATGAGCAAGTGATTCTTAGTGGGACATAGCCCAAATTGGGTGAACCACATTAAATCTTTATCTGTTTGTGTTGTGTAATTTTGTTCTAAACTTTTATTTGAGATCTTTCATATTTTCTACATATTAGTTTTTATTGTTGTGATTCTATGAGGGATTATTACGCATATGTTATCCCTTATTTTCCAACAATTGATATCAGAGCATGGTTTGGTTTGTTGAAGTGTTGAATCACAAGGAAAGTTTTTTCTTGATTGAGAGCTATGGTAGATGATGGAAGATCAAAGTTTGATAAATTCAATGGGCATAATTTCATTCTTTGGAAGATGCAGATGGAAGATTACTTTTATCATAAAGATCTTTATATTCCACTTTCTGTGAAGTGAACAAACCATCGAGCATAAAAATGCATAATGATATTTTCTTGATAGGAAGGAACTTGGGACAATCCGTATGTAACTTTCATTTTTGGTATTATTTAATGTTTCAAAGGAAAAGACTACAAAAGAACTAAAGGATGCATTAGGGAAGTTGTATGAAAAACCCTCTACCTATAACAAGATATTTTTAATGAAAATTTTGTTTAATATGAAGATGTATGGGAATGGTTCAGTATTAGATCATTTAAATGATTTTAATATGGTTGTAAATATGCTATCTTTGGTTACAATAGAATTTGATGAAGAAGTTAGGGCTCTATTAATTATGTTCTCTTTACCTAAGAGTTGGAATATCCTGGTAATGGCGGTAAGCAACTCGGTTCTAGATAACTCAAAGTTGAAGTTTGATGATATTGTAGGGGTGATTATAAGTGAGAAAATGTGAAGAAAAATCTCTAGGAATCTTCTACTTTAGGGAATGCTTTGACATTGGAAACTAGAGGGAGATAGAAGAATAGAGGAAGCCATGGAAAATTGAAAGTTCGAGTAAGGTCAAAATCTAAAATAAAGATAGTATGTTGGCACTTTGTGAAAAGTCTAGGCATGTAAAGAAGGATTGTTGGGAGCTTCAGGACAAGAAGAAACAACAAGAAGAAGAAAGGAGGAAAATTTGGCAAAGGGTAATGTATGTCAGGATGATTTTATTCTTTCTTTGCACAATATTGTTGAATCTTGGGTTTTAGTTTTGGGGGCTTCTTTCCATGCTACTCCACATAGAAATTATTTTGTTGATTATGTTCAAGGGGATTTTAGACATGTTTTTCTTGGTGATTATGATCCTTTCAAGTATAGTCGGATAATTTTCTTCTTGGGTTAAGATGTAGAATGGGAATACATGGATATTGAAGGATGTTAAACATGTGCCTACTTTAAAATGAAATTTGATATCAGTGCCCAGTTGGGAATTGATGGTTGTCTTGCAAAATTTACAAAAATCTTGGAAGGTTAGCAAGGGTGCTCTTGTGGCGGTAAGAGGTAATAAGATTAGAACCTTGTATTTAAACACTTATAACTCTAATGTTTGAAATCTTGTAGATTTAGAATCGAGACAACATTGTGGCACTATAGGCTTGTTTATATGAGCCGTAAGAGCATATAGATCATAAAGAAGGATTTTCCTAGATATATAAAAATAGGTTTGGAGTTTTGTGAGAACTCCATATATGGGAAATAGAAGCAAGTAAGGTTTCTCAAGGTTGGACCTAAAAAGAATGAGAGTAAGTTAGAGCTGGTGCATTCGATGTGTGGGGGCCGACTGGTATCATCTCTTGGGGTTCAAGTTATTATGTTAATTTTATTGATTATGCAACAAGGAAAGTTTGGGTTTATTGTATTAGAAACAAATCTGATGTATTTGACACTTTTGTTAAATGGAAAGCCTTGGTTGATAACTAAACGAGTCTTAAGCTAAAATGTCTCGGTCGGATAATGGAGGGAGTATTGCAGAAATGGAATTGATGATTACTATTCTAAGAATGGAATCAGTAGGCAAAAGATAGTTCTAGGAACTCTGCAAAAAAATGGGGTGTTAAAAGGATGAAAAGAACAATAATGGAATGTTTTAGGAGCATGAAGTTACATAATAGACTACTTCTTTCTTTTTGGGAAGAAGTGGTGAGTGTAGTTGTGGAATTGATAAACAGAGGACCCTCAAGTGCCTTGGATGGAGGAATACCCGAGAAGGCTTGGTATAGTAAGAAAGTTGATTATTCATTTCTTAGAGTCTTTAGATGTGAGGTGTTTTTCCATATAGACAAGGATGATAGGACCAAGCTAGAGGCTAAATAAGAAAAATATACTTTCATTTGTTATGGTGGGGATGATTTTGGATATTAATGTGAGAGAATTAAGGAAAAGAAAATCATTCGATCTAGGGATGTGGTCTTTAATGAGAAATTCATGTATAAGTAGAAGTTGCAAGAAAATAGGGAAAAAGACAAAAAAGAATATGCGGCGGCATAGGATATTTTGAATGGGAGAGTGTCACATGAATCAGTTCATGAACCTCCTCGATAGGAACCCTAAAATCCTTTTTGAGTAGGTCTTCTAGGGAAAGAAGAGAACACGAATGTTTTTATCCTTCTATTTATTATTTATTATTCACTAACATTCGAGAGCCAAAGAGATTTTATGAAGAAATGCACATAGATGCCATGAATAAGTGGGAGAAAGCCATGGATGAGGAGCTTAAGGATCTCATGGAGAACTAGACATTAGATTTGGTGAAGCTACCCAAAGGAAAAAGAGCATTACGAGAAGATTTGGGTGTCTGAAAGTCAAAGAGGAAGAAGAAGGTAAGACAAGATACAAGGCCCGGTTGGTGGTCAACGAGTTTACACAAAAAAGGTAGACATTTTGATGAGATTTTTTCTCCCGTAGTAAAAATGGATTCTATTAGAATTGTTCTTGTTATAGTTACATCATAAGACTTTTTACTTAGAGAAGCTTGATATAAAGACTACATTTCTCCATGGTTATTTGTAGGAGGATCTATATATGTAGTAGCTAGAGGGCTATGAGGTCAAAGGTAAAGAGGAGATGGTGTGCAAACCGAAGAAGAGCTTGTATGGTTTGAAAGAAGATCCACGTCAAAAGTATAAGAAATTTGATGGCTTCATGATGTAGCAATGCTATATTAGATGCCATTTTGACCATTGCATGTATACAAAGAAATTTTAGGATGAAAACTATATTACCATGTTTTTGTATGTGGATAACATGTTGGTTGTAGGTATAAACATGTGGGAAATAAAAGTACTCAAGAAACAACTAAGTGACTCCTTCTCTATGAAGGATTTGGGTGCAACTAAACAAATATTTGGTATGAGGATATCTTGAGATAGGAAGGAACAAAATCCAAAGTTATCTCGGGAAGAGTACATTAAGAAGGTCTTGGAGAGTTTTAATATGTAGTATGCCAAACTAGTTAGGACTCCTTTCATAGGCCATTTCAAGTTATCAAAGGAGCATTATCCCAAGACGAGAGCGGGAGAGAAACCAGGATGTCCAAGGTACCTTACTCATTAGTGGTTGGAAATTTAATTTATGCCATGGTGTGTACTAAGCTTGATATTTCCCATGCAGTGGGAGCGGTGAGTAGATTTATGAGTGATGCGGTAGAGATCAGCGCAGGACATTAAAGTGGATCCTTTGGTATTTGAGAGGGACCATGGGTATATTTTTGTGTTACAAAGGATCAAATACAAATTTTTATGGTTATGTAGATTCAAATATGGCTGCAGATGTAGACAATAGGAGGAGCATGGTAGGTTATATTTACATGGTATGTGGGACAACAATGAGGTGGATTTCATGACTAGAGAAGTCTGGTTGCTTTGTCAACCATGGAGGTTGTGTATATTGCTTCCGTAGAGGAAAGAAAATAGATGATTTAGCTACAACAATTGCTTGAGGATTTGGGGAATAAGGAGGAAAGGAATCTGCATAGTGATAGTCGAGTTCTATACACCAAGTTAAGAACTCGCTTTCTACTCTAGGCGAAGCATATCTGATTAGGTACCATTTCATCAAGACAACTTTGGAGGAAGAGAAGTTGAAGCTGTAGAAGATTTATACTAATCATAATCCTATCGACATTTTGACCAACGTGGTCACAAGGGAAAAATAGAAGCCGTGTTTAGCTTTGGTTGGTCTTCATGGAAAGTAGTGAAGGGTTGAGAAGCTTGCTTAGAGGAAAAATAGTCTCCAAGTGGGAGCTTGTTAGAATGTGGATCTTGTTTTCATGTGTGAAAATTTTATAGATTATACACTAAGAGTTTTGTAAACTTTCCATAGTTATCTCGTTGAGGTTTTTAAGCTCAAAAAATGTGCCCGATATATTAGGAAACATGTTTTTCTCATATGGGCAGGACTCTTGACCCATAGGTTTATGGGATGGTTTTGATACCCATGGTTTTGTAAAAATGCTAAAGTAGTTGTCTAATTATTTGGTTTTGTGCAAATGGTAGGTTTTGATGTAACATTTAATATGTTTCTAAATTCAAGTGTGAATTCTATAGAGTTTGTTGAGCATAACTCCAAATAGATTTGTGTATTGTATTGAGATAGATGTGGCTTGTAATAAAATATGAGCAAGTGATTCTTGGTTGACATAGAAAAATTGGGTGAACCATGTTAAATATTGTCTCTTTGTGTTGTGTTATTTTATTCTACACTTTTATTTGAGATCTGTAATATTTTGTGCATATTAGTTTCTATTATTGCTATTATGTGAGGGATGGTTTCGAATATTTTATCCC
This sequence comes from Taxus wallichiana var. yunnanensis, assembly GCA_018340775.1. Classification (NCBI taxonomy): domain Eukaryota; kingdom Viridiplantae; phylum Streptophyta; class Pinopsida; order Cupressales; family Taxaceae; genus Taxus; species Taxus wallichiana. Next base: position 794,652,678 of record CM031237.1, on the reverse strand, counting down.
TTATTTCCTAACAACTCTACTATATACTAACATCATGGATTCATAGCAATTGCGATTATGTTTGGATATATCTTCTAACCTTGTTTATATTGATATTTACGGTTTCTTGATTTCATGGTGATATTAGGTGATCGGTATGTGAATTGTGTTTTGGATAATTGTAAATGTTTTATTGATATTAGAATTACATACTATGACGTCTAATGATTATGAGATGAAAGAAATATACATATTTTGATTACCATTATGTATTGATGTGGCCTTGAGTCCAAAGGTACTATTATTCTATGGTTCCAAGAAATGAAATTACACAAACAAGGAGGGATAAAGAAGGCCAACCACGAAGGAATGTGGCATGTTCACAACATGGTCACCTTGGAAACTAATGTGTTGTGTTTATGTTTTTTTGTCTCCTTGTTTTCATCTTTTTAAAGTTCTCCATGGGGATAACCTTACATGTGACCATGGGTAGGTTATTGTATGTTCTATTTTATTCTCTTGTGGTTATGTTATTTAGTTTATTATGAATGTTGTGATTTTTATTGAAATCCTAATGTACCTTGTAACCCTATGTTTCTATGTTATCAATGTACCCCCTTAATTGATTATGTAATTGTTAGAGTGAGCTAATGTTTCACCCTATGTTTCTTATGTTGGTTATGTATCTTGGCTTAATTAAGTTAATTGTAGGGGTTAAGGGTTAATGTGATGATGTGGATTTTGGGAGGGTAGATATTCCTTAGAATATGCTTTATTCCTTTCACCTCTTTATTTGAATTTTTAATTAGGCTTTGGTATGTGTGCCATTCCTAGGCCCAAACTCGAATTTGGGCTTAGAACAAAATTTTGAAGGCTTGTGGGACAAGTTTTACTTATACCAAACTCTTTAATATCTTCCCCAAACCTCACCTATGACTTCAGGGGTCATATTTATCTTGTAATGATGAAATTTTGAGAAGAAAGAGGTAAATATTGCCTTCATGTTTTGATCCTCTAAACTTAGCCTTGAATTGTGCAAAAGTGAGCTTGTGTGAAAACTTGGTGAAGGTGTCTCCTCACCTACCTCTTGATGATGCTTTGGCTTGTGTGGGAGTAGGGTGATGTGGATCTGAGGGAGATGAAGTGGCATCCTACATGGAGCCACATCACCTCTCCCTCCTCCTTTTCTATTTATGTGCAACTTGTTGATGGTTTTGGGGTTACTTATTTTTGGATCACTTGTTTGTTCTTGCTTGACTATATTTCTTCTTACGGCTTTCGATTTAGAAGAAATTGCTTGGAGTAAAAGTGGAATTTATTCAAGGAGAAATTACCACATTATGGAAAGGTAGGGTCTCAATCTTTGTTGCTTTCTTATTTTTAATTATGTATGAAATGGTGAATTGTATGCATGTTGTGTGTGTTATGGGCTTGGTTAGTTTTTCCAAAAGAAAAGGTGTGGGGAGTGGGAATATGGGACCATTAGGGAGGTAAAGAGAGTTTTGTGAGGATTTTTGAGCAGGTAGAGTGGGTAAGGTGCGCCACCTATGGGGAGTGAAATTTTTAAATTTTCTACATTTTGCATATTTGTAATAATGGAGAGATAAGGAAATTTGAGTATGTTTTGTGATGTGGACTTTGGAGGATTTTGGTGGACCCTTAACCCACATGGGAGGTATAAGGAGGTGGTCTCCATTATTCCCTCTTCGTAGCTCTAGATTGATCCTTTGTGGTGAATTAAAATTGCAGGTTTTTATTTGTTGTCCTTATGTTGAAGACATATTATTTGTGAATGTATGTTTGTAATGTGGAAGTCCTTTTCTTGTTATCATGGTTGTGAATATTCAACATTATTTCATGGTTAGGGCTTGGGTGTCAATGAAGGGGTTCGATTCACCCCATCATTGGATTTATGGTTGTGAGAAGAGTGTTACAGAGCTCTCTCCCTTGTTTGTGTGTACAAGAGCTAAATGAAGAAGTTGCAGGTTAAACAAAAAGGGAATTAAATGGAGATGCAAAGATTATAGTCTTGGATAAAGTTGCCCATGTTGTCTCTACCATTTTAGTGGAGGGATTGTACTACTTGTATTTTAAATTATTGTTATTTTGGTATGTCTTGAATTCAAATTGGAAGTGCTATACATTAAAAAATAAATGTAAAATTTGTATTCTTATTAAGTATTAAAAATTTGTATGTACATGAGGTTTTATATTTGAAAGGCTGTAATCTCTATAGTTATTGAAAGGACTATATCATTGTGAATTGTGAAATTTGCCTTACTAGGAAACTTTGAATCTATTTTGAAATCTCTCAGTAAGTATTATACATTATTATCTATAATCGTTAAGAAAAGTATGAAATAAATTTCAAGGAATTCATCACTATTTATATGCTTGTATCATTTATTCCTTTCTTTGTCTCATTTTATCTTTTAAAGAAATTGTTTCTTTTCTTCTTATATTTCCCTCTTTTTAAGTAAATTAGTTAAATGTATGTCTATACTTTGAATGCAATCTAGAATCATTGTGGAAGAATATAGATCTGCAAGGATAATGTTCTTCCATTTTTAAAACATCTTCTTCACCTACACATTTTCTTACAGTACTTATACTTAGACATATTGCTTGAAATCATTAAGAATCATGATGTTGTTAGTCTTTAAAAATAGATCAATGATTGAAACCTTAGTATATGTAAGTAAATACACACATACACACACACACACACACACATATTCCTTGATATATATATTTATATGCATATACCCTTTTTATACAAAATCTTGATACATAGAGATTGATGTCTGCTATGCTTCGATGTCGAGTCACCGGTTATGCAACCGGTGCCGGTCACTGTACAAAAATAATAATTTTAATGAAAGTGACCGATTTGACCTAGAAACTTCTCTTGAGACTTTGAACTCAGAAAAATTAATCACATTCTGGATAAATACTAGACAATAAACATAGGTATTGGTATATATACACTTTTGTGTATATATACATTTATATACCTCTATAAAATGATCTATCATTAAAATGAATAAAAGAAGAATGTATTTCCACACAGAGGTAATCATTTACAATTTTAAACAAATGAATAATCCAAATGAATTTGAATTCATCCATGTAAACTCATAAAACTACATAGGGTGATCAAACACCCATAACCAGAGATTTTGGTGAAGATACAATAAAGAAACTTGCACAATAAAACTAATAAAACCCTAGAGACCATCAAACTGAAATAATGAGTAAAAGGGATATAAATCATCCCATGACTATCCCCTGCAACATCATGATATCTGAGTTTCAACCCATAATCCCTTGCCTACATTCTTGTTGCTTTCTATAGCTACACTGTGCAAATGGAGGAACAGTTAGGGTTAGAAGAAATTATTAGAGCTCGTAAGGAAAACTTAGGGTAAATAGGGATTCCTAAGATCTAAGGGAGAGGATTAAATGAATCATATGGCTGGGATTTTACCCTTATCCCTTAGATATGGGTGAGTAAATTTAATAAAGTATGGGTAAAAATAATATATTAAAGCCATAGGAAATTTTCATGTCGGATGTGTAGTAAATTAAAGGGATGTGGACTATTTTACTAAGTCGTTTAATTTGATGTTGTGCATGGGATTTTATATTGGTAATTTATTAAATGGGAGAATATGTGTTTTAAAAGGGAAAGTGTTTTGGTGGTATGTGTAAGGGTAAATGATTAAAATTTTGGCTTAGGATGAATGTTGATAGGAGATGTTTAATGTTGTCTAGGAGTTTTATTAAAGTTAACTTAAGAAATAACTTAAAGTTAGCTTTAGATGTAATGTTAATATTGTGAGATAAATCTTATATGGGTAAGATTTAATTAAATAAGTTTAAGGATAATTTTAATAAGATCGGATTAAATATATTATTTATCTAAGTGGGTGATTAAACATAATTAAGTAAGGACTAAGTAATTAAGAAAATAAAACTAATTCGGGATCAATTAATGGAAAGGAAAAAATTAATAAAATAATAGTAATGGGTTAAATAGATTAAATTAACGCAGAAGGAGATGTATGAATAAATATTTAAGTTGGTACTAATCATAATTAATGTATCTAAAATATGGCTTAACGTCGTAATGTAATAAAAAAATTCATAGCTTTCTTGTTGAGTTTTGGTGTGGTTTGAAGTGACAATTTTGGGCGTCTCACCACCTAAGATCCTCTAAAGTGCACATCACAACACTCTAAAAAATCACTTATTTCTAAATCAATCAAATGCATATAATGCATCAATAAAATTTAACCTTTTCTATCTGCATAGATGGAACACCTTACCCACACTTCCTCCTCAAAATAACCTCAAAAAACTCCCTTTTATCTCCCAAATGGCCCCCTATTGCCTTCTCTCACACCTTTCCTAAGGGAAAACTACCCAACCCAATAATCACACACAAACATGCATTCATTCAAAATGCACTAACATAAACAACAAGAACAAAGAATAACATGAGTTAATCTCCTACCTTTCCATTGATGGAAGTTTCTTCCTTTAAGTAATTCCACTTCAATTCCTTTCCTCGAGCAAGATCACCAACAAGTTCTACCAAATCCAAAACCCGGGTGATCAAAACAAGTCCTTCTCCCAAATTCAAAACCAAAATGGAAAAGAAAGATAATCAAAGTAAGTAACCCCAAAACCATCAAAGGGATGCACATAAATAGAAAAGAAGAATGGAGAGGTGATGTGGCTCTATGTAGGATGCCACTTCATCTCCCTCAAATAAAAACACTCATTCCCTCACACAAACCAAATAATCATAAAGAGGTAGGTGAGAAGATACCTTCAACACATTTGCACACAAGCTCACTTTTACACTTTACAAGGATAAATTTAGAGGATCAAAATGTGAGGGCAATAATTGGCTCTTTCCTCTCAATTTTCATATTTAAAGTCCCAAATTGACCTCTTGCGTCATAGGTTAGGTAAGGATGGAAGTCTCTCGAATGGGCTTCAAGCCCAAATCCAAGATTGGGCTAAGGAATGACACACATACTAATGCCAAAATTAAAATTACAATAAAAGAGGTGAAAGGAATAAAGTATATTCCAAGGAATATTTTCCCTCCCAAAAGCCACATCATGACATTAACCATTAACCCCTACAATTAACATAATTAATCCAAGGCACAAAATAAATATAAGAAACAGAAGGTCAAACATTAGCTCACTCTAACAATTACATAATCAAATAAGGGGTACACTTTGACAAAATAGAACAACATGATACAAGGGTACATTTAACTTAATTACAATCACAACATCCATAGTAAAATAAACAACATAACCACAAGACAATTAAAATAAAAACACATACCTACCCATGGTCACATGTAAGGTGCTCCCCCATAGAGACCTCTAAAATATGACAATCAAGAAAATGACATAAACATAACCATAAACACGATAGCTACTAATTTGACCGTGTTGTGAACACGTGACATTCCTTCATGATTGGCCTTCCTAGTCCCACCTTGTTTGTGTAATTTTATTTCCTGAAACCACAAAATAATACCACCTTCGGCCTCAAGGCCACATCAATACATCAAGGAAATTAAAAACATGTAAAAATAATTCATCATACAATCGTCATCATACATCATATTACGTAATTCTATTCTCAATCAAACATTTACAATTATCCATAATCACAATTAACATTTTATGAAAATCACACAATTCACATACTGATCACCTAATATCATCATGAAATCAATAAACCATAATATCAATGTACACATGGTTAGATGATGCATAAACATAATCGCAACTGCTATGAATCCACGATGTCAGTATATAGTAAAGTAATGTTAACTCAACATGTGCTGCAACATCCAACAGTGTCAACGAAGCATCCACATAATCCATGATAAGAGTCAAGATCATAATAATAATCAAATGTCCATATAGTCTAATCACATGCTATCCAAAATACTATATCAACATCCATTTCTCCAAGAAACTAAAGAGCATCAAAAATCATAAAATGGTGTTGAAGAGGGGTGGGCACTCTGATCCCGGAGTGGGGCACAAGGCTAGATATGGGGTTAAGATAGAGGATCCTTCTCACGGGAGTAAGGATATTGTTATTGGATTATTTTGTCTTCAAAATATGAATGGATCCTGGTGGGAAAGAAAATGAAAGGGAAAGGGAAGTAAAATATTAAAATGATGTTGTGTTCCATAAAATTATAGCAACATGTTGTAGAATTATAATAGATTTTTACTTTTCTTAAGGAAATTAGAGTGTGTGAGTGTTTCTATCAAACATTATGTGTGCATGATGGGTACCATCAATGGCAATCCTCTAACAACACACACAAACCTTGTAGGTCCCACACTCTGGACCAATCTGTGATTTAATTAAATAATAATAATTTATTATGATTTCTGATTTGTCCGAGTGTGGGACCTACCAAGTTTTTTTGTTTTCTTTAAGCCAATCGACCATTATGCGGGTGGAGTTTTTTTATGTAATTGGTATGGTGGATCAAACATGTTATATTGTACCTTTTATTTTTTTGTAAGTGGGTCTCTCTACATATATATTTTGGTGTGGTGTATAAGAATTGAGGGTTCCTTTCAAAATATCCTCTTTATCTTATTAATCACCAAATATTTTATTCTTCGGATATTATATTGCATTCAAGAAACATGATATCATTCATTTTCATTGAACTATTGATTCTCTATCTTTCCTCTCAAATATTGACCTTATTTTGCATCTTGGATGCCAATAATATCTGTTCCATTTTAAAACCCAAAAAATTATCATATTCAACATGATGTAAGGAAGAACATGTTGTTGCCTAGTAATAATCTCATGTTTTGATTTTTCCATGTCACTAGTTTAGCTATTTAGTACATAGATATTAAAAATATTATTTCTATTTATATGTAATGAGCTCAAGAATCTTAGTGGTGAAAAGGTTATTATATTATTTGTGTATTAAAATATAAAATCTCTACTAATCCGAATGGATTAGTAATTTAAATCAATGTGGTGTTAGTTTCAAAAATAGGTATATATATTTTCATTGTATTCTCTTTATATTTAAACTCACACATGTACATCTATACATCATTAACATTTACATCAAATTTATTCCATGTTACATTTTTGTTTAGTGGTAATCGATATCAACGAAATTTCCTCAATTATACTCAATCTCCCCAATGCCTCCAATTCCACTATGAAACTCCATGAACCCTAGCCATCAAAGGAGCTCAGTTGCCGATAACGTCTGGGAGTGTTATTTTCAAGGAGATGGGAAATATAATGTCATGGGCGACATGGATTCTTCTCTGTATATCTTGGGGATAAGACCCCACGTAATGGAAAAGGAGACGAAATATTAGTAAAAGATATCTCAAGCGACCATGGAAACACACAAATTCGGGACCTCTACAATGGAATCTTAGTCAACAGACATAGCAGCGATGATACAGAAGAGGATTAATCATGGATCAGGCTGGCTTTTCTGTGAAACAGGGGAAAACTGACCCGCCCAAACCTGGGAATGATGATAAGGAGAATAAGAACCCCATTGTAAATGATGGTTCCACAAATGCACCCCCTCTTGCAAAATAAGTTACAGATCTAGACAATGCCTTTAGCTTAGGGCCTACCAATAAGTTGAACCTTAACACTAATATTGTGACTGGACAAAACTCCGGATCTGGTAAAGGAAAATATGAACGAGAGACCTCTAGATTGAAGTTGGGCAAGGAAAACTCTTACGTAGCTGTTGCCTCCAAACAAAAGGAGAATGTCAGAAATAGTGAAAAACCTTTAACACCAGCACATACGACTCCAGTGCTGAAGATAGAAGAGGATCTACTATAGAAGGTCCTCAAGGAAGAAGAAAACCTAGCCCAACTTGGTCTCATTTGTAGGTTTCACAAGTTTTGGCCTAAGCTTTCTCAACTCCACGATTGGATCACACAAAGATGGAGGGAAAAGATTACGAGTAAGATTAAAATTTACCCTTGTGCTAAAACCTATTTTATTGTTGTTTTTGAAACCCCGAGGAAAGAGATTTAATATCCAATCAATATTGGGTTTCGGGAACATGGACTCATGCTCAAGCCATGGTATCCTTATTTTGACCCTCTAAAAGATTCCTTTGATACCTATCTAGTCTGGATCCATTTTCCAGGACTCCCATTGCAGCTCTGGAACAGATCTTGCCTCATTTCCATAGGAGATACCCTAGAATCTTCTGTGAAAGTTGATGATAAAACCTCCCATAAAACACATACTACTTATGCTAGAATTTTTGTAGATATTAACACCTCTCAAGCCCTCCTAGCAGAGATTCACATGCAAATAGGTGATAGGAAGTGGGTGCAGAGGATAGACTATGAGGTATTAGCTTTCAGATGCCGAAGATGTTTCCAAATGGGGCATCTTTCATATGAATGTGAACATTCCAAGTGCAAGGAAAATCCTGCATGGTGGAAGGATTCTCTACCAGATCATTTGACAATTAACCCCATTCAAAACTAATTATGGAACACTGAAAACTAAGTTGCTCATCATGGAAGAGCTTTTGAATAATACGGGGGAAGAAAATATAAGAATCCTCTCTTTAGGGTTATGATTTAGTGATAGATTGTGATTCGACTAAGGGTCACATGCCTATCAAGTCATTTGAATTTGTTCTTCCAATCTTAGGGGAAGATGAAAATGAGGAATGGAAGGTAGTGGATAGGAAAAGAAAGGCACTAAATCTAAACCTTCCATTCACTCAGAAGGGGCACGAGCCCTATCTTGTTGGGTGCTCTCATCGCTACATATAGGATTTAGGCCTTTTTTGTTGTTGCTGAACATTTGCTTCCATGAAATTGCTCTCTACTAGCCATTTTCTATCTGTACGGTTGCTAGTTTTACGTTCTTTTCTCAATAGAATGCTTTCTTTGTTGGGGTGATATGTTTTATCTAGATTTTGATCTTTTTTTGTAATGTTGTTTTTGTATGTTCTGACTTTTGAGTGCTTTTATATAAGGGTATAGTCCCTTTCAAAAAAATATTTGCCTTTAATAATAAACGAAATTTCCTAAAAACTATTAGAGACAATTTTTTTATTGTAAAAACTTTCATCACTAAATAGATGCATTTTTAGTGGTACTTGACATCGATTTTGGGGATGTTTCTTTTATGTGAGGTTGAATCTCACATTTCATAAGTAGAAAATGAAATAGAGGATGTATGAAATAAAGGGGCAAAGGATATTAAACATCCTCTTGTCAACTACTAATTATGGGGCCACACATTTGATGTAGTGGCATGTGTGTACTTTGATTTTTTTATGTGTTTTGTTGTGTGTAGAATAAACCCTACAATAAATTTATTAACATTATAACAACTAACTAGTTTGATCTTATATATTTTAAACTTCTATGGAATGGATGGCAGGAGTGTGGTTTATCGTTGAATAGCGAATTATACACTATAAGTAAAAGTAGCATCATTGAGTTGTTATATGTAGGTGATCATGTAAAGTGAATATATAGAATATCATAATTATATACCGAAGGTTAAGTTTGGAAGTTATATTTTTTCATTCTTGTAGTGTGATTACTTCTCGGGTTCACGTTAAGGGGGATGCTAGAAATAGTTTATTATTATTCACATACTTATGTATTTGTGTGATGATTTGTAATAATAGATCATATTATTCATGCGTGATTTAATTATTAATTATTATAATAATAAGGTGTGTGACATATTCTTTGGTAAGTTACATTCTATAGATATAAAATTGATATCGATTGCTTGTGATATTAATATGACTGATACTTTGATATGGATGTAGCTACAAGAGGTTGAAATACAAATCTACACACACACACACACACACACACACACACACACACACACACACACACACACACACACACACACACACACACACACACACACACACACATCTTTAAAACCTCAAGAAGCTTCATAATATTTTCCTTCTAATTCCCAAATCCACACTAATCTTTTACAACATTACTATCTACCTTTTTATTTTATACTATCTATAAGAAAAATGCTAAAATGTCAAAAAATTGTAAAACAAAAAAATACCCTAAAAAGTAAATCTTGTCATATGTGACCCAAATTTTACATTAAAAACTCCTTCATAAATTAACGCTTACGCTAAATCTTTCCTATTCAATAAAGTAGAGAAAATATATTAAAACCGTACGTTTTAGACAAATCCAAAAATGATTAAGCGATTTGAGACCATTAAATGAAGGAATTTTACCCAAAAAATATGCCGAAATAGCATCGTAAAATTATGAAAAAATTGGTCATGGTATATTACTAGTCAAGATATAACTCCTTTAAAATTTTCAATATGATCGGATCGTCGAATCAAAATTTACGGTCTCTGAAATTACGCTCCCACATAAGACACAATATTCATGAATCTTACATCATAGGAGATCATTAGATTTTGTATATAAAATCTCATATTTGTTAAATATTAAATCATCATCTCAAGTTTATGGTTTTTAATCTAAATATTTGTGTATTTCACATTTATAGTGTTAACTATAAGTATCAATAATTTGCAGCATATGTTTTGATAAGATTATATAACTACAAATTGTCCATCAAAGGACAAGAAAGACCTAACAATAATATAGATAGAACTCGTAATGTAGGAAAACCATCATGGTATATTGTTCTCCATTGTATGTGTGATCAATATTTATAAATCATAAGGCCTTACACTAAACAAGACTAGAATTGATATTGGTAGAACTAAAAGGAAAGGAATAACATTTATAGATATTCCTAAAGTAAAATTATTAGCTAGCATTCTTAGAGAATATGAGGATGAGCACTCAAGGTCCTTGTATTTTGGTGAGTTACAAGTAGTTTGTAATCATCAACCCATGTTCCATTCCTATTGAGTTCATTGTAATATTTCAATAGGTAACCATGGGGAAACCTTAAGGTAGGGGTCAATATTCTCCATATGAACCAAGGAAAACATAGTGGGGTTCTTTGAATATAGATCATTCGGTAGAAATTAAGGAACCTATCCCACCCCGTGTCCCACTTAGTGAAATTGCTCCTCTGATCACTCCAATTCATATCTCTATTATATTAAAAGTGTTTAACACCAAAGTTATGATTAAAAAATAATATGATTATAAAAATGAACAAATGAGGTGGGAAAAAGATGAACAAAGGTGACAGAAAGACAAATGATGATGGTGGAAAATTTCAAAATATTGCAGGGAAGAAACTTGCATGGATGGCACTAGTTATACGGATGGAAAAATATTGGGATCATTAGAAGAAATGGTTTTAATATGTGCACCGATGCCTACCCTCTTCATGCTCTCAACCATATGTGGGATAAAAATGGACCATATCTTTTTGTTCAAGACTCATTGGTGAACACGACAAGAAATCAATATGTTATTTCTCTTATATGGTGATTTGTTGGTATTAGACCAAAAATAAACTCTATTATAGCCCGAGTAAAAATAGAATGGGCACCTCTTTGGGACATTGAGGTGGTTGACATCTCCAATAGATCATTCCTATTCTAGTTTAGAAAAAAAGATAAATTCCGAATATCCATTAATTTTTTTCCTTTTTTCTTTTGAAAAATAATGTTACACCTATCTAGATCGTGCCAAGGATTAGACTTGGGAAAAATTGGACCTAGTACCTACCATGTTTGAGTAAAAATCCCTACTCTAGCTATATAATTCCTAGAAAAGAATGTGTTTGTGCGGATTGCAAAGGTACTGGGAGATCTGTTGTCTATATATCCCACAACTCTTGCTCGGAATAGAATGGTTGTGGACAGCTTGTGTGTTAACGTCATCAGAGGTAAGTCCCTTCCCTCTACCATCCATCTCATTTCATCTCAGGGAGCTTTGGATCAAGTTTTAGAATACGAAAAACTCCTCAGTGTTCTGAAGGAATTTTAGGGGATTTGGTCATGGGGAGAGAAGTTGTGTGGGTCCTAGGTTCACTAGTCAGCTGGCCAGTTTTGGTGAGTAATTAAAGGGATGTACAAGAACAGATCGTGGTTGAAACGGGTGTGAACAATGTAATGATGCATTTGGTTTTGAACCCTATTCCTATTGCGCATGGTATTCAGAATGATGATAAGATTATTAGGCGAGGAAATGAATAGTTGGTGGTCGTTTTATGCGGGCCCCAAGTGCTGCCGATGGGGTTTGATATGTTAGAGGTGACTAACCTCATATGTAATGGTTTAGAACAGAGTATATGTACTCAAAATGAATTTTCTCTAACATCCTCCCCTGTTGGCGAGATCTTTTTGTTCTAGATGGTGTGTTTCCCACTTCTTATAACTAAATCCCATCCTTGAATCCTGTGGAAAAGAAGGAATATTCTATGGTAGAGGAAGACCAAAAGGATTTTGATTTGGCTTCAGAATATGGGAGTGACATTGTGGAAAAATCAATTGTTGAGAAAGATGAGGGTGGGGGATGTCTGACTACTGAAGAGGATGTTGATTGAGTATCTATTGAAAGGATGACTCTTGGTAATATCCAAATTGTGCTAAATTTTGAAGAATCGGGGATTTTGGCGTCAAATGGTGGTTTGAAGAATGATACATTTGTGGAGAAAACTCCGTGTGACTCCAATAGAGTCGAAGTACTTGATTTCTTGGAAGGTTCACATTATCATGATTATATTTTTAAAATGTTTTGTTCGGGGATCATTATTAAGTTATAAAACCCGAGGCTGGAGGAAGAGGATGGAGCAGTACTATAAACGAAATTGAAAAGATCTTCTCTTTCTTGGGGTTGATTTCCCTCCTTTTGGCAGTTTTCCAGTTGTTTTTTACTTGTATTTCAACTATTGATTTATTGTGTTTACTCTCTTTTTTCTATGGCTTTTGGAAAGTTGTTCTTCTTTGTTTTTCTCACGTTCTTATCATTCTATCCGACTATTAACCATATTTTTTTATCTCCTAGGTAGGGCCCCTACCTACTTTGTAATAATTCTATTGTTTTTAAGTTGTAGGCTGATTGATTGGGTGTTCAAGTCTTGTTTTATTATCTTTTTATTTTCATTATATATCTTGGATATGTCCTCTATGTAACTGGGTAGGGTCCCAAGAAAAAAATAATTATGCTTAGTAAAAAAATAGGATGAAGACAACACACTTATACCGATAGGGGTGAATCAATTTAACACAATTATTTAAATATTTTTAAAGTTAAAAATATAAATATCAGCAATATTCACAACCATATAACACAAGCTATATGTGGAAAACTTTTGAGGAGAAAAAGCAAAAAGAAAAGAATACTTCGATCTACTATCTAAAATAAGTCACAAATCAAATATGATAATTTTAGAGGCACCAACCTACAACAAAAACCGATCCCATCAATTTATAGGAACCCACCTATTAGAGACACCAATCCCTACAACTAAGAACTAACTTATTACTAAACACCATTCTCTTTTGTTAGGAAGCAAAAACCTCGAAATCAATTTATACAACAATTGATGAAACATGAACTACTACTTAGAAATATGCTATATTCACACCTTTAGAAATATAACCTCTCACTTTGATCATCAAATTTTGAAATCTTCATTTTAATTCACCTCACAAATCTTTCCTTGAATTAATCATACTTCACTTGAAATTTCTTCTATCTAATTCAAATTCTTGAATGCTTTGTATGATATTCAATCCATTCTTGTCATGCATAGAAATCTTCCTCACAATTCTTTCATTAATTTTTATGAAGAAATCTTCCTTTATTTGCAATTCTCCATTTCAATACTCGAGCTCGCTAATAATTTTGTAATTAAATATCTGTACATATCATGTTCATCTCTAAAATTATGTAAGACATTCTGAGGGTCATCCAAGATAATATTCATTCTGATATTTAGGCTGAGTTTTCCTATCCAGACTAATATTTGAAATTCCAATTTTTCTTGACTTCCGAAGGCATTCTATTTTTTCAGCTTGTTTCAAATCTTCCCTTGACCTCCATGGACTTTATTTGTCCTTTTATTTGTTTCATGTCTTCCATTGACATATGTGAACTTGCTTTGTCCTTTATTTGTTTTGCATCTTACCTTCACCTTCACGATTTGTTTTTAATTCTTCTCTATTTTGGATATTTGTAGACCTTTTTCGACCGCTTTTTGTTTTCCTCCTTCTTCCAAGGCATACCTAGACCTCTGCATCCCATAATTGACCCCGACATTCTTTTTATTACATGGAATTTTAAAACTTGTTAGTACCTGCAAAACACTTCTATTGTTCCACGACATATCCACCTCAAAATTCTAAAAGAAACTAAAAATTTTCCCATTTATTTCACGGCTTTGGAAACCTACATAATACTACAAAGTGACTTACTTTATTGGATGGTTCCACGATATAATACTAAAACCCGCGAAAGACTACAAAATCCATTTCTTTTTTACATGAAATGTAGAATTTAAACTGTGTTAACTTATTCTTAATTGATTCATTTCTTATACAGCAGTGAGAAATATTTCCAATGTATGAAACATGTGACTTTTTTACATCGTCATTCCTTTGAAATAAATGACTATATTTTCAATAATATCCACCTTTTTCATTGATGGAAACATCTATAGATTTACCTATATAGAAATCATAAGTACATAATGTAAATTTCAAATTTTTCTTTACGAATAACAAGACCACAATGCTCCTGCTTCATGTAACTCTCCCCATTTTAAATCAATGGAAATGAATAAATATCAAGCCTTTTTCCCTTGGGATACAATGTATCAACTAATTTTTCCAAAAATGTTTATCACCATGGAGATAAACATGATAATGAAATGATTATCTCTCTCATTTTATATCCTCTTTAGTGACTAGATTAGAAAGATATCACATTCAATTTTTTTGAGATATTCAAACATTTATTTTGAAAAATGCTTACTGAAACTATCAGCAATCTATTCTTTTTTTTTTAATTATATTCGAACTTAACTTGTTGTTATGTTATTTTCTCTCTTAAGAAATGATACTTGATGGGAATATGCTTTACTATAGAGTGGATGATTGGATTCGTAGATATTTTTATTTGCACTACTATTATAAAAATTATTCAAATTGGAAAATCAAACTCTGCATTGATATCTTTAAATGATTTCTCCATCCAAAGAACTTGTATACAACATGATACTATTTCAATGTATTCTACCTCTAGTGTGGATAGAGAAACATATCTTACTTCTCCCTTAACTAAGAAACTTAATTATTTACAAAAAAATTGTACTCCACTTGTCTGCATTGTTTTTATTATCGTCTAACCATCCCAATGTGCATCTATAATATGTTGTTAGAGTGAAATCTTCACCTTTTTTATACGATAATCCATAATCTAGTCTACCTTTCAAATATTTGAATAATCTTTAGACACCTTGCCCATAATTTTTTATGGATAAGCTTAATAATGTGCTATCATAAACATTTCTTACATCACATCTAGTATTTATGTCATAATATACAATAAAATTATAATCATTTATTTATAAAGAGTCTTATTTACTTCAAGAAATTCAATATCTTTTAACAATTTATAGCTAATGACCATATCAGTACTAACTAGTTTGCAATCTTCTATTCTAAACTTCTTCAAAATCTCTATAACATACTTAGTTTGTGAAGTAAATATTCCTTTTTCTATTTGTGAAATTTGTAAACAAAGTGAGAATGATAATTCACCAGATATGGAAATTACAAAATCCTTTTGTATTTCAATAGTAAAACCTTAACACATATTTTCAATGCTTCCTTCAATAATGATATAATCAACATATACAATCATAATTGGCTTATTATCACCTTAAATTTTGATACAAATATTGTTAACAACAATACCCTTCCTAAATCCTTTCTATTGTAGATACTTATCCAACTTGAATACAATCTAGAGGCTTGTTTCTATCGATTAAGAACTTTATTCAACATGCACACATAATTCATATCATCTAGTACATAATTTTGGTTGTTCATATCATCTAGTAAAAGATATACTTTACATTTTGTTAATGAAACCTTTTTTTGTTGAAATATATAAATTATTATTCCCAAATTTTTTCAAACACGATTTAACATCAACATGTCATCACAAAAATATTTTTGGACACCAAAAATACCAACCAAGGACACTAGGAACCACTTGTTTTCTTTTACTTGCTTTGGAGACCACAAGGTTACAACCAATACTAGGAACCACGTTACGGGTACACCTATCAAGGACAATGTACTCACATTCTGTTCTTCTTTTGACAAGACAACATGGAAGTCCAATCCACATGACACACTCACAGCTAGGGCATCCCATGAGGAATTTCTTGTTAAATTTTCTTGTTTACTAAAGTGTCTCTTAATTCTTAACTTACGTTCTTATAAAATTTCATGTAATGATTCACACAATTCTTTTCACAAGGGAGAACTTCTTTCTTTTCAACGGTTGACTAAATAGCTTAAGGCCAAGCTTTCTAAACTGGGATCATCAATTTGATGTCCAAATCTTTCTTATTCATTTGATTTTAGAACATTTTCCATTTCTTACAAGGTTAATTAATCTTATTCAAGCCACTAACACATGTTCCACACCTCTGTTGCACAGGTGAAGGCATAAGTTCCGATTGAGGAAAGTACCGCTTAGGGTTCATAACAATAACCTTCTTGTTTAAGGATCAAATTTTGACCTTGCTTAAGAAATATCACCATGAATTAAGGCATGGGTTAACAGAACAGGACAACAGAATTTAGCTTCAGGGTCACATGGTTTACTATCCATCTTTTATTGAGGTTAAGGGTTTATCAAGATTGGTTAAATGTTCCATCTAGACTTTACTTAATTAAGTTTGACAAAGGAAAACATTCCAAATGATAGAGAGAGATTTAAGGTTTAATTAATCGATTTCCCTCCTACTTATTAAATCCTATCATCTTCTAAAATCTAACCATTGCTTTCACCATGAGGTCATTTAAGATTTCACCATAAAAGGATAATGTTTATTAGCTTGGCTCAATAAAAAAAAAAAATAATAATAATAAGTTATCATATTTCGTTACAAAAGATAGTTTCCTCTTGATTGTTCCAGGTCTCAAAGGTTATCAAGTAGATCACATCTACATAATATATTCATATATATAAATTTTTAGTTTAACTTTTATCAGGATTATCCAGCTCACTTTATAGTGCTTACAAACTCATTGCTACTAAGCCTTAGGAGGATTTACAACTCAACATTTTAACTCAAGAGCAAAGTTTAACAGTACTCGTTTGCGGAAACAAAACAAGGTTATATCAATTCATTCCAACATGATGCACAAATCAAAGGGACATACCATCTCTATTGAACCATGACTAGGGAGCAAGAGAGTAATAACATGGGACATGCCCCGCTACTATACTAAGGGTTAAAATTCACTAGAATATCCCATAACCAAGTGGTAATCAAATTTCATCTTTCACATGATAACCAAACAAGCCAAAGTTTCAACAGTTACAACAACAATACTCTACAATACATTTACTAGCACTGACCCTTCTTCTAAAATGTCCAAAGGCCCTTTCCAAATTTTATAACATAATACACATTCGTACAAAGGAACATCATAACCAAGATTGATGCAATAATCTACAAGTCTTTCCATCATCTAACCATGTAAGCCATCTGCAACAATTAATAACCTGAGTCAGTTCATGAGAACTGAGCAAGATAAGACTATACATAGCAACAATAAGCTACTAGCTAACAATACCATGAAAGGAAACATTCTATTTCAGAAATGGATCAAATTCTAACCTCTAACAACCTTTTGAAACAAGATATAATTTTCAACATATCAACTAAGAAGAAAACCATAAGTTTTAGTTATGAAAATACCTCTAAAACTACAAAAGTTTGACAACCAAATACGCAAGACTATGAAATTTAAATGATTAGACACAAGAGTTGAGAGTATTAGGATTTCAATCATATAATCCCGTAGATTACGTGATTGAAATCTAAAGTGTAACCCATCAATCCACATTCTCAAGGTGAAGTCAAAAGATAAAAACCAGACCCGATCTTAGCTGCCAAAAAGAATATAGTTTTGGAATCGTTCCGTAGGGCCATAGGCCTAATAGGCTATAAACGAACAACGAGGGTAAAAACAAAGTTCCATCATGTAATCAAAAAGGTTTAAAGGATGAAAATCTTATATTCAAACCCACAACCATTATATCTTAGGTAATAAGTGACTTCATAGCTAATAAGGATGAGTGGAAAGGACGGTAAGAATGTCCGGAATAGGCATTGCCTAACAGCTTACCTACTGAACATAACCAGGGCCGGAATAGCGACAAGCCTCATTAATACCCAAGTTGAGTAGGCAATCTAGCATTCTAAACACATCCTTGCAATTTTCATAATACCTTAGATTTATAATCCTCCCGTTTTAGAGGAACATAGCCATGAATCTAGACTTGGTTGAAATTTTCCGACATCAACTCACTTCCTAATATCATAAACGATGTATACAAAGGAAAAGGTCTCTCAACTCTCCTTAATTTACATCTCATCACTAAGTTTATGGTAACCTATGTAGTGATTAAACACATAATATACCATTGAAGATAGATATCCTCCAATAACGAACTTCTATAACGATGTAATTACAATTATTACGTTCGACACATAAACAAACTATTCCATAGCTTCTTTTCCCTTTTTGACAACAAAATATATTCATGACCTTCCATCACAATCATTCTAAATTTGCAATGAAAGGTCACTCATCAAGAAGGAAGTACAAAACAAGTTTGACTAAATTAAGGAACTTCATGTTACCTTAAGCAGTTGATGAAAACCTTAACTTTCACGAACCGTGAAAGATATTACCTTACTCCATCAAGGCATTATGTCTATACATGATTAAATCGATCACACAAGGAATCATCAACATACCATATCTTAACACCATAAAGGTCATTAATTTTATCAAATTTTACTCATAGAAAGAGTAGAATCAAAATGGGGTTCTATCAATAATTTATGCCCTTCTATCAACCCAGGACATATTTTCGCCCAAAACTTCCTTCTTAACAAACATATATATTGAACTTCTAATTTCCAAAAGCCCTAATAATTTGCACAATACACGAAGTGCATAATCACGCTTATCATAAAAAAAATAAAAAATTTAACTGTATGTTTTCCTCTAGGGCAACAACATAACAGGAAACCAATACTAGTCAACGCTGCAACGTTCTAGGGGCGATTACATACCCAGGTTCACAAAAGAAACAACGACATTTTTGCAGAAGGAAGTAACTTTAAAATTATATATATATATATATATATATATATTTCATATGATCAATCAAAGCATACACTGAGAACCTTTGTTTGTTTTATATATATAAATGGGTTGATCACGTCAACAAGAACAACCAACAGAGGCAAATCCAGAAGTAACAAACTGTTAACCATATACTGAATGCAAATCCACAAAATCACAGATTTAAACCAATTTCTAGAAAGAAAAAGTTTCATTTCAAGAGGTTTATTAGATACTAGCATATTATGTATATGGTTAGTCTATCTTGCCTATTTTAACGCATCCACCAGTCATGTACATCCAGCAAGGACTGCTACAGCCACACGCCCTTCGCTTTATCCTCTGTTTCACTGGTCTTTTCTTGCAATATACCACACCAGGATTCCCTTTTGAAGGCATGACTAGAAGGATGCAATAGGTGGCTGTCCAAACACTAGATTGCTTCCATGCAGCTGCTTTGGGGGTGAGAGTCGAACTGCTTACCACTCAGTCCGAGAGCACTTGCGCTAGAAAGCTAAACACCAACCATGGTTTGAAGCTCGGACACAAGACATAATGATTACATCGCTCCTGTTCTGAAAGGCATCTACCGTATTGATACACAATCCTTTTCCTTCATCAGATTTGGGGACAACATCAAACTCTCGGTGCAAACATTGCAGCTGAAGCTTGTAAGGTGATGATAATTTCAACAGAGACCTTTATGCCTGCCAACTTAGTGACTTGTTGAAGCAGCTCATATCATTGCAAAGCAAAAAGTGCTTCATAAATACTCTGATATGAAACAGATCTGCCCCTATGAGATTCTCTTCCATGAGTTACATCGTAAACAAGTAAGAAAGCAATAGAGAATCTTAGAAATAAATTTCATCAGGTCTTCTGGTAATACTCTCACTGTCACATAACCGATTTTGGAGATACAAACTCAGTGCATGCTCTGGATCTGAAGAATATCCTGCTACCTTCATCTCCCAAGACATTTTCTCCAACATTGCATAGATCTCCTGTGCCCGTGGGTGTGATCTGTCACCATGAAGGAGGATCCCGAATTTGAGGATGCAGAGATCAGAACAGAAAACAACCTAGTTGGACAACTTGCCTGTAGGAGGCGCTCACGGAGGCTTATACCAAACCGCGCAGCATGCCCGTTGCTCCGACTATTTACTCTTGCTACAGGTGTAGTTGCTATGAATCCCCAACAAGAACACACCTTACAGCTCCCAAAGAAAGTGGAGGTAACACGCCTGCTACACTAGCTGGTTTCCACGTCCCTCCTCCACAAGGAACCAGTCTCCACCTGATTTACACGCCTCAACCTGCACCCACGTCAACCAGGCTGAAGAAACTATAACACAAGGTGAAGCTCCTTCTTCTTTGCTTGTTGAGTGCTCAAATTCCACTCCAGGCTCCCCTTGAAAGGCACGGGCAGGGAGAAAATGACAGCAACCAAGGAGGACGTCTCTGCACCAGCTAAATGCATTTGCAAGAGAGATCCACGGCCTTTTCAACAGCCACGATTTGGGGCAAGTGTCCTCCTCAAAGCAGTATACGCAGCCCACAAGATTGATCGAGCTTCTTCCATGTTAGATTCACCACCTGGACAGAAGCGACTTTCCAAAATGAAAAGGCAAGACAGCTCAACAAGACTTTACCTCGTTCTTCTACTACAGCTGCAAGATTCTGCAACAACTGGTCTCGACTGTGGTCGCGTGCAACCAGAACATCAGGATCAACACCACGGCTCCCTGGGCTCACCCTGCAGCAGCTGTCGCACATACTCTCTCTGGAGGCCGCTGATTTTCTGAGATAAGTTTACCTCTCGACCCTGTAGCTGCTGCATACAGCCAAATCTTCCTCACGGCCCTCCCAGGAGAAATTCAGTTCAACGCTCCATGGATCCTGCATGGCACAATTTTTTGAGACCCACACCCACCTGTACGCATTGAAGGAGGATCCAAGAAGAGATTATGGTGAAGAAAAATGACTCCACCGACTCCTCACGCAAGGACAGACGTGACAGTCTAAAAAAAAATTACAGGTTGGGTGGTTGGGAGGAGGCCAAGGTGGCAGTGGAGGCAGGTAGAAGAAAAGAATCTGATGCCCAACTGGGCATTACAATTTTAATGTCCTATAAATTATAATAGCAGAAAAACTTTTCTTCAAAATCAACACCTTCAACTTGTGCATACCCCTTACTGATGAATCTTTCATTAATTCTTACAAATTGTCCATCTTCATATAATTTTTTCTTAAAAACCCACTTGGTTCCAATTAGATTTTTGGATTTATGTCTTGGGACATATTCCCAAGTTTCATTCTTATTAATATGATCAAACTCTTATTCTATAATGTCAATCTAATGTGTGTATTCACTTTCTTCAAAAAAGTTCCTAGAATTTACCTTAGATAGTAATAACATGTTTCATGTTAAGATGCATTTTCAATCTTCCCTAGTCTTTACTTCAATTTTTTTGTTAATAATAAGCTATTTTTATAAATAGATCCTTTGGATAGACTAGGATGGTGTTTCAATATCCTTTATTTGAATTTCTTCCTTTTCTTCTTCTTCATCTTCGTTGCTTTCTTCTATGGGATAGTAAATTTATTTTAGATTATTCTATTTATACTTGATATCATCCAATTTCACATTTTCACTTTCAACAATATTGTTTGTACTCATATTATAGCATCTATAAGCCTTTCTTCTTGAAAAGTAACCATGAAAATAACCATCAACAAATATGGAATCAAACTTACCCAAGTCTTCATCGTCTCTTTTGATATAAAATTTGATTGTAAACACTATGAAATATTTAAACGTCATTGGTCTTCCATTTAAAAATACATAATATATGTTGTTTTTGTTTATGCTAATTTTCCCTCTATGAAAAATGTAAACTACTGTGTTGACTACTTCACTCCAAAACATATCGAAAAACTTATAATCATTTAGAACTTTTATTTCCATTTCTGAATCATTTTTTTTATTTCTCTCTACAACACCATTTTCCTAAGGAGTTCTTGTAACTCAAGAATGTATCTTTATTTGATGCTTCTCATAAAATTCTTCAAACTCATTTGAATTTAATTATCCTCCATGGTTATATCTTAAACACTAGATTCTATAAGCATTTTCATTTTCAACTATGGATTTTAACTCCTTAAAACATCTCGAATGATTCAGATTTTCTTTTTTGAAAATGTAACCCATGTCATTCTAGGATGATCATAGATCAATAACATGAAAAAATATCACATTATGTTCTTTGAGTTCTTGTAGGAAAAAAATGTAAGTATGAATATGTTCCAGATTAACCTCTTTGTTAAGTACCCCTTCACGTTGAACGTAATTCTTGTCTTCTTGCCATGGTAACATTGTTTGCAAAGTGTATTTTCTAGAATAATGATCTTTCTCATGTCTCTAAAAACTGGCCTAGAACTTATTTTTACTAAATTATCAAATTTTATATAACCCATATTTCTTCTATTCCATAACTAGATTTCATCTACTTGCCCCATGTAGAACTTTTCTCCTTTAATCTCATTGAGAATATAAATATTATTAGTTGTTCTGCAAGCATCAAAAACTACCTTTCCTATTTTTTCCTTTCTAATCTCACATCCTTCAGCATGAAATGTGATAGTGTATCCTTGATCAATCATTTTGCTCACACTAAAATTTTTATGTTTCACCCTTCAACATAAAAGAATTTTTCATTATTTGATTTACCATTATTAAGGCTAATAGTTACCTTACCTGATATCCTTGATGTAACATTGTATCCAAAATTCAAATTACCTACATTAACTTATTTCAAGGTAAGAAACTTACTTTTATCTCTAGTCGTGTGGCTTGAGTAACCCCTATGCATATACCATTCATATCCTTCATTTTGTGTATGAGATGGTGTTCGAATAAGCATATATATATATATATATATATATGTTTTTATTTTATTCCTTCTCTTGCTCCTTCTTCCAAAAATTTCTAGTTCATCCTTCTAATTGTCCATGGTGTCCTCATTCTTATTATTCACAAGAGTTTCCTAAAAAAACTAATACAAAAATGTGCTATAAGCCCATATTTGTGGAATTCATAACACTAAATGTTAAAGTATATTAAATGAGGAAAAGAGTTATACTAGATATGTTAGATTACACATAAGCATTTCAATTTGCATTCTTCTTCCTATCAAATCCTATTGCATGAGATCTACAATATATTGTTTTATGCCTCATCTCATTACATGAAAAATAATAACCCACGAAACCTTGATCTACGATACTACCTTGGAGAGAAAGATTTTATATTTTGAGAGCTCTGTTTTGGAGGAATGTTAGTATCTTTTATATATTGAGAAAAATGAGTCTCCTTCTTGTTGTTTTCATTTCTTATTGTAAATTTAAGAACATATTCATAGGTCTTTGTCTTGTCTTTATTTTCCTTCTTTGGGGGATGTTGAAAAAATCTTTGGCAGTCCCAGATCTTTAGTGTACCCAAGACCAATCCTCGATAAAAAAGTTATTTTTGAGTGTTTATAATACCATCTTAAAATTGAGCTATTCCCAAATTTGAGACATTTTTTCAACTTAGTAATTATTTTTTCAATTTTATTTCTTAAGAACATAATTTTAGATTCTAGCTTCTCACTATTTTTATCTTTTATCTTCAGCTTGGTTTTCACATCCTCATTCAACTTCTTCATCACTTCAAGTCTAATTTTAGACCAATGATGATATTATTAGATTTTTAGAAATATTTTGATAACATTGATTTTGAGGCATCACATTCTTCATCATGTTTTTGCAATTGTTTTTAGTTTAATATTTTTCTTTCTTAGTACCTTTATCTCATATATGGAGCAAATGAGATCTCCTTCAATATCCACTTCTCTGTCAACTTCAGCATCTTATTCATCTTAAAACCATATCTCTGTAATGACCCAAAAATTCACACACGCTAACAACACAAAAAATATAGGATAACTTTTTTTTTGACTTGCTTGACATATAACATGACACAACATGTCGTCACCAAGGTTACAACTAACTCTGTGAACAACTTGATACAAGGATGACCACAAAGGTAACACGGAAATGTTCACACCCATCAAGGAAAATTTATGGTCAACATTAGAATCCAACCACATAACACACTTGCAGTTAGGGCATACCACGGTGAAATTCTTGAAGGTTATTTATTTTAATAAAACATCCTTTAACTCTTGACTTACGTTTTCAGGGAGACTCAGGATATGATTCACACAATTCATCTTACAAAACTAAGTTTATTTCTTATACACTTTGTAGAGTAGTTCACTTAAAGTCTTCTCCTTTATGAAAATTATTTGTTTAATTTATTTATTTAATAAAGATGGTAATTTAATTCCACAAGGCCATCTATCCACACTTACACTACTAAAACTCGCTCATACCCTTATTACAACATGGGTTCACGTTTAACACACTTAAGAGAAGCTTTCAAGGCACCTTGGCAAAATCTAGAGAAAGAAGGTCGAGTTGAAGTCATATTTAAGATCTCATCAGTTATTAACCAGGATTTTATTGAATCTTGAGAATTTATCCAGAATGATTAAAGGTTTCACTTAGGCTTCATTGGATGAGTTTAACAAAAGAAAACAATTTCCCTTACAAATGGTTGAGAGATAGGTTGTGTGGTTTCTAACTATTTCCTCCTACTTATAAACTCTTATTATCTTCTCAAGCTAAACATTGATTTCCCTTGAGATCGTTTAAGAATTCACCATAAAAGAGTGATGTTCGCTAGTTAGCTAGGGATAACAAGTTATATAATTTTACTTTACAAAGGATAGTTTCCTCTTTGATCAATTATGGAATTGATTGTTATCAAGTAAGTCACATCTATATTAATTCACTCATAAAGAAATTTTAAAAGGGTTTACCCAACCATTATAAAATGTTTATAATTGCATTGCTACGATGTTGAAGAAGGGTTCACAACACAACATTTTATCTCAAGAACAAATTTTACCATTTCTCCCTTGTGTAAACTAAACATGGTTACATCATGGGTATTCGACATGACAAACAAATTCAAGAGACAAACAACTCTAAGGAACCATGCCTTGGAAAACAAAAAGTAACAACTTTGATTACGCCATGCTACTCTATTCTACGAATTTCTATAATACATTTGAATAACCCTAACCGAGTTTTACAACAACAATATTCTCACAAAAGAACTTTATAACCAAGATAGATGAAAAAATTTACTTGGTCTCTCTCTCTTTTACTCGCATAAGCCATCTGCAATAGATTTTCCACAAGATTCAGTTCGCGAGAACTAAGCACGATAAACGCTATAACCTTAAGACAATGTGTTGTTATCTAACTATTTAAAATGAATAAAAACACTGTTGCTTATGAAAATAATCCAAGTGTCTAAAACAAGAGTAATTAAAAGGTTGTCCAAAAGGATAAAATGTCAGAATTAAAAGGAAGGCACTAACTCTATTTGATTATCATTTTCTCATAGGAGAAGTTAATAAACCATCATAATTAATTCCACCTATATCACAATAATGACCATCATATTAACAAGATAACATTTCGAAAAGAAAACAGTTACCAGAAGAGAATTAGCTCAAAACGTGATTTGTCCCCATTAGTTTAAGTTAGTTCACCAAGCCAAAGATTCACTATACCATTGTCAGTTCCCAAACAATCAATCAACACGAGAATATCTAAAAACAAATGACTTAATAATATTAAGATGTTGTGCCTATAATAGTTAATTTTATATCAGTACAGAATTAATAAATTGGAAAAGAAAATGGATGAAACACACAAATGACCTAGTATGGGTCACACCCTATCCTAACAATCCTACTATTAAAACCTTTCTTCTAATCAAGAGAATGCCTTAAGAAAAGAAAAACTTGACAACACCAAACATAACCATTATATATCTTACAGGAGGTTTACTCAATCATTCACAAGAACACAACATAGGATACATAGCTTCTAAGGGATCTGTCATCAACAACAAGTTGACATCAAACCTATCGGATCAACACATAACCATTCTACTAAAATGACAGCAAGAAGGTCGTATCACAACGAGCATCACGATAACCAGTCAACCAATGAATTTCCAAATACACCAACCTCTAGGCTACAGGAGAATGAAATTTACACATTTTAAGGATCAAAACATAGAGTAATTTCTTCGTATAAAACCAAGATCCCAGTTTCAAGATTTGAAAATTTCCATGAACATACAACAGTCCCCAAGGGAGTAAAGATGATCCCAAAGACAAGAATCTCCAAATGATGAATAGGGACTGCTACAAAAATTATGATGATCACGCATGACATTAAAGACTAAATAGTTCTTCGAGAGGTTTACAAATACAAAATAACTAACCAATTTTAAGAGTAATACTAACTTGGTTCAATTCAAAAAAAACAATCAAGTTAAGCACACACTAAGTCAACCCGAGAAGGGTAACTAGAACCTGTAACGAACTAGAAGAAAATGATAGAGATAGAAAAAGCATCATTCACCTATACACTATGCACTTACAGTGCTTAATTACTATTTCACAAATACCCAACATAAGCCAAAACGACGGATTACGAACCGAAACAAGAATCCAAAAATGGGCACTATAAAATAGAGTCAAACAACAATGTTTGATAAAACGTTCAAATCATATGACCATCAAAAGGAACTAGGAATTTTCATTACAGGACCCCCTCCCTTTTCTTTTATTAATCTTATGAATAAAGTTGACCCAACAAGTATTTACTAAAACTCATAAAACAATAAGAAAGGCTTCAAACATCATAGTCATTTCTAACACCGGAAACTAATATCCTCCCAGAAATTACGAGAGCAAGGGAAGTAGAAACCACACAAAAAAACCATCACACGAGGCATTTATATGAAGAGCAGGGTCATTTAATGACTCATTTAAATAACAACATAAGACTCAAGGGTATAGAGCATATCGTGCTTGATTAAGCTTCCTTTAGTCGAGCACAAGCTGAACAGGGTCTGCAACATCATCTCGAAGCCCGAATTCCATTGTCCTCCAGCTTGTTGGGTGGTCCACACTCTTCTCACATCCAAATTTGGCACAAGAAAGTTATGGCCAGGGTATGGAGTCCCCAAAACAAATATCTACAATACCTTGAAGGAAACGTGGTCTCTAGGATGACAATGATATAAATCTATGCATAAAATGACTTGATCCATGACTCTGATTCCACCATATATGACCAAACAAAACAATGTCCAACCTACTCAGCCCACCTTAAGTTGCAGTGCCTTGTATTGCACATAAAATGTGGAAGAGTAAAACCAGAAGAAAGATAAACTGCCTGATAAAGTTCCTCAAAGAGATGTGGTTTCTAGGGACGCCACATACGTAGGATAAGCATAGAAGGATCACTAGAAAGTGACCAACAGGTGTCCAAAATGGCCAGTTGTCTTTACCAACATTCACGCAGCCAATGTTAGAAGGAGCTTGACAAGGGTAATGACGTCCTCCCAGCAAAGCAACTAGAAAATAGGAAGAAATAAAAACATCCCAGCCAAACAAGGACTACGCACCAGAACTCTTCACGTGACCAGTCATCATGGCATGAGCAGGTTACAGTCCGAGCCAAGGTAGATGCGCCTTCCACCACCATGAAATCCTGAGCATCAGGAGAAAGGACTGGTCAATGCTCTAGCTACACGCACCTAGGGAGGAAATCAAGGAGATAGAGATCCAAAAGAAAGTGGTCGAACTCGATGGAAGAATACACTCCAATATTTTCCACACTGTCCTCCACAAGACTTCCTCCACCAACACTTTTCCATGCATACAACTAAACTTGGCGCGTGCAGGTTACACAAAGTCCAGGTGCATGTTAATAAAAGAGAAGGACAAAGAACTTTAAAAAAACATGCACCCAACTATTAATCATTTCTCTGAAATCACGAGCAGGGAGGAAGGAAGCAGGAGGCTGCAAACCATTCGAAAGCATTTCTCTGCAAAAACATTCAATGCCCCATTTCTTAACACAACCCCATTCAGCTAGAAACCAGAGCTAAAATAGTCTATGCGGCCACGTTCCTTTCAGGCATTTTGGTGCATAGTTACATGCCAAGCGCCTGCTCCCCCATTAGAAGGCATAACTGGTATTATTGATACACCTAAATCCCTGCACTCCTTCTAAGCTACAATAGACCACATAACCAATTACAAAAAGGCATTTCAAACCACTAAAAGGAAATGTGCCAAGCATGTCTAGAAGGGAGTTCAAGGTCTTTTCTCAGCCAGTACTAAGCAGGCCTTTAATTAGGTCTATAGTTTTAAATGTAGGTGGCTAGTTTTCAAGGCACTTAGACCAACCAAGAATGCCCAACACGTTACCATTAATGGATAGTAGGTCAAAATAACACAACACGGTAGTGCATTCGGCCAGCAGGGAGGATTGAAAAAGGTGGAGTGTCTTCAAAGTGGCAAGGTGGGTGGATGCCTCCACTACCTTACCAATAAATTGTTATAATTGAAAGTATGCACAAACATCTAGAAGGCCAGGGGGGAAACATTAAACGCAAGCACGAACACCACCTCCCAAGAAATGGATTCATCCACGAACAAGCTCCTCCTCTTGCGCGAACCGAGGCTTGGTCCACAAAGCGACCAACGAAACAATAAAATCATTTATCAATAATTAACAATAACGTTGATAACAATCGACAATAAGATAGTGAAGTTATCGTCGATCGATAATTAAATTAATAATATTATTTATTTTTTACTATTATTATTACAACTTAATAATAATTATTAATCATATTAACAAGGACCAACAAACAAGTTCGACAATTTGAGAACACGGTTTGCCTTTAATAGAGGAAAACGTAAGGGACGATGCGGGGGCTAGCATAGAAAACATCGACACCAACACAAATAGGCACGATGAAGAGGGAGAACAACTAATTATCCTCTGTGGCAAAGGTGAATCCTCTAATGATCGACAAAAAAGCAACGACGTTTAACACTTAGCAACACAAGCGTCGAAGGAGAAAAAGAGCAATGATGAATAGGGCATTACAATCTCCTATTATTTAATTTATCTCGATAGCCATGAATGTTAATTATTCTCTATCACTATCATATTTTCTTTCATTTTTTTCTTTGGATGATCTACTTTCCTCCTTGTTATAGAGTTTTTTTGTCCTTGTACAAGTTTTAATTTTAATCAAATTTTAAAAGCCCAAATTTCTTCTTACATTGATGATATTTGTTTCCTTTGTTTAAGTTATGACTTTATTTATTATCATTGTTTTCATTTTACATATGGACATCTAGTAGCATAATGTCATATTTTACAGAAATTAATACATTTGAAGCGTAAAATACCTTTGTAATTTCCAGATCCTTTGTTTAGCTTCTTGACAAAATGAGCTTCTTCATTGTCTAGGTCAACTGCTTAGAGCAGATCATGTGGTTCGGGATTTTTGTTCTTCATATTCTTTGATGCTTTGAAGGCTGCCTCAAATTTCGATGATTTCTCCTTTTCTATTCTCATTTCATATGATGTTATAATTTCATGTGATCCATCCATTGTTAGAGTATCCAAATCTTTCATTTCTTCAATGGTTGAAACCTTGGTGTCAAACCTCAAAGGAAGATATCGTACAACCTTTTCACAATCATTTAATCAATGAATTCTCCTGCAAGTCCTCGATGGTGTTGAAAATTACATCTACATGAATAAGATAGGATGCAAAGTTGTCTTCATCCTTCATTTTCCGACACTCAAATTGAATTATGTGTATTTAAAGTTTTTAGTCCCTCACTTTGTGATATCCTTCATATATGTTCTAAATTTTAGTCTAGATTTTATTTTATGAAAGATAATACATAACTTCAAAAACTCGATTATGATAAACCACATAGTATTGCATTCATATCTTTAACATTGCTTTCACTTTCCTTATTTCCATCCTAAATTGTTGGAGGAGTTGTCACGATTGCATAGAAATTTATAACGATTGCCAAATATCAAAACCAAGATCCATTAGATAAGTGTCCATCATTATTCTCCATAAATCATAGGTAGTTCCATGAAACAATTGATCTCTATTCAAGGAGAATCCTTCCTTACATGTCATGTGTGCTTCTCGAGATATACCTTCTAGTTGTTCAAATATCAATGTATGAACTCACTCTAATACAAATTGAAGACCACGAACGTATAATAAGATGGGGTGAAACATTATAACACAATTATTTAATTCTTGTAAAATTTAATAGTAATAAAATCATCTACTTGCACAACCATATAACACATGATATATGTCAAAAACCCTTTTAGGACCAAAAAAATAGAAAAAAATAATTCTTGGATGTCTTGTCTAAATATAGTCACAAATCAAATATGATCATTTTGTAGGCACCAACCTACGGGAGACATAAATCCCCTCAACTCATAGGCACAAATCTATTAGAGACACCAATCCCCCTTTGTTAAGAACCAACTTAATAAGGGACACCAATATATTTTCTTAGGAACAAAAAATCTTCAAATAAATTAATACAACGAATGAAAAAATACTCCACAACAATCTACTATGTTCATACCTTTAGAAAAATTCCCTATCGGTGATCCTCAAACTTTGAAATCACCCTTTAATTCACCTCATAAATCTTCCCTTGAATTAATTATACTTCTCTTGAAAGATCTTCTATATGATTCCACTTCTTCAACTAGGATAATCTTCAATTAATTCTTCTCATGCATAGAAACATCCCTTATAAATCTTACATGAATTTTTAGCAAAACTATTCCCTAGTTTTCTTTAATTCGCCCTCTCTTTCTTGGCAATTCACCATGTTAATAATCAAGCTCACTAATAATTTTGTAATATAATATTTTTATATATCATGTTCATCTATAAAATTGTGTATTACCTTCTAAGGGTCGGAAAAGATAATTTTTTTTTTTGATATTTAGCCTGAGTCGACCTTTCTAGACTGATATTTGAAATTATGCATTTTCCGTGACTTCCGCAAGCTTTCTCTATTTGCAACTTATTTTGCGGCTTCCCTTGACCTTCATGGACTTCATTTGTTTAGTTGTTTGTTTCTCAGATTCCCTTGACCTCCGTGGAATTACTTTTTCCTTCTCTTTGTTTCACGGCTGATCTTGACCTTCACGGTCTGTTTTTGACTCTTTCCTTGTTTTCGAGCTTTTATAGACCTCCGGGGCCCTTTTTGTCTTGTTCCTATGTCAGTGGCATTCATGGACCTCCACAGACCATATTTATTTATGAAAAAAACCTTTGTTATGTGGCATTTTTAAACTTGTTACCACCTACAAAACTCTTTGTTTGTTCCACGGCATATTCATCTCAAAAGTCCGTGGGACACTCAAATTGTCCCACTTTACTCCGCAACTTTCAAAACATGCATTATATTGTAAAGTGAATTCCTTGGTTGCACAGATATTTGATAAACTAATAAAACCCATGAAAGACTACAAAATGCATTTCTTTGTTGCACGGCATGCATAATTCAAATTGTATTATCTTCTTGATTGATTCGTTTTTATTAAGGATAAAATGTTTTTTTATATATACTCTACCTAGGGAAAAAAGACCAATACCAAAATATAGAAATAAATATCATAAAAAGCTATGAGTAGACCAAAACAAGATTGTAGGACAAGCACAACAAAACCACAACAAGACCATAGAAAACACACCGTCCCGTAACAGAGCCAAAATAGAATATACTTAAATTTGGATTTTCTATTGCGTGGAAGATTCAATCCATCGTCATAGACATTAGTGACAATTATTTCCAACATATGAATTATGTAACTTTCTTTTACATCATCATTCCTCGACATCAACGAAAATATTTCCAACATATGATGTTTCTTTTGATCTCTACTCCGAGATGAAATGAAGTCGTACAACATCATTAGAAAAAATGAATCTTTCCTATAGTTACTTTTGTGTTATAAAACTAGGTATTTAATTGTTGTTGCACAATGTTTATATAGTGATTTCAAATATTTGTTAGTTATTTAATCTTTTATTGATTTTATAACTACTCAACTTTTTCGATTTATGTTGTATAAGATGAATTTTGTTGCACAAGAAAAAATCGATTGGAAGATTTTTCCTTGTTCTGTAAACATTTTATATTTTCACTTTAATTATAATGGATCAAACATTAGCAATTATGCATTTTTCCATTCAATTAATAATATTATCTTTCAATCATAAGAAAAATGACAATTTTAACACAGCCTTCTCTTGAATCAAATTTCCAAAAACCTGAATTCCCTAGATAAAGAATTGTTTAAAAATATTTTCTTGTGACATTGCCCAGGAAAACATGTTCATGAAGCATTAGAAAAATATGTCTTTCAACCATATAGGTAACAATCTTCTCATTAATAGTTTGTATTTATGATATCTACATTTTTAGTATTTAATAAATTTCTACAACATCCATCCAATATATGGATGTACATAGATATATTTTATCATGAGTATTTGTATATACAAACCATATATTGTTTAAATTGGTGTTACCGTCGCATTCCCCTTTACTTGTGATACAAAAATTATATATATAAATCTAAATTTCAAAATAAGTTACATTATGACAAAAAATTATAACATCTTCTTAGTATGTATACTTGTAAATATAAACTTTAGTTTGTTTGATTTTGTTGTTACCTTTGCATCGATTTTTACTTGTGTTAAGTGAATTGCTATGTAAAATTTTATATTTCTAATAAAATCCTAATAGAAAAAGAAGATATTCTCTTGTCAATTCAATTGTTTATTTAAAATTTTTTTACCTTCCTATAAGTAATACTCTTATTTTTCCTCTTGGTAAAAGTGGTAGTATAAGTATTTTGTTAAAATACCCCACAGAAAAGCAAATATAAATATAGCATAAAAGGAAAATTTGTTGTATATTTTAAACATTCTTAATATCTAAAGGATTGTAAGAGGAATTAAAAAAGAAATCACATATGAAATGTATGATGGAAATGCCAAAGGGGTGCATTGAATAAGAGGAACTCGGGGAAAGAAATAACGACAGAGGAAGGAAGGCAAGGAGGAAGGGGTTTGAGCAAGACGAGTTCAAGGGAAGGGAAAACACTATGGGGAACCAATGGAAAACACCTATTTCCTCAATCACAAGCCATTATTGTCAATCATTTAAAGGATAAAGGGGGTCCAATTTGCAAGACATCAAGTAAACATATTTTAGATATATATTACTAGAAAAGGACTGATCGAATAATACTATCAATGTCAATAGATTTTATTTGTAACTTTAACTCTTTTGTTTTTCAAGGAGGTTAGAACACGTAAATGTAAGAGAATTTTTTTATGCATCTCAAAAGACATTTTAGAGATAGGTATATGTCTAAGGGACATGGCATACCGGGGTAGTGATTTGATACACATTTGTGATCAAGGAATTTCTAAAGCTATCGGGAGTAACGATTTCTCTCATTAGTAATGTTTCTCTCATTAGTAATGTTGAAGACATTTTTTTAGTAAGACAATCAAATGAAAATAAATGAAAAATGGAATTAAATACCTACATCTCCCATTCTTATTCAAGGACTTAGATCATTTCTACCAAAACAATATCTTTTATTTTTTGTTTTATATTATCATCTCCAAATCACTTGATTTTTTCATGTGAATACAATTTTTGCTTAAAGGGGTGAAATAAAGAATGTTTAAAATCATATCTGGTCTAGATTGGAAACATAACTATAAGAATACAATAAAATTTATTCCATTTTTAGGCTTGGAAAGAAAAGGTGCCCATGTCCTTCACGCATTTGTGTTATCTATACTTTCAAATTGATAAGGAGAAAAGTCATTATCAACATGCATTAGGGTTTTTTCGGTGATCGTAGGATGAGGAAAAACATAAAATGGGATTTGTTATTTTTATTTAAATTTTATTGGCATCACCTTAGTCGAATTGGATGGAGTTTAATTTGTTAGATAAGACAAATACATGAATAGAAAGTTTGAAATAAAAAGGAGAATATTTAATGCCTATATGGCTCACACTTATTCCATGGATTAGAGTGTCCCAAACTAAAAGGATGTCAATCGGAGAAATTTTGATGGGTTAGTTAAGAGAATGATATGAATATAAAAATGGAAATAAAATGTGGGATTCAAATAACTATTTTTCTAGAGACTTATTTTATGACTTAGATTATTCTGTAACACACCAAAAATACCAACACGTCAAGGACAACACGGTTACATAAATTTTTTTTTGACTTGCTTTGACTCAACACGACACAACATGTCTCACAAGGTTACAACCAACACCAGACCACAACGGTCAAGGTCATCACGAACGCTCACACCTATCAAGGACAATGTACTCTTCTTTTGACAAGACAACATGGAAGTCCAATCCACATGACACACTTACAACTAGGGCAAGCCACGGTAAGAAGAAATGATTGGAGGTTATTTATTTTGATAAGACACCCTTTAGCTCATGACTTAAGTTTTCAGAAGGATTCAATATATGATTCGCACAAATTCATCTTACCAACTGAGTTAATTTCTTATACACTGTAGAGAAGTTCACTTAAAATCTTCACTTTACGACAATAGAATTGTTTAGTTCCAATAACTTAATAAAGGGAATAATTAAATTCCACAAGGCTATCTGTCCATACTTACGCTACTAGAACTTGTTCATTTCCTTGCTACAACAAGAATTCATGTTCAACAAAATCAAGAGGACTTACAAAGTATCCTAGGAAAGAGATAAGGAGATTAAGTCGAGTTAAATTCCTCTTTAAGACGTCATTAGTTATTACCAAGGTTTAATTGGAGCTTGGGGTTTTATACGTAATTATTAACGCTTTTACTTAGGCTTAACTGAAAGAGTTTATCAAAAGGAAACTACTTACTTTTAAATAGGCTGAGAGATAAATTGTGTGGTTTCAAAATTTTCTTCTCTTACTTGTTAAATCTTATTAGAAACTAACTATTGTTTTCCTTTGGCTTGTTTTAGGCATTCACCAAAAAGAGTAGTGTTCACTAGTTTAGCTAGGGATATCAATTTATAAAAAAATTTACTTTACAAGGATAGTTTCACCTTTGAGTACTTCAGGAATCTCTTGTTCTCAAGTAAGTCATCTCTATATTAATTTATCTGAATACACATATTTTAGTTAACTTCTATAAGGGTTAACCATTCCATTTAATTTTACTTGTATCACATCATTACAAGGTGTCAGAGAGTTTTGACTTAACACTTTATTCTCAAAAACAAGGTTTTACAATACTTATGCCAAAGTAATGATTGAATATCATATCTCACCAAGGTAAGTAACTTGTCTAACAACAAAAAAGGGAAAGAACACTTCACCACGTAGTTTTTCCAAACATACAACGGCAGGAGATCTTCTAAACTCCTTGCAAGCAAAGTTACAAAATTTACACCGCATTGAACTTTCTACAAGAACTTCATAATTTGAACTGATGAAACTTTTACACTCTTTTCTTTAATCTACTCGCATAATCCATCTGCACAAATATTATCTAGAGTCAGTTCGCTAGAACTAAGCATGATAAGATATAAACCTCTCCTAATAACTTATGCCATCTAGTATTTAAATAAATGAAAGTTTGCAATACTCTTTATCAAGCAATTTCTAATAGACATTTAAAACTTAACCGCACATCTCATGATAATGCATTTCATACTCATTAATGTTCACTTCCTTAAGATTTGCTTACATAAGAACACCATCCCAAGAGACTAGATATACAACCTTAATCATGCAATTAAACATACTTAAATTACAGTAAATAATAATGACGCTCACCTAATACCCTCGACCTACTTCGCATATTTAAGTACCCAACAATATTATCTTTCAATTAAATAAAAGCACCAACGAC
The DNA here is from genome assembly GCA_018340775.1 of Taxus wallichiana var. yunnanensis. Taxonomy (NCBI): domain Eukaryota; kingdom Viridiplantae; phylum Streptophyta; class Pinopsida; order Cupressales; family Taxaceae; genus Taxus; species Taxus wallichiana. The sequence continues at coordinate 794,616,331 of CM031237.1, read as the reverse complement.
ATTAAGCTTATATAATAAATACAAGTACCAATTTTATATTATTCATCGATATTACCCAAGTATCAAACCTTCATAGAAACTCAGTGATATGAAGTATAATTTGGATATTTATTTCACAATTTTAAGGATATACTTATGTTAACAAAGATTCCACCAATCCACAAGTTCGTATAATATTTAGGTATCCTTTTGGTTGCTTATTCCATGTCTCTATATATTTCTTTTAGTACAAGGGTCCAACTCATTGGAATGAGCTACGATTAACGACATTGTCATGTTTTGCTAATATGTCCAAGATACATTTGACTAACTAAGATAAGTAAGCACGATCAAGCCACTATAAAAACAAGTACCAACATTATCTCAACTCCCGGTTGAGATGCAAGTATCAAATTTTAGCTAACATAATAATCATCGTAAATACCAAAAATATTCCATTCGTAACCAAGTATTGAAATAACATATTTATCCTTCTTACCGTTACACGATAACATAATAAATCCTGTTATATAATTCAACCTCCACTTGCATACACCAATTTATGAGTATTAATTATTGTTATATAAAAATGAAGTTAAATAATTTCAGGTGGACTTATATCCTTACTGGCATACATGGTATGCACAGTCCCATTATGGTAGCTGTTACCTTTATTTAAGGTTGTGTATGAATCCATTCTAGGGTAGTTATCTTAACTTCCCTATTCATCTGTTTTTCTACCAAACGTCTTTCGACAAGCTTCAAGGTCAAGTATAAGATAAATTTATAATTTCATATTTCAGGCATTGCCTGAATTCATATGCATGAGGGCATCACATATCAATCAAACTTGAGGAATGTCGATGTATCCAATATTACTTTAACCGATTCAAGGATCCAAGTAGTGCCTCAAAAATTAAGCCAATTAATTATCCACAGAGGATAATGAATTACGTGCATAACATATTTGTAAAGGTCATAGAAAACCCATTAACGCATGCTTCAGGAGGGTTCCAATCTAATAATAAGCTCATAGTAATAGTAATAGTAGAGGGCCTGGTGAGGGGTTTTCCATAATCCCCAAGGTAAATGATAATCGAATGACTCAGATGGAGCTATCTAGAAAGACCAATTAAACTAGTATGACTCTCCAATTAGAAGCCCCCAATTCTAAAGGGGTTTATATCGTTATCAAACCACATTAAAAGACAAACATAGTCTTCCAAGAAAATTCCCGTTTTCAAGCCATGTTCTACAAATAAAAAAACAATACAAGGGATATTCTACATCTCATACACACACCACAATATCTTCTACAGAAACCACTGTTCACAGAAATAATCATAAAAAAATGATAAACCAACTTTATAAGATCGATAAGCAAGAATCACTGGAGAGATTTCTTATTGTCAAATAGTAATTAAGATAAACGGAAAAACGGGGAGAGAGATCAGCTCATGCAATTATAATTATAAGTCATCCGAAACCCATCTCTACAGAATTCAAACAAAATAAAATTTGCAGAGATTGATTTACCCAAATACTAAAGGAAATAAATTATTAAGAGAGAGGGTTAGGGCTTATCATGCCTGTTTGGGGCTTCCTCAATGCAGCCACGTCGAACCAAGGCTCGGGCAACAGCAACACAACCTGCGCAACTTCTCTTCCTCCGCCTGCTGAAGATCCATATCCTGTTAACGGCCATGCTTGGCATAGGAAAGGGGGTGATTGAAACATGCCTTCTTGGAATCCTCGGGAGCAACTCCGGGAAGATAGAAGCACTCTGTTCTCTTGTGTACATCAATGTACTCATCTGTTTCGTCCACAATTTCTTCCTGCAACAGCTCTTCAAAAACATCTTCAAGTGTGATAATACCTATGACCTCCCCTTCTTCAATGTCATCCAGCATCCTATTATCTCCATTTCTCAAGTCCTCATGCCCTGGAAAATTCTGTTGCTTGTCTAGTGAATTAAGCTTGGTAGGCAATTCTGCATTTCCAACTCGACCCTTCTCAAGGTCAACTGGCTCAGCCTGGTTCAACAAAATAGAAGAATTGACATTTGAGTCTTCAGTTTTTTTTTTTTTCTTGATACTTTCCTGAGAATTTATATCCTCAACATCAAGTTGAGGCTTTGGTTTTCTAGCTTTGACAACTGCAGCCATGTGACTGCTTCCCTTCTGAAATTCATTTAAGATATCATAAAGTGGCATGTCTGCTGGAACCCTGGGTATTCTCCTAATTGAAACAGCACTTACAGGAGTTTCTATTTCAGCACGCACTGTTAGGAGACTCTTAACCAGGAGAAGACCTATTATATTCTTAGGGTTTCCAGAGTACACGGGAACCCGGCTATGGCCTCGGGCCAAGATCTTCCCCATTGCCTCCCTGCCAAGCTCAAACAATCCAGCTTAGAATTCATAGCCAATGAAAAGGTTGATTCAATTGGTGTCATGGCCTCCTGAGTAGTCTTCTCAGTCAAATCAAGTGCTCCACTTATTATTGTTGTCTCATCATGTGAAAGCTCCCCACCTTTACCTGCCTCCAGGCCATGGATTGAAACCAGAGCTTTCAGTTTGCCCTCCTAAATAAAGCAGACTCGTTGTGCCCAAGAACACAATCCAGCACCTTCCCAACATGATAGGCAATGGGATGGAAAATAGTCATAAGCACGCGTACAAGCCAAACAAAGTTTGCACCAGCAGCAAGGCCGTATCGTGCACATATTGCTTGTGGAGTAACCTCACCAAAGGCCAAGACAAAGGTAACAGAGAGAATCACAGCAACAACAGGGTGAAAATTCTTATCCAAATATATTGGAAGAGCCTCCAACATGATATCCATTCCAAATTAATAACACGTCCACCAGCAGCTTCGATACGGCCCATCTCATCCTCTCGTTCAGGCTTATGGTCATTAGAAAGAGGGATTGTTTTTTCCTCCCCTAGATAACACTGCTCTTGAATCTCCACAGTTAGCAATAACAAGTTGAGATGGACTCACATCAGCTATGACAGCCGTTGAACCCACATTTTCTGGTGCAACTGGATCTTGGCAGCAATTACTTATCATTTGTACATCCCCAGTACTGCAGCCTCCAGATTTGATCGAGCTTCTTCCATGTTAGATTCACCACCTGGACAGAAGTGACTTCCAAAATGAAAAGGCAAGACAGCTCAACTAAAGCTTTACCTCGTTCTTCTACTACAGCTGCAAGGTTCTGCAACAACTGGTCTCGACTGTGGTCGCGTGCAACCAGAACATCAGGATCAACACCAACGGTTCCTTGGGCTCGCCCTGTAGCAGCTGTCGCACTCAGCTCTCTCTGGGCCACTGATTTTCTGAGATAAGTTTACTTCTCTACCCTGTAGCTGCTGCATACAACCAAATCTTCCTCACGACACTCCTAGAAGGATTTCGGTTCTGCGCCCATGGATTCTACCTGCACAGCCTGATTTTCGAGACCCACACCCACCTGTACGCATTGAAGGAGGATCCCAGAAGAGATCATGGCGTAGAAAATGGGGCTCCACCCACTCCCGTCTCCCTCACGCAAGGACAGCAGAAAACACGGCGGTCATTTCAACCCGCAGGTCAGGTGGTTGGGAGGGGGCAGGTAGAACAAAAAATACGATGCTCAGCTGGGCATTACATTCTCCTCCCCTTAAGAAAGCATCTTCCTCGATGTGACATTACACAGAGGAAAGGAAATGGTACGCAACAAGGGATAGATACCGAAGAAAACACACCCTATGGTTTGAAATTTTGGTTGATTAAAGCACGGTCACAAGGTAGCCTTAGGAACATTTGGTAGAATTTTTAACTTTCAATGTTCTGTGAAGATTGGCAGTTCTTTCTTGTTTATTATTTTCATTAGTCTCTTTCCATTAACATTATTTCTAGTTTTAGTTTCTTTTAAAAATATCATCATTGAAGGGTTTTGATTTATTCCTTATTGTGGGTGCCCAACATGAACTGCTAACACAACACCCTATCAGGTTCACAAGACCCTACAGATTCACAAGCACACAAGTATATACTTCAAGATCTGTATTACACCACAAAAGGTTACACAATTATGGAATAGAATAGGCACACTCCACATAACATAGTACTCGGCACACATCAATGACTGACATACCAAAATACTTAACCAAAATAGTACTACAATCCACTAGACATTTCCTCAATTTGCATCAATGAAAAACTCACATAACACCAAACAAATGCCACAGGTACATAGTGTCCACAAGGGGATCAATGACATGTCCACAACATCACAACACATATCCATCTGACATGAGTAACACATACATCAAAAGACCACTACCAAACATCACAATAACTCAACATATATCCTGAAACATCAACCATACGCAAATATCATAAGCCTCCTCAAACTCTTATGCCTCCCTCAAGTCTCTTAGCCTCCCTCAAACTCTCCTCCCTCAAGTCTCTTATGCCTCCTCAAACTCTTATGCCTCCCTCAAGTCTCTTATGCCTCCCTCAAACTCCCTCAAGTCTCTTATGCCTCCCTCAAGGAGGCCGGTTGTCCCTATGGTCCAAGACACATAGAGTTCGAACACTCCTAACCCAAGTGACATAATAACGCGTGGTTCAACAACCCACTAGTTATATGTACCCCTTGGGGCGTACCCCCATACAACGAAGCGGGTCCATAGGTCCAACCAATCCATGGTGCATCCTATGACCCTATTCCACACATCACGACAATAGAACCAACACAACAATCCAATCAAAGTGCCAAGTGGCAAAGTACAAGCCTTGGGCAAGGCGGTAAGAATTCCAAATTTAAAAGAAGACCCAAATCAAGCTAAAATAAATGGCCAAATAGCCAAAGTTAGTATCAAAATCCCCATGTTAGTGCCACAAACCAAGGAAATGCCCAAAATTGTAAAGCATTGCAATCAAGAAAAGATGTTGGTCCTTGCAAAATAAAGTAAAAGCTCAATTTACGAATAAAATCAACTTATAATAATGTCACATTACGATAACTGTGTGGCCTTATCTAGCCACCAAAGGGGTACTCAACGAGTTGCTAGCACTCGGAACATCGAGCCTCAGCTCGTAAAATACATATCAATAATACAACTGTCATCACCTCCATCCGAATCATCCCGCCACCCTTCGACAAGGCTAAACATAGTCATAGATACACTAAGGTTGCATACATACAACCACATAGGGAGAGAGGAAAGAATCACATGTTATCTACTAAACCGAGTTTTAGCTCGAGTTATTGACCCATGGTCTACCATTCCTCACTCTCAACATACACTTCTACCGATTTCCCTCAGGATCGGTTAGCGTAAGGTTCACAACATAACATACAACAACATCACTAACATAACGGTGGCACACACATAACTACCATAACGTCTCACGTATGGTATGTATACAGGGTAGATCACAATTATACATTCACTGAGTGTAACACATCACTTTACTACATTCTGCACCCAAAGTGCAAGCACCATACGATAGGGTTCATACACTCACCGTATGACCCACAATCACAACATGAAGCATTACATATTACACAACTCATATATACGATGAACATAGTACATCACAACATAATATCCATTGCAACATAGCAAGGTGGTACACACATTTCTTCAGAACATGGTAAAAACATCATGATACAACTCGTTTCTTTTAACATCAACTAGTCATACAACACATTGATACACCCACATATCACAATATGCCACAATGCTCCAACACTACGTCATCCACATTAGAATTCTTTTCACACATCTCAAACAACAATTCACACGTGAACTCTTCATAGAATCCACAAGAAGGAGAGAGAATACTCCCATCCCCAACATATCAACATGATAACAAACACGCACAAGGTGACATACCCATAGTGTGCGTTCACAATATCACAATTACGACAATAATCACATCACGTTTAAAGCACATTACTCTTCCAATATCTACCACCATCATGCAACATCATCATCATCATCACGCAGTATCATCATGTAACACCACCACCACCATGCAACATCACCATACAACACCAATCCGGCCCATAGGTTCGAGAGCATGAACCTATGCTCTGATACCAAAGTGTAACACACCAAAAATACCAACACAAGGACAACACAGTGAAATACAGGATAACTTTTTTTTGACTTGCTTTGACTCAACACGACACAACATGTCGTCACAAGGTTACAACCAACACCAGGAACCACTTGTTACGGGGGAGACCACAAGGTCAACACGAGAACGTTCACACCTATCAAGGACAATGTACTCTTCTTTTGACAAGACAACATGGAAGTCCAATCCACATGACACACTTACAGCTAGGGCAAGCCACAATAAGAAATGATTGGAGGTTATTTATTTTGATAAGACACCCTTTAGCTCATGACTTAAGTTTTCAGAAGGATTCAATATATGATTCACACAAATTCATCTTACCAACTGAGTTAATTTCTTATACACTATAGAGAAGTTCACTTAAAATCTTCACTTTACGACAATAGAATTGTTTAGTTCCAATAACTTAATAAAGGGAATAATTAAATTCCACAAGGCTATCTGTCCATACTTACACTACTAGAACTTGTTCATTTCCTTGCTACAACAAGAATTCGTGTTCAACAAAATCAAGAGGACTTACAAAGTATCCTAGGAAAGAGATAAGGAGATTAAGTCGAGTTAAATTCCTCTTTAAGATGTCATTAGTTATTACCAAGGTTTAATTGGAGCTTGGGGTTTTATACGTAATTATTAACGCTTTTACTTAGGCTTAACTGAAAGAGTTTATCAAAAGGAAACTACTTACTTTCAAATAGGCTGAGAGATAAATTGTGTGGTTTCAAAATTTTCTTCTCTTACTTGTTAAATCTTATTAGAAACTAACTATTGTTTTCCTTTGGCTTGTTTTAGGCATTCACCAAAAAGAGTAGTGTTCACTAGTTTAGCTAGGGATATCAATTTATAAAAATTTACTTTACAAGGATAGTTTCACCTTTGAGTACTTCAGGAATCTCTTGTTCTCAAGTAAGTCATCTCTATATTAATTTATCTGAATACACATATTTTAGTTAACTTCTATAAGGGTTAACCATTCCATTTAATTTTACTTGTATCACATCATTACAAGGTGTCAGAGAGTTTTGACTTAACACTTTATTCTCAAAAACAAGGTTTTACAATACTTATGCCAAAGTAATGATTGAATATCATATCTCACCAAGGTAAGTAACTAGTCTAACAACAAAAAAGGAAAGAACACTTCACCACGTAGTTTTTCCAAACATACAAAGGCAAGAGATCTTCTAAACTCCTTGCAAGCAAAGTTACAAAATTTACACCGCATTGAACTTTCTACAAGAACTTCATAATTTGAACTGATGAAACTTTTACACTCTTTTCTTTAATCTACTCGCATAATCCATCTGCACAAATATTATCTAGAGTCAGTTCGCTAGAACTGAGCATGATAAGATATAAACCTCTCCTAATAACTTATGCCATCTAGTATTTAAATAAATGAAAGTTTGCAATACTCTTTATCAAGCAATTTCTAACAGACATTTAAAACTTAACCGCACATCTCATGATAATGCATTTCATACTCATTAATGTTCACTTCCTTAAGATTTTCTTACATAAGAACACCATCCCAAGAGACTAGATATACAACCTTAATCATGCAATTAAACATACTTAAATTACAGTAAATAATAATGACGCTCACCTAATACCCTCGACCTACTTCACATATTTAAGTACCCAACAATATTATCTTTCAATTAAATAAAAGCACCAACGACATTAAGCTTATATAATAAATACAAGTACCAATTTTATATTATTCATCGATATTACCCAAGTATCAAACCTTCATAGAAACTCAGTGATATGAAGTATAATTTGGATATTTATTTCACAATTTTAAGGATATACTTATGTTAACAAAGATTCCACCAATCCACAAGTTCGTATAATATTTAGGTATCCTTTTGGTTGCTTATTCCATGTCTCTATATATTTCTTTTAGTACAAGGGTCCAACTCATTGGAATGAGCTACGATTAACGACATTGTCATGTTTTGCTAATATGTCCAAGATACATTTGACTAACTAAGATAAGTAAGCGCAGACCAAGCCACTATAAAAACAAGTACCAACATTATCTCAACTCCCAGTTGAGATGCAAGTATCAAATTTTAGCTAACATAATAATCATCGTAAATACCAAAAAATATTCCATTCGTTAACCAAGTATTGAAATAACATATTTATCCTTACTGGTTACTTGATAACATAATAAATCCTGTTATATAATTCAACCTCCACTTGCATACACCAATTTATGAGTATTAATTATTGTTATATAAAAATGAAGTTAAATAATTTCAGTGGACTTATATCCTTACTGGCATACATGGTATGCATAGTCCCATTATGGTAGCTGTTACCTTTATTTAAGGCTGTGTATGAATCCATTCTAGGGTAGTTATCTTAACTTCCCTATTCATCTGTTTTTCTACCAAACGTCTTTCGACAAGCTTCAAGGTCAAGTATAAGATAAATTTATAATTTCATATTTCGGGCATTGCACTCGATTCATATGCATGAGGGCATCACATATCAATCAAACTTGAGGAATGTCGATGTATCCAATATTACTTTAACCGATTCAAGGATCCAAGTAGTGCCTCAAAAATTAAGCCAATTAATTATCCACAGAGGATAATGAATTGCGTGCATAACATATTTGTAAAGGTCATAGAAAACCCATTAACGCATGCTTCGGAGGGTTCCATCTAATAATAAGCTCATAGTAATAGTAATAGTAGAGGGCCTGGTGAGGGGTTTTCCATAATCCCCAAGGTAAATGATAATCGAATGACTCAGATGGAGCTATCTAGAAAGACCAATTAAACTAGTATGACTCTCCAATTAGAAGCCCCCAATTCTAAAGGGGTTTATATCGTTATCAAACCACATTAAAAGACAAACATAGTCTTCCAAGAAAATTCCCGTTTTCAAGCCATGTTCTACAAATAAAAAAATGATACAAGGGATATTCTACATCTCATACACACACCACAATATTTTCTACAGAAACCACTGTTCACAGGAATAATCATGGAAAAAAATGATAAACCAACTTTATAAGATCGATAAGCGAGAATCACTGGAGAGATTTCTTCTTGTCAAATAGTAATTAAGATAAATGGAAAAATGGGGAGAGAGATCAGCTCATGCAATTATAATTATAAGTCATCCGAAACCCATCTCTACAAAATTCAAACAAAATAAAATTTGACAGAGATTGATTTACCCAAATACTAAAGGAAATAAATTATTAAGAGAGAGGGTTAGGGCTTATCATGCCTGTTTGGGGCTTCCTCAATGCAGCCACGTCGAACCAAGGCTCAGGCAACAGCAACACAACCTGCGCAACTTCTCTTCCTCCGCCTGTTGAAGATCCATATCCTGTTAACGGCCATGCTTGGCATAGGAAAGGGGGTGATTGAAACATGCCTTCTTGGAATCCTCGGGAGCAACTCCGGGAAGATAGAAGCACTCTGTTCTCTTGTGTACATCAATGTACTCATCTGTTTCATCCACAATTTCTTCCTGCAACAGCTCTTCAAAAACATCTTCAAGTGTGATAATACCTATGACCTCCCCTTCTTCAATGTCATCCAGCATCCTATTATCTCCATTTCTCAAGTCCTCATGCCTGGCAAATTTCATTGCTTGTCTAGTGAATTAAGCTTGGTAGGCAATACTACATTTCCAACTCGACCTTTCTCAAGGTCAACTGCTCACTCGGCTGGTTCAACAAAATAGAAGAATTGACATTTGAGTCTTCAGTTTTTTTTTTTTTTCTTGATACTTTCCTGAGAATTTATATCCTCAACATCAAGTTGAGGCTTTGGTTTTCTAGCTTTGACAACTGCAGCCATGTGACTGCTTCCCTTCTGAAATTCATTTAAGATATCATAAAGTGGCATGTCTGCTGGAACCCTGGGTATTCTCCTAATTGAAACAACACTTACAGGAGTTTCTGTTTCAGCACGCACTGTTAGGAGACTCTTAACCAGGAGAAGACCTATTATATTCTTAGGGTTTCCAGAGTACACGGGAACCCGGCTATGGCCTCGGGCCAAGATCTTCCCCATTGCCTCCCTGCCAAGCTCAAACAATCCAGCTTAGAATTCACATCCAACGAAAAGGTTGATTCAATTGGTGTCATGGCCTCCTGAGTAGTCTTCTCAGTCAAATCAAGTGCTCCACTTATTATTGTTGTCTCATCATGTGTAAGCTCCCCACCTTTACCTGCCTCCAGGCCATGAATTGAAACCAGAGCTTTCAGTTTTCCCTCCTGAATAAAGCAGACTCGTTGTGCCCAAGAACACAATCCAGCACCTTCCCAACAGGATAGGCAATGGGATAGCAAATAATCATAAGCACGCGTACAAGCCAAACAAAGTTTGCACCAACAGCAAGGCCGTATCGTGCACATATTGCTTGTGGAGTAACCTCACCAAAGGCCAAGACAAAGGTAACAGAGAGAGAATCACAAAGCAACAACGGGGTGAAAATTCTTATCCAAATATATTGGAAGAGCCTCCACATGATATCCATTCCAATTAATAACACGTCCACCAGCAGCTTCGATACGGCCCATCTCATCCTCTCGTTCAGGCTTATGGTCATTAGAAAGAGGGATTGCTTTTCCTCCCCTAGATAACACTGCTCTTGAATCTCCACAGTTAGCAATAACAAGTTGAGATGGACTCACAACAGCTATGACAGCCGTTGAACCCACATTTTTACGGTGCTGCAATGGATCTTGGCAGCAATTACTTATCATTTGTACATCCCCATTACTGCAGCCTCCAGATTTGATCGAGCTTCTTCCATGTTAGATTCACCACCGGACAAGAAGTGACTTCCAAAATGAAAAGGCAAGACAGCTCAACTAAAGCTTTACCTCGTTCTTTACTACTACAGCTGCAAGGTTCTGCAACAACTAGTCTTGACTGTGGTCACGTGCAACCAGAACATCAGGATCAACACCAACGGTTCCTTGGGCTCACCTTGTAGCAGCTGTCACACTCAGCTCTCTCTGGGCCACTGATTTTCTGAGATAAGTTTACTTCTCTACC